>CM018048.1:22306166-22556821 GCA_008638375.1 Nyssa sinensis
CGTACAGTTGGGACATCATCTGAAATGTTTGCCCCACTAAAGGGGTCAGCTCAACATGCTGGTACAATATAATGCTAATGCAAGAAACAAAACTAAGGTCGTGGCTTGTGCAAGTGTATAGTTATTTCTATATGGCATTCGACATCATGATGGCAGTACATGAACAGTATACAGTATATGAGTAGTATGCGTGACACACCCATGCAACTCTATGCCACCCATGTCTCAAGATACGGCCCTTCCCCGCTGGCATGAGTACCGCCGACTATGTCTCGCTTCACGGTCCGGAATCCGTCAGGCTCGCAAGTACCTATTGGCCGATTTTGGGTTTTTCACCACAGGATCTGCACCCTCATAATGCAAAGCACCAAGTGCTTAACCCACGCCATGTCCAAGGAATCACACTATGCCAATATGCTCTAATTTCATCATGTCATAATATAATCTTAATGATGCATCTCATTCATACATAAAGCATGCTTTCAAGTGCATAATTCATAATGTCAACAGTTCTCAAAGCATATAATTCACACACTACACTAACACATGCAGTATACACATAATCATCATCCACATCATCACCCAACATCAGTAAGATAGCATGAAGCACATCAGCATGTGAACATTCAAGCAAACATGTGAATAATCAAGGCAGCAGAACAAGTATTCCTAATCTTAATTCTATTTCTTACTTAGCACAATCTATCGTACCTGATAATCGATCTCAACTCAAGAAGGTGTACTCGTAGTATGGTAGAATCACAGTGAGAATACCGAAGGTCAGATCACCTTCTCCTTGCCCTCTCGTGTCCCTAAAATCATAACAGGTAATTCAGTTCATTGTCATTTGAATTTATTCTATTCATCAAATTTTATGTCTTTAATTCATAAGTTTCTATTTGGCTAAATTAGACTCTACTATTGAGTCCGGGACGTCGAAGAAAATAAGTTTAGGCTTTCGTAGAATTCAATTCGGACATCTAGGTTCAAAAGGGCAAAACAGTCATTTTGCACTTTACAAGGGTCCTTACATTTCGTGACCTCTTTTCACAAATCGAACCCCACGGTTGAGTCCGGAATGCTTGAGAAAATAAAGTTTCACTATTCGTTTACTAAATTCGGAGTTCGTTTGACTGTGTTCCAATCTAGGAGCATTTTGGTAATTTTTAAAGGTTACTACAGGCCTTTTATTTTTTGGGACCCTGTCTCGTAAAACGGACCTCACCATTGGTCTCAGAATGGTCGAGATAGTCAAAATACACTAATGACTTGTCTCATTTGGACTCCGGATTATTTTTGGATATTTAATTAATTAAATTAATTTAATTAATTAATTAATTTATTTATTTATTAATATTTTATTCAGGGGGTCAAATTATAATAATCAATAGTTGGGGGTCAGTTTGCAAATTCTTAGAATCTAGGGTCAAAGTTAATTTCCAAAAGTACAAGGGTTAAATTGAAATTCCCAAATCCCTTATCCTTAATTCGGATAGCCAAACAGTGGCTAATCCAAAACAGGGATAAGATATCCCTGTTGCCCAATTTAATTCCCATTTTAATTTTATAACCCTGTAACCAAACAGACCCATTCTCCTTTTAATTTAAAACATGGGAGCGACACGTGGCAGGGGCGGTTCAGCCCCGCCCGAACCGGACCCGACCCGGACCCAAAACCCGACCCGCACAGTACCCTTCTTCCCCGTTTTTCCGGCGAACCTCCGGTAGGGTTCCGGCGCCTTCTCCGGCGCCGGCGACTATTTTTCGGCGATATTTTCAAGGTTTCAAAATGCAGTTTTCTTCATTTTCTCCCAAGGGTTTCATATCTAGGTTTAGTTTTTGATTTAAACCACTAGATCTTCACGAAATAGGGCCCAAAGGTCCATGGCCGAATCTCCGGCCAACTGTAAATTTTTGATTTCATGCTTATTTCTCTACTGTTTTTCATCCTTTCTTTTTCATTTGGTTTTTTGCACTCTAGAGGATTGTTTCCTTATCATTTAAATGGGGTTTTACACATAAAATGACAAGGTCCAATCTCCATGACCGAGACCTGCAACTCAAGCTTTCTCCCTAGTTTCTCAACCATTTTATCTCATTCTTTTTGCATTATTTTCCTGATTTCATGTTCTACAAGATCAAGTGATTTAAAACTAATGAGCATGCTTCAAAAATCTCAAAACAGAACTATACATCACATACCTTTTCTGATTTTTTTCTCTTTCTTCCCTTGGTTTCTACTTCTGTTTCTCCACTTCTAAGCCTCTGGATCTCCCTCAAAATGCTCTCAGTTTCTATCTCTCATTCTCACCTCCTCTGATTTTCTCACAAACCTAAATCAACCGTACCTATGCATATATATTTTTATATGTGAAAACCACCTATACAGCCCATGGTTTCGCTCTCTCTTCCTACCCTATCCTAACCTCCCCTCTGTTCTTCCTGACTTCTCTTCCCTCCCTTTTTCACTTTGCATTTATTGCTTTGCTTGTGTTTGTGTATCATGTATATGTATATTATATTACACTCACACTCACACACTAGACACACACACACAACCGACACCTCACACACCCACTTGCACAACCTGATTTATATATATATATATATATATATATATATGTATACGTATATACATATAATTATACACACACATGTTTAATACACACACACCTTACACACATATATATATATATATTTACACATAATCATACACACATTATTTTTTTCATAATAATAATAATAATAATAATAATAATAATTCTAATAATAAAATAAATAACCACGAAAATTTATATATTAAAAAAAAAAAAATTTCGGGTTATTACACAAGGTCTTAGCTTTAGGTTGAAGTAAACGCTTAACTCTTGCTTGACGAATTGATAAATTTTTGATTGATTTTTCTGCTATCTTTGAAATCTAATTTCAGATCATGGCTTGGTGAGTGATGAGATTTTTATGAGATCTAGCTTTTGTTTGAGGACAAACAAAGTTTTAAGTTTGGGGGTGTTTGATGACTTGCATAATATATGATAATTTATCACCTCTTAACTTTATGTTTTAGTCTATTTTTATTTATTTTTTGGCTGAATCTAGGCTTCATTTTTATCATTTAAATTTTATCGTAGATTAGAAGAAATTGAAGTAGCTCGATCCATGACTTAAGCCAGACAACTTGATAATTAGGCGTGAGTCCTCATCACAATTGCTGGCTGTAATTGTACTCTAAGTCATCCAGCAAAAGCCCAAAAAGAAACAGAAGACAAAAAAAAAAAAGACAAAAGCAAAGCAATCGAGCAGCGCAAGAGGACAAAAGAGAAGAGAGAGGACGGCGTAAGAATTTAGCAAGCGCAACAGGAACTAGAGCATAATCAAGCGGCCAAGGAAAGAATAAAGAAAAAGTAGCGGCTGGGGGCTGTTTGCTTGAAGAAACAGCTGGGCATTGTTGCGGCTGGAAGCAAAAAATAAAAATAAAAAGAAAGAAAAGTCAAAGGCTAGGAGGCGCTGGTTTTGAAAGCAACATCCGTGTGGCTTTAAACAGTGGGCCCGGGCGGAGTAAAACAAAAAGTTGCGGCTTGGGCTTTAAGAGGGGTTATGGCTGAATTATAAAAAGCAGCTAGGGCTTTAGAGAAAAAAAAAAAAAAAAAAGCGGCAGGAGGACGGAAAAGCAGAAACGGTGTGCGGCGCAAGGGTTACCAACGTGGAAAGCTTTTTGGGGCGTAAAGCAAAACAGAAGCGGCTGAGAGAAACAGCTGCGGTTTGGAGCGCAAGAAGGAAAGAGAAAAAATTGAACGGCTAGGCAGACGTTACTTGGGCTGCAACAGTATTTTTTCTAGTGTTCAATTTCTTTCGTTTTTCTCCGAGAAAAAATCATAGTGAATTCGTTTATATTAAATTTAATTTTTAGCATGAACTAAATTTATTTTATTTTAAAAAAACGATATAGTTTAGTTTTGAACTATGCTTGCTTTTCTATGCTAATTTGAAGCAATTCTTTTCCATGTTTGTCTTATTTATTCTGAGCTTATTGTTTCTAATTAACTGGCCACTAATTAGATGATTTTAATCTTGTAATTTGCTATCGAAAAAGGGAATTATAGGATGAATCTTGAATATTTTAGCATAGGTAAATATACAGATTGAAAGACTTATATGAACCTATGTAGTATTAAAAAATCATTGGTCTTAGTGCATTCTTGTTTTATTAATTTGCATACTCCTGTGTAAATAATGAACAAGAATAGTGTCCAATTGACTGTCGAAAGAGGCTTTTGGATGATTTGGAGATTTGCTAACAAACATAGAGAATTAAATTCAATTAGTTAGATGAGTAGAGTATAATGAGGAATTAGGTGAAATCGATTTCCTAGAATTCTTCTCTCCCATTTATTTGATTTTCAAACAACATCTCTCTTTTCATTTAAGTATTTTCTTTGCATTGATTTTATTTTAAATTGCAATTCCAAAGATTTAGTGAATTTTCTAAATAAAGTCGAGATTAGTTTAATTTCAGTACTTGTCAAAAGTAAGACACCAATCCCTGAGGACGATGCTCTTCTTATCACTTTACTATAAAACTACGATACTGTGCACTTGCAGTTTTGCACCAATCATTCACCACTAGGCTATAAGCTTAGGCTCGTTTGTGGGCTGGTACACAAATAGTGGTGATAGGAGAACCAAACATATTGGCATTATTTTTCACTATACATGTTTGAAATAGAATTGCACATTGGGAAGTGGTCCTAAGCCCATACTTAGTGATGTTTTACATCCTGCATTTAATGGTTAGGTTTATTTTGGATTTGATATATTGGACACCGTGTGACATTATTTCATCATTATATGATTTTGTATTCATATTGAAATGATTTTTTGATATTGTGAGCATACATAAAAGATGCCAACATGTTTTGATTGGCTCTCTTATACGAGCAATCGCCTTAGCACTTAGATAGCGAGCAAGATGAGACATTGAATTCTTAGGTTGAGAGAGAATTCATCTTTATCATATATGTCACATTGACAATAAGGGTCAAGATGAGATTATTTTAAAGAATCGAGCATAAAGGTTAACCACACACCTCATGTAATTTAAAGAAAGCTGAATGCAAACTTTCAGACATGCGCTAGGAGAGCGACTGGGTTGGAATGTTCGAGTTTGGCGTTGAGATAGTGATGAGGGGTGCTGAAATAGTGACGGGTGCTAGATAGCGACTAGACTAAGATTCGTACGACGTATATTTTTATTTTTCTGAGATTGAGATTGACATGCCTAATTGAGTGGGAGCTCTGTTGTAGCAAACATTACATACTGTATGTACTATTGATGTGACCTTTAATAAAGAGAGTGATTGAATGTATCCCTGCTTCATTACTGTGTGAGCTCTGAGAACCACTTTGAGTTCCACTATGCCCTTTGTGATCTAGGACTACGTTATGAAGAAAGAGCTTGAATGTTGCTACTTTAGCATGTTGTTAAAGGACCATGATTGATGCGGTCCGACGGGGCATGTCTAGGAAAATAGTAAAGTTCAATTGGATTAACGTGAGTAGCTAGAGAAGATAGATCCGTAATGTCACATCCCGCACCCCACCCTACGTGGATGCGAAAGATGTGATGCTAGTTAGCCGCCTTGTCAGTTTCCAACTAACAATGCGACCAACCAAAGGCAAACTTCTGAACCTTACAATGAATTGCATTCCAAATATAGGGTCAGAACAGCAAAATTTAAAACCTTTTTATCTCGGGAATGCAACTCAACTATATACCACATATGCATGTACCACAGAACAAGCCTAAAACCAAACAGCTAATAACTCTAACCACAAAGCACATTTAATATCTCCAGAGTACCATTACCATGAGCCATGTCCAAATATATCTAATGCATATCAATAAAGTCAATCATAACATGTCACTCTCCTGAATAGCCAGAATAAATCCATTGGAACCCAAGTCTCCATAAATCCATGCCATCAGATCCGTACTTGAAATACCTCACAGCCTACTAGTATCATCTCTTTATACCTTCTAATCTAATGGAGTTATATCCTGAAAAATGTTAAATAAATGGAATGAGCTTAAACAAGCTCAGTGAGTAACATAGGTTCCTGCCATGGGTTTCAAAACCAGTTCATATATATATGCATGCTCAAATGCAGCTCAGATAGAACAATACAGCTCAAGTAGAACAGATACAGCTCAAAAAGATCAGAAGAGAACAGAACAGGTCAAACAGATCAGAATAACACAAAACAGATCAGAACAGAACGGATCAGAAAAGAACAGACCAATCAATCAAAGGCATATCAACAAATGTGCCTGAACCTTCCCCGGCTGCCTATAAGTAGACGACTCGTGGGGCCTCTACCCTCTAGGGTCAGATCAGAGCGGAAGAGATAGGATTGAGCGGGACAGAAATAGAACAGAATGCCAATCATACAGATAAGTCTTTCCCAGCTGCCCATAAGCGGACGACTCGTGGGGCCTCTACCGTTTAGGTCAGACTCTAGTGTAAAACTGCCCAATCCCGTAGTGGGCCCAGAGTAGACACAACATCTCAAAACAGAATCAGAACAGACTCCAAATGGCGTATAACAGAACCAAACAGACCCGAACAGAATCGGAACGGAACATATCAAAGGCACGGAACATATAAAAAGGCACGACAGGACAGAACAGAACCATGCCACAAGTAATGCAGTACAAAGAGTATGTATGAAAGCATATGCATTAAAACAACACAGTGTATAAAACAGTTTGTATATAAAATAATACAGGATACGGATCTAGATAGTACAGAAAATATACACCAAGTCAGGAGTCCGAGTTACACACCTGAATATACACTTATCTCCATTCACAGATATCCTTCAGATGCGTCGTTAGCCACGTTCATGCATATCCTGGGCATTATCCTTCTGATGGTCATCATAATTGATTCAACAGCCAGATGATCATGCTCCTCAAATGTGAACATATCCAACCTTTGAAGAATTGCAGTCAAACGTGAACCAAATTGTTGTGCATCTAGAGTTTGAGGTTAATCTTCAGTCCACGGTTCAGCAGTTAAAGAAAACACACCGGCAGGTTAATCGAGTTGGCCAGCCATTTTAAATCCAGTTTCATCAGCTTCTTCAACTTTTTCCTCCAAGCAAATGATGATCCTGACAAATTCTGTCCCTTTATCCTCCTATCCATCAGATATTGAAGAACTTTCCTTTCCTCTCATCAGATTACTATGCAGAGTCTTCCCAATCAGTAGCTCCAATTTCTACAAGCAAGGTTAAAACCCATAGCCTCCAACAATTACAGCACTGTTGTTTTAAATCATAGGTAATCAAATAGCTGTACTTGGAGCATCAGACAAGTAACCGCAATAAACTAAATGGCAAAAGAAACTCCAAAAGCCAAACGTGAAACACTCTAGTTCACTGCACTTCCAACACGCTGCTGCTTTTTCCTGCGTTGTAGCTGTTGCTCTGTGAAATTCCCTCCATCAATACTAGTTGTTGAATGCTAGATACTGGGCCATAATCATAAAACAACATATCTTTCAAACCTCTGCCCTACTCCAACGATAGCGTCCAAAAGCTAGTTCTTGCGCCCCAATCTGGCTTACAGTTATGACAGTTCACTAGCATACAATTCTCAAATCACCCAACTTAACCAACCCTCAATATAGCGTCCCTTTCTATTTCAGTATCACAAGTATCAGAATACTCCAAGAGACCTAACACCCAAAACTGACTGAAGCAACCAACGTGATTCACCTCTTAAACTATTTTTCCTTTTTGAGATAACAAAGTAGCAAGCTGACTCAAATCAAGAAAGTAGTCACGGAACTAATGGCTTCCGTGTACATAAACTGCAGCCACGAGGAACAAAGTCGCGCCCCCACAAACATTTCAAGTGCACTCGGTCTGCCTCTGCTTCGGCTATCCAATATAACCACTTGAAGTAACTGAATTCTCAACAATTGATGCCCTTAATGTTTAGTTGTATCAATCTCTAAACAACCGTAATGGGTACGCATCCACTCTCCAACGCAAGAATCTCACTGTCAATTCTTCCTCTACCCGATTGCTGTTGTCAATCTACTTCAAACTCGAATAGTCGGCCTCAATGCTCATAACAGCCACACACACAGTTCCAACCACAAAACCGTAACAGCCACACAGTTGCAGGTATCACACCAGCCCCTGCACCTGGCCAATTCTATTTACCCATCAATTCCAGCGTGCTGCATCATCTACATAGATACACACACAAATAAATACATACACATACATACCACTTACTAGTTCTGCTCTATGGCCGGACAGTAGTTTGCCGCTACACTCGCCCCCCTATCGCAACTCCAGTAGCAACCTCTATTCTCAATTGGAATGGCAGAAATAGGGGAACTCCATGAAACCGCAACATCCACACCTGAACAAGAAACCCAACAACGATTCACTCTTTTTCCCAATTTAAAAAAATTGCCAAAACCCAAAGATTAAGCCCAAAGAATAATGCGGTAGTTGTAGTGTAGCTTTGGGGTGTCGATTTCACAAGGAGACAAGATTAAGAGAATAATAAACAGAATTTCTGAAACTAAAGAAAAATATTAAATGATTCACGAGAAAATAAAAATATAAGCAGTGATTTTTGAATAAAAACTAAAAATTAAACAATTTGATTAATGGAAGAAAATACTCAAATTTAACAAACAGTGGATCTTCGGGAATCCCTTGCACATATCTGGTATTTAAATTATTTTTAATTCTCTGATAACTCAATTGAGAAATTAAATTCCAAAAATCTCAATCGAAAGATATAAAATTAGGAACCAAAATTAGATTGAAAATAATCCTTTGAAAAATCATTCAACACTTTTAAATCACACAAATTATTATTCACATTGAGAAAACCCAACGACGATAATATACCCAACGAGCAATATTGCAGCAGAGAATTGAATCAATATAAATAAGTAATTGTTCCAAAAATAATCAAAACAAGAATCCATTCGATAGAAAAAGCATGACTGAATCTATAAATGGACTAAACCCTTTAATTATTCAGAGAATAAAATCCAAAAATTAATTATGAATGATCATCAAAGAATTTAACAAGTGAAAACCACGACAGGAATCAAAAATAAATTAAAACAACCATCTATGGTGCAAGTTAATCCCTAACCCCACTTAGAAATTTAGTTACCCATGTACAGGACGGATAACATAAATTTTACGGAGAAGCCCTGAGCCATGGAGTAGCTGCGCAGCCATTGTTCCTCTTTTGTTCTATGTGTAGCAGCCGCACGGCTGCCTTTGTATTTTCCTGCACTGCACGTCCTTTTCTGTTTTTCTTCTTTTTTCTTTTTATTTCTCTTTCAATCGCGCCCTACATCCAAGCCCACTACGCGCTGCACGCACCTTCTCTAGCCCACTTCTCACGTCATAAGCCCACGCCTTGCTTCCAAAGCTTCAGCACCGAGCCTCATAATCCAGCCAAGCCGCACCTTTCTTCTATTCTTTACCTTTTTTTCCTGTTTGGCTTCACCAACGCAGGCCCCACATGAATAGCCCTCACGCCCTTACTCTTTCTTTTATTTTGCTTTGGTCAGCCGTGCTTCAATCAGCTTCTTTTCCTTTTCATTTTTTCTCTTTTTCTTTACTTGTTGTTACCCAATCTCGTGCACAGCCAGTAGCTACCAACTTTAGGCTCCATTTTCTATTAGATAACGATAGAATCTTGACTCGGGCTCTTCACGGAAGTTATAGCCCTGGATGAGTAGATAATTTGAGACATAATAATCACTTGATTTGGATTCTGGAAGCTCAAGTTATGACCCCTTGAAGTTGGCTGGTTGGACAGGTTCGGAGCAGCTTTCCTGGCCTGTCTTTGCATTAACGTTTGGAGGCCCAAACGAACTCCGATTTTTGCAAACCAGACCTTTCTGAAATGCCCAAGATGTCCTCTAAAAACTTCATGAATACCACTTTCTCATTCTAAAATTATAACGCCATCCAAATCTCAGTTGAAGCTCAACGAATCGAATTTGCTTAAAAGCTGAAAATTGTACGATATACTCCATAGCTCTTCTTTGACCTTCAATGCTTCCCTAATTCAATAAATATATTAATTAGCTCACTTAAATAGAAAAATATATCATAAAACTAAATATGAAGGAACTAAAAATATTAGACACTATGCTCTCATAATAGGGTCACATTCTAGCATTTTAATCTAATAATAGGGTATTTAGAGTGCACTTTTGCACACTCATCACACCCCCCCAACTTGCTCATTGCTAGTCCCTAGTAATTTCCATGCAAAAATGACAAAAGAGGCCAAAGAAGATCACACATAGAAGACATCTAATCACACTTTTCAGATTTGCATATCAAAGCAATCTCAAGAATTCAATAAACCTATAACAATCAATCTACTTATAGCAATCCACTTATAGCAATCCACAAAGTGTGTGTGTGTGTGTGTGTGTGTTCCAAACCATAACCATCTAACCACAAACCATGACACATGCAACATCGAGAACATCTCAAGCAAAAGGTTCAACTCCATATCTCACGGGTATAAAAGTGTTTCATGTAGGGGTTCTCTCTATGGAGTTAACAAGGGGTGTATACGCTCAATGAAAAATTAGGCAATTACGCACAAGCAACAAGCAAACATTGATCTTATGATAGGCACACTAACAAATGAGACTTCCACCACTCTTTCCATAGGCTTACTCAGGATCAGAATGATCAACATAAAAGGGTTGTAACGTGGCTCGGGTTAGGGCTATATGAAGAAGAGGGTAAAAAGGATTCAAAAACTTCCAAGTACATACTAAGAGAATTTCACTAATAATCATAGCAAACCAAACTTCTCACTTGATGTACTCTTCAACTTCCCAAATCTCTGAATAACAAAACGTCTCATTCTTCTTCTGTCTTTTTCTTCACCTTTTTCAATTTTTCAAACTTTTTTTTCTCAATTTTTTTTTTTTTTGATCATTGACTTTGATGCTCACTCACTTGAACATTTTGCACTTGTATTCTTTCTTTTTCTTTTTTTGCTTTTTTTTTTTCAATGCAACACAAAAGATAAGAAATGCAAATTCCACACCTAGTACACACTTGGAAGCAAAAAGGATAGGAAAATCAATGTATAGGCTATACTCCAATGTGGAGGGGTATGGATGATGTGGGCATGTGAGAAAAACTAAATGTGTTTGTTGGCTCAAAGTCAGTTACTAAGGGTCTCTGATGAGAAGGGTTAGCTTGAAAGGCTCAAACGTTAATCCTAGATTGACCTTCGTCATATCCCAAGTATATCCACCGTCATACGACCAACTATGTAATGATATTCTCAAAAGAAGTGCCCAATTCAACAGACCAATGAATGCCTATCACAATTTCCTACATTTGAAGGCTCTCAATTCTCTCTAAAATACACATGAATACTTAAGCAAGAGAGTTCTCTAGCTACATGTGTCAAACCACTATCTTACCACAAAGTTTAGATAAGTGCATTAAAAGTTATGTGAATGCTTCAGTAGAATGATTATGGTGGATTTTGTGAACTCACAAAAATAACTATGAATGAGAACGAGTACGCATGTGAAAAGATGCACTTGTGATGCAAATTTTTTTAAAAAAATTAACACATGAAAATATGCCACAACAATTTAAATGTTGAATTTGCAACCACCACCCCCCAACTTAAATGAAACATTGTCCTCAATGTTTAACAATCAAAATTGAATGAAGGGCACTGAAAAATGAGAGAATACACCTGATGTGTTGTGGGCAGCTCGCTAAGCACCAAAGATTGCAATCTGAACTGACAAAATGAAACTAACCTGCAAATAAAAACAAAGAAAACAACAGCAAAAAGAAAAAGAAAAGGAACGAAAATAAAAGAGAACAAAAACTAAATAAAATAAATAAAAAATAAAAAATAAAAATAAAATAAAACATACCTGCATGGCGTGATCAAGGTGGATAGACAAGGTCCATAAGTGGAATGTCTTCCACTTCCAAAACTTGCCTATCAATTAAAACTTTAAGGCGCTGGCCATTGACTTTAAAAATCTGACTATCCTTGGGATCCTCTATTTCTACTTCCCCATTTTCAAAAACATTCTTCACTATAAAGGGGTCTATCCACCTAGACTTGAGTTTTCCTAGGTCCCAATAGAAATTACTTACCTCAGTTAGGAACTTCTTTTTATCCTGAATACTCCAATCCATTGGTATCTCACCTGCAACCAAATAATTCACAACATGAGCAAACCATGGTAGAGAAGTAATAGAAAGTAAATGCTCATCGAGAAAATCATCCCTGATTGGCAGGTGGTCAGAAATGTTCTCAAATGTGAGGCTCGAGAGATGGTCAGCCACTACGTTCTCCACTTCTTTCTTGTCATTGATGGTGATGTCAAATTCCTTAACAGGGCTCTTTGTCACCTCTAGTTCCTTGGGCAGCTCGGCATTACTAACATCTTGATCCTTTTCCACATCCCCTGATTTTTCCATAGTTGGGATATGTAATGACTTACCACTTCAAATCACAATGGCGTTTACCTCCTTCAAATTCTCTTGCGCCATGTGTTGACCATGGGGTGTGGACTGAGCTTGGGAAGTGAATTTACCTCGGTCATTCACACTCAAAGAGCATATCAATTTGGACACTTGGCTCTTTATCTCCTTGTTTTCTTCCACAACCTACGTGATCAAAGATTCAATCTTTTGGTTAGTCTTATCCTGTGCTTCAATAAATGTATGCAAAGTGTCTTCTAAAGAATTCCTAGAAGATAAAGATGCATGATATGGTCTAGGGGGTGGTGCAAGTGGTGGTGCAGATGGCTGGTTTTCAGACTTCCAGCTAAAATTGGGGTGATTGCGCCACCCTAGATTGTAAGTCTCAGAGTAGGGTGTGAAAGGCTTATTGTTCATACCTGAGGTATTACATTGGTCCTCATACATCCCTCTCATCTCAGCTGATGTGGGACACTCTTGGGCGAGGTGATCTACCCCGCCACATACTAAACATGGTCTAAAAGACTCTGCCTGATTAGCCAAGTGTGTTGGCTTTAAGTCTCTAGCCTTTAGCATTTCTAACTCCCTAGTGAGTGTCTCAACCTTAGTTTTCAAGTTATCCTCCTCCCTAAGATGGTAAATTCCCCCACTATTTTGGTTCCCTATAGGTCGTGACCTATTCGTGCTCTTAGTAGCACTAGGTCCTGTCCATGTGTGAGCTTTTTTAGCAAGCTCATTAAGATACTGTATGGCCTCATCTGGATCTTTCTGTAAGAACTCACCATTACACATCATCTCTACAAATTGGCGCTCTCTAGGTGTAAGTCCCTCATAGAAATAACTCATTACACGCCAACTCTCATACCCATGGTGCGGGCATATACTCAATAACTCCTTAAATCTCTCCCAAGACTGATACAAAGTCTCACTGTCCTTTTGTGCAAAGGTGGAAATCTATCTTTTTAAAGCATTGGTCTTATGTTGGGGAAAGTATTTAGTAAGGAAAATCTGAGTCATCTCATTCCACGATCCAATCGACCATGTCTCAGTGAGTATAGCCAACTCTTAGCTCTATCCTTCAAAGAGAAATGAAAGAGCTTAAGTTTCACAATGTCTTGTATTGCATTTTGACTATGGAAAGTCGCAACTACCTCTTCAAACTCTCTAATGTGCACATATGGATTCTCATTTTCCAAACCATGAAATGTAGGGATTAACTGTATCACCCCTGTTTTAACATCAATTGGACGAGCATTGGGTGGAAACAAGATGCATGATAGTGTGGCTGTACGTGTAGGGTGAAGGTAATCCTGAAGGGTCCTAGTGGATTGATCCTCATATTCACTCATATTTTCAGAATTGGAAGAATTATCAAACAAAGAATTAGAAAAACACGAAAAATTAGACTCTAAATCTGACTCTAACACAGGCCTATAAGCAAATCGGCCTAATGCATCCCTATACCTATTATGCATGCAAGATGACAATAATAAAATAAATAAATAATAAAAAAGAAGAAATAAAATAAAATGAATAAATAAATAACTAGAAATAAAATAAAATAAAAACAAAAATAATAATAATAATAATAATAATAATAATAATAATAATAATAATAATAATAATAATAATAATAATCATAATCATAATAATAATAATAATAATAATAATAATAATGCAGCAAGTAAAAAGAAGGGAACGAAGTTACCGCCTTTACAAACTGCTGAAAAGAAAAACTATCTACTGATTCTTCTATTGTCTCCTCGGCAACGGCGCCAAAATTTGATTACGCCCAAAGAATAACGCGGTAGTTGTAGTGTAGCTTTGGGGTGTCGATTCCACAGGGAGACAAGATTAAAAGAATAATAAACAGAATTTCTAAAACTAAAGAAAAATATTAAATAATTCACGAGAAAATAAAAATATAAGCAGTAATTTTTGAATGCAAACTAAAAATTAAACAATTTGATTAATGGAAGAAAATACTCAAATTTAACAAACAATGGAGCTTCGGGAATCCCTTGCACATATCTGGTATTTAAATTATTTTTAATTCACTGATAACTCAATTGAGAAATTAAATTCCAAAAATCTCAATCGGAAGATATAAAATTATGAACCAAAATTAGACTGAAAATAATCCTTTGAAAAATCATTCAACACTTTTAAATCACACAAATTATTATTCACATTGAGAAAACCCAACGACGACAATATACCCAACGAGCAATTTTGCAACAGAGAATTGAATCAATATAAATAAGTAATTGTTCCAAAAATAATCAAAGCATGAATCCATTCGATAGAAAAAGTATGACTGTATCTATAAACGGACAGATAACATAAATTTTACGGAGAAGCCCTGAGCCATGGAGTAGCTTCGCAACCACTGTTCCTCTTCTGTTCTATGTGTAGCAGCCGCACGGCTGCCTCTGTATTTTCCTGTGCCACAGCTCTGCGCTGCACGTCCTTCTCCGTTTTTCTTCTTTTTTCTTTTTATTTCTCTTTCAACCGCGCCCTACATCCAAGCCCACTGTGCGCCGCACGTACCTTTTATAGCCCACTTCTCACGTCACAAGCCCACGCCTTGCTTCCAAAGCTTCAGCACCGGGCCCCACAATCCAGCCAAGCCGCACCTTTTTCTATTCTTTACCTTTTTTTCCTGTTTGGCTTCACCAACGCAAGCCCTACACGAACAGCCCTCACGCCCTTACTCTTTCTTTTATTTTGCTTTGGTCAGCCGTGCTCCAATCAGCTTCTTTTACTTTTCATTTTTTCTCTTTTTCTTCACTTGCTGTTACCCAATCTCGCGCACAGCCAATAGCTACCAACTTTAGGCTCCATTTTCTATTAGATAACGACTGAATCTTGACTCGGGCTCTTCATGGAAGTTGTATCCCTAGATGAGTAGATAATTTGAGACTTAAAAATCACCTGATTTGGATTTCAGAAGCTCAAGTTATGACCCCTTGAAGTTGGCTGGTCGGACAGGTTCGGAGCAGCTTTCCAGGCCTGTCTTTGAAATAACGTTTGGAGGCCCAAATGAACTCCGATTTTTGCAAACCAGACCTTTCTGAAAAGCCCAAGATGTCCTCTAAAGACTTCATGAATACCACTTTCTCATTCTAAAACTATAATGCCATCCAAATCTCAGTTGAAGCTCAATGGATCGAATTTGCCTAAAAGCTGAAAATTGCACGATATACTCCATAGCTCTTCTTTGACCTTCAATGCTTCCCTAATTCAATAAATATATTAATTAGCTCACTTAAACAGAAAAATATATCATAAAACTAAATATGAAGGAACTGAAAATATTAAACACTATGTTGTCATAATAGGGTGACATTCTAGATTTTAATCTAATAATAGGGTATTTAGAGTGCACTTTTGCACACTCATCACCCAATCTCTCATAAATTAATCCTCAAATTCCAAAGAGAGAGCCTGATCAAACTCACGAGTTGGGCTTCCGTAATGCAAAACACGGTTGCTTGGTCTTCCGCTTGTGGTTGCTCTCTTTCTCTCCGTTCTTATTCTTCTCCGGGCTTCTCGATCCTTCCCCATTTCTCTCAGTTTCCTCTTTTCAATTCACACTAGAAGCTTCTGCGTTTCTCCACAATTTTCCACAAAAGACTAAATAGATACACATACATCTCATGTGCTTCTAGAATTTCCTTAACCCTACTTCACTGACTAAGGGTGCTTTCCTATGAAGCTTCCTGCCTTCTCTCTCTCTCTCTCTCTCTCTCTCTCTCTCTCTCTCTCTCTATATATATATATATATATATATATAGTGAGCTGCTCTCAATTGTTTCCAGTAGCTTCTTTGAAGCTTTAATATATAATATATATTTATATATCTTATGTATACACATATATATATATATATAATGTGTAATTATTTAATGATATATAATATATCTTTATTATTCATACAATGACCGTATTAATATTTTATTACATAAAATATTAACTTATAACCGAGACTCGGTATCATAATTATTTATTTTATCAATTTTGAGTGCCCGTTCGTATTTTATTTTCATTTTATTTTTTATAATTAATTTTTCGCATCCTGTTTATTAATCTCGGAACTCGGTTGACCAAGTCGCCTATTTCCCAAGCATATATCATTTTTATATCTGAAGGCCTTAAATCCCGTTACGGCTTACTGTATTTTGGATATTTCGAATTATTAATGTCACATAACTTATTTTCATCAGGTCAGAATATAGTTTGGGTCATGTCGGAATTCCGAGATATCACACGTAATACACTATTGTGTTATGACTCATAGCCTGGGCGATATGTCAGTTTATGTGTTTATCGATGTGATCATAAGTATAATACAGATTGGAGGGTTCAAGCATCGCACTGAGATTAGTTATTGTGAGGGATAAGGGATGTTGAATCTAGTGTAATGGAATAGTTTAGGGCATAGATGAAATCATTTGTTTGTTTGTAGTAAGGTACTATGTTGGTGTGATGGTAGCTTAATATAGTACTCTTACCTTGATCTTTCTCGTCCAGTCGCACGATCCATTTCCTATGTGTGGAAGGTGATGTAGAGAACTTAGTACTCACCCAATCTGGATGAGTGGGAGATGTTGGATATTGGGATGGGTTTGACCCAAACCCATAACCATTTAGGCATCCATAAGATTTAAATAAGAGTTGTGATAAGATTAAAATTTTTATCATTATCTGGTTGGTTTTGAATTTCGACCAACGTAGATATATACCGCAATTTTGGTTACGCGATGTGTGTGGGAGGATTTTTGGTTATCCGTCAACTCTCTTTAATCCTCTCTCCGTTTTTTGTCTAAGATTCTTCCGAGATTACCAGCGCGAGACCTCTAGACTTGGATTGTGGAAATACATAGGCTACTCGATCTTGTAACCGTCCTATTGACGAAAATGATTTCTACATCGATATACATGATAGCGAAGCTCATAATACAAGTTGATTCTTTCTGCTTCTACGAACTTGGACTACAAAAAATAACCGGGTTCAGATCCGATTGTTATTTCATATATTTTCTTCATATATATATATATATATATATATATATATATATATAGAGAGAGAGAGAGAGAGAGAGAGAGAAAGAAAGAAAGAAAGAAAGAGAGATGAAATTTCACGCCCCGAATTCTCATGAACCCGGACGCGAGTGAACGAAACCAAAAGGGAAATAATGAAAGATAATTACATGCATTTCAAACACTAATTCAATTCATTGTTCTGTTACAATCCATAAGGCCTTGCCCGTCGTTTTATAACAACAAATAAACATGAAATAGTCTGGGTCTTATGCCCTAATACAATATCAAAATACGCCCCACGGGCCCAAAGCCTCCATGACTCATGTCTCCTCTATGCTCTAAGACTTCCTCAAGTCTCTGGGGCGTCATCTGTAATATGATGTCCCACGAATGGGTTAGCTCAACTGCTGGTACAATGTAATGCTAATGTAAGAAACAAGATTAAGGTATGGCATGTGCAAAGTGTACATTTATCTCTGAATGCTTTCCAGTTCTATTAATATAATGTAATAAAAATATGCATGACACACCCATGCACCCAATGCCATACTCATGTCTCTTTTACGGGCCTTCCCCCGATGGACCAGAGTACCAATTCCCTTTACGGGCCTCCCCCGATGGATCTGGGTACCAATGCAATGGCCAATTTTGGATTTTTCACCATAGGATCTACACCTTCATAATGCATAGCACCGCGTGCTCAACTCACACCATGTGTCCAAGGAATTCACCCTATGCCAATATGCCTTGCATTCATCACACAACAGCATAATCTCAATGAAGCATGTTTTCAATGATATACCACATTTGAAGCAACAATAATATTTAAATCACCAACTTATTCCACATGGATGCATACCTCATGTTATCAATCTAATCACATGGTTACAATCACATTCGTCACTTTACCAATTCTCAAGAATGTAAGAAACGCAAAACGCGTAAACAACCAATTCCATGTCATCAAATAATCATGATCTGAATAATTCCCAAACAATAGTTAAGCAAATAAATCAATCAATTCACCCATAAAATATCCCTAAACTTAACCCCATTTCTTACATTAGCAAAACATCATACCTGATGGGTTGGTCTCAACCCTAAGAAATCGTGTTCGCGGTGTAGCTGAACTAACAGTGATAATTTAGAAGGTCAGACCATCTTCTTCTTGCCTTTCGGTGTCCCTAAAATCATAAAATATAACTCAGTTCATTTGCTACTCGAATTATGCTATTCATCAAATTTTATGTCTTTATTTGGTTAGTTTCTATTTTTCTAAAATAAACTCTACCATTAAGTCCGTAACGTTAAAGAAAGTTAGTTTAGGTTTTCGTGGAACTCAATTTGGACTTCCGTACTAAAAAGGGCAAAACGGTCATTTGCACTTTTACGGTCCCTTACACCCCGAGGCCTCTTTTTGCAAATTGGACTCCACGGTTGAGTCCGAAATGGTTGAGATAAAAAAATTTCACTATTTGTTTACTTAAATCAGAGTTCGTTTGACTGCATTTTAACTCAGGGGTATTTTGGTAATTTTTTAATGTTATTATGGGTATTTTATTTTTTGAAACCCCATCTCATAAAATGGACCTCATCATTGGTCTCAGAATGGTCGAGATAGTCAAAATACACTAATGACTTGTCCCATTTGGACTCCAAACCATTTTGTGATATTTAAAATAATTAAATTAATATTTTATTCAGGGGTCAAACTATAATTTTTAAAAATTCCGGGGGTCAATTTAGAGTTTCAAGGAGTTCTGGGGTTAAATCAGAATTTCAAAATTCCCTATTCCTAATCCGAATAGCCAAACAGTGGTTACGCCCCAAAATAGGGATAGGATATCCCTATCCTCAATTTCAATTTACTAAACCTATAGCCAAACATCCCGAATTCATTTTTAAGTTTATAACCTACGGCTGACACGTGGAGGGTGGGTCGGTCTTGAACCGACCCAAGCTGACCCGGACCCGAACCTAGACCCGAGCCTTGAATAGTACTCTTTCTTCCCCGTTTTTTCTGTAGGGTTCCGGCGCCGGCGAGAATTTTTTGGCCAAATTTCAATGTTTTGAAAATGCAGTCTTTTCTAGTTTTTCAAGGGGATTTCATTTCTAAAGCTATTTTTTAATTTGACTCAATAGATCTTCATGAAAATGGGAAGATCAGTGGCTCCGGCCAATTCCGTTTTTGATGTTTTAAGCTTCTACCCCTACTATTTTTACTCTGGCTTGTTCGGACCTCTACCTGCAACCCATCTCAACTATTTCCCATCATTCCTTTTGAGTTTGATACATAAAATATAAGAAACCGAATCACTCACCCCAGACCTGCAACTCACCATATCTCTCTCATCTCCCAACCATTTCAACTCATTCTTTTTGCATAAATCATCTACATGACCCTACGCTTTAAAACAACCAACATGCTTTGAATTTTAAAAATAGAACTGAACTGGGTGTACATTTTTCTGAGTTTTTCTCTCATTGCAGTGCCTCTCTCTTTCTTCTTCCTTCTTGGTTCACCTCCTGGACTCCTCCCAATGCTCACGACCTCTCTTGCACAGTCTCCCTCTCACTGATTTCTTTTCTCTCTAACCCAACGAATACACACTCAACCTATACACGTAGCCATATACACCAATTCACATGCAAGGTCACCTCAGCCTCCTATTTCTCTCTCTTCCACTACAAAAAAACATATTTTTTGCCACACGCATTATTAGCGACACACGAAAAGCGTTGCTAAAAGTCACTTTTCGTGACGCTCAGTGGTGTGTCGCAAATAGTAGGGAAAAAGCAAAAAAAAAAAAAATGTGAGTCTGGCGCAAAACTATTAGCGACGCGCGCCTGACCATTGGCGACGCACAGGGGCGTCGCTAATAGGTAAAATTATTGGCGACACTCACATAGGCGTCGCAAATAGTGCTCATTTAGGAATTAGCGACGCACATGGACTTATTAGCGACGCATGGTGGGCGTCGCTAATCAGTCCCCCACTTTTATTTCCTCACCGACCTAGTTTGTTATTCTTCTCACTCTCTATCTCACTAATTTTTCTCACTCTCTATCTGTATCACTCCCTAGTTGCAAGCACGAATTGGATGGCGATGGACGGCGGTAGACGGCCCATTCAGCAATGGCAATCCTATTCGGTGACGATAGATTTTCAAATTTCATATTCGTTCTTTCTATTTTTGCAAAGATCTGTCAAATCTACATCATTCTTTTGTGGTTCGGTTTATATTTGTTTTTTATACCACCAGAGACAAAGAGAAAGAAAGATACTGCGCCTACGACCAATCTATTCTCAGTTCTTGTGGGTTGGGTTTATTTGGTGTGGACTTCCTTTACTCACCCAAGCTATTTCTCTCTTCTCTCTATCCAAAACTATCATCATCTCCGTTTTTGTGCTTGTTCCGTACGACCTCAGATTAGAATCTCTTCCGTCTCCTCACAGATCCGACTCACCCTTTCTCTTTTGCTGTTAAGCATCCTCTCTCTCTTTCTCTATGTGAGTATTGTATGTATATATATATATATATATATGGGCATGTAAGGGTTTTTGTTTTTTAATTCTTTGACAAAAGAACAGAAAATTAGATATATATATATATATATAGCTAGATAGATGTAGCTATAGATATATGAATTTTTGGTTGAACCGCTCAACTATTCCTAAAACTCGAAATTTGCCACATATTCTTTGATTATTGTTTGGGGAATTTTTTTTTTCTGTACTTTGGATTCTGTGATGAAATGATAGCTTTGCATTGGATATGCATATATACGTGTGTTTATTAAAAAGCCTCTATTGTTGTTTCAATTACTTATCAAAATCAATAAATCAATAAATAGGAAAAATATTTTAATGTTTTATATTCTGACCATTTATATGGATATGCAATTTGAATTATGTCTATTTGTTTTTGTTTTTGTGTTGATTAGCCATGACCGAACTCCATGGGTGTTTATATGTGTGCCATTTTTGTTAAAATTTGTGTTGTCATTATACTTCATCTGATTTTCTATTTTAAGATCTAATGTCTTTGAAATAAGCTTTGGGGTTTTAGATCTGAGGTTATTGAATGTATGTGGAGGGACAAATTATTTACAGATCTAGTCCATTGGTGCTTATTAATCCTGTTCTGGCTAATTCTTCCAGGTTTTTCTTCTATGGTTTTATTACCCTCCCCTCTTCCGTTTCGCTCCCTCACTCTTTTCTAGTTCGTTGTTTTATCTTTTATGTACTTGCAACAGATTTTTGAGGATTTCTTTACTATTCTTTTTCAAAACTAAAAAAAAAAAAATTGCTTTTTCTTGAATAAAATAAAAAATTGCGCAATATAAACATTTTAGATTAAGCCGGTGTGATTTGAAAGATGTTTCATAAATTTGAATGTTTTGAGTTTAATTTATCATAAATATAGCTCATAAATTTTTTGACTATCTCATAAAATCTTGTCACCGAATTTATTCACGATTGGGCTCGTGTGTATGAAAATCGATTCTTGAATTGTCTAGAGAGGACAGTTCGGGAATGCATAAATCTGCATTGCAATCAATAGCGCATATGCTTGAATATTTCACTATGATAAAATTTCAGCACGGTCTCCTATTGTTCTCTGGGTATATATTTAGGCGTGCTAACGTCTATCTCGTATACTTGGAGAACCGTGGGGAGATGCTGCCGAAATTTTGTCTGAGTGGAATCAAGCATTTGATTTGCTGCTGATTGCAATGTAGATTGTGCAGTCACGAATGGGATAGGACCACCTTACCCTTTAGAGAGAAGTTGGAGGTGATAGGATTCATGTTTCATATTTATAACGATAATCATTTTTTACCTGTATTAGGTAGACGAAAATGGATAAAAGTTGGATGGGCTTGAGGGGCAGGCATTTGCCAGGGTATGTGAAGGGGATCAAAGATTTTATTGAGTTTGCTCGTGCATCTGCAAATGGGAGAAATAGGATAAGATGTCACGCCCCGAATTTCTGGAAACCCGAGGCGCGACTGACGAGACAGAAAATAAAATAAAAAAAGGATAAATGTAAATAAATTCACTAAACATGCATCCATTACCATCGATACATCAAAATAACATGAAGTACACCCCGCCATTACAGTGTTCACGGGTCATCCGGGCGTAAGCCCTTACATTACAAAACATTAGTCCCATGGACCAAAAATATACCAAGTGCTTCATCCTATCAAGGTATCATGGAGCCTCAAGTAGCTGGAGTATCCTCATCTGAAAAATGTTGCCCACGAATGGGTCAGCTCAACTGCTGGTATGATGAAGTGCTAATGCAAGAAATAAAGCTAAGGCGTGGCATGTGCAAAGTGTACATTTATATCTAAATGTCATTCAAAGCATCGCAGTAATATATGAGTGGTATGCATGACACACCCATGCACAACTCTATACCACACCTGTCACATCCTGCACCCCACCCTACGCGGATGCCGAAGATGTGATGCCAGTTAGCCGCCTTGTCGTTTTCCCAACCGACAATGCGACCAACCAAAGGCAAACTTCTGAAACTTAAAATGAATTGCATTCCAATGTAAGGTCAGAACAGCGGAAATTAAAACCTTTTTATCTCGGGAATGCAACTCAACTATATACCACAAGTATGTACCATAAAACAAGCCTATAACCAGACATATAATAACTCTAAGCCACAGAGCACATCTATAACTAGACATAACACAGAGCACATTTAAATAAAGTCAATCATAACATGTCACTCACCTGAATAGCCTGAGTCAGTCCACCAGAACTCAAGTCTCCACAATCAATGCCATCTAATCCGTACTTGGGATGCCTCACAGTCTACTCACATCCTATCCTGGTGCCTTCTAGTCCAATGGACTTATATCCTGAAAAATGTTAAATAGATGGAATGAGCTTAAACAAGCTCAGTGAGTAACATAGGTTCCTGCCATGGGTTTCAAAACCAGTTCATATATACATGTATGCTCCAAATGCAGCTCAAATAAAACAATGCAGCTCATGTAGAACAAATGCAGCTCAAACAGATCAGATCAGAATAGAACAGAACAAATCAGATCAAACTGAATAGAACAGAACGGACAGAACTGATCAGAACTGAACTGAACTGAACTAAACAGAATACCAATCAATCAAAGGCATAGCATCAAATGCCTGAACCTTCCCCAGCTGCCCATAAGCGGACGACTCGTGGGGCCTCTACCCTCTGGGGTCAGTATCAGAGCGGAACAGAACAGAATTGAGCGGGACAGAAATAGAACAGAATGCCAATCATATAGACGAGCCTTCCCAGCTGCCCATAAGCGGACTACTCGTGGGGCCTCTACCCTCTGGGTCGTGCTCTGGCATAAAACCGCTCAATCCTGTGGTGGGCCCAGAGTAAGACACAACATAACAAAACAAAATCGAACCAGACTCCAAGGAAGGGTAACAAAACAACAGACCTGAACAGAATCAACAGGATATATCAGAAGGAAAGATAGAACAGAATCATGCCACAAGTAATGCAATACAATAAGTATGCATGAAAGCATATGCATTGAAACAATACGGTGTATAAGACAGTCCAGCATATAAAGTAATACAGTATACAAAAATATACACCAAGTTAGGAGTCCGAGTTACTCACCTGAATATACGCTTATCTCCATTCACAGACATCCTCCAGATACGTCGTGGGCCACGTCCATGCATATCCTAGGCATCATCCTTCTGATGGCCATCATAATTGATTCAACCTCCAGAAGATCATGCTCCTCAGATGTAAACATATCCAACCTTTGAAGAATTGCAGTCAAACGTGAACCAAATTGTTGTGCATTTAGAGTTTGAGGTTGATCTTCGGTCCACGATTCAGTAATTGAAGAAAACACACCAACAAGTTGATCGAGTTGGCCAACCATTTTAAATCCAGTTTCATCAGCTTCTTCAGCCCTTTTTCCAAGCACTTGATGATCCTGACAGATTCTGTCCCTTTATCATCCCATCCATCAGATATTAAAGAACTTTCCCTTCCAGTTCTTGATTTCATACCACATGGGTTCATGACAATTGCACTAAAGGGTTACAATTTAACAGCAACTCCTCTTCACTTTCATAAATAACCAGCATATATCAAATACCTCCCAATTAATAACAACAGTCCACCATAACAACAAAGTTCCAAATCATTGTCTCCATGTCTAGTTCTCCCAGCAGTAGCAGTTGACAGTGTATATATAAACATTCGTGGTAACACCTAATCACTTTATCCAAACCCAATAGGCCACCCCTTATTATAGCAGCAACTGTTTTGCACAACTTCATATCTTCCAGTTATTCACAGCACCACCAACTGAGCCTCCAATGGAGTCCATCAAAATAGGGCAATATTCACCAATATTGAATCTTCCAACTGCATAAACTGATCCTGTTATGTTTCTGGGGTGATGACTCTCAAAAAGAAACATAGTCATCAGCATGAGACCTGTAAGGGTCCCTATCTCTTGCAGGAACGACTTTACATCATGCTTAAGTTGCAGCAGTCCATGATGTGCTGGGAGGGAATATGTCACCCTAATCCTGTATGGCTTCATTGGGTGATCCTGCCCATAGTTGTGACCTATCAATAAGCATTTCCTCATTTTGAGGAGGCATTGATCTAACTTTACCCTTAAATCAGTAGACATACCATGAAGAAACTTAATCTCTTCTCCATACCATGGAAGGTTATGACCACCTTCATGAACTGAAATTGGGATGAGACCCCCTAAACCAACCTGCTCAAAAATCCCCAAAACGTTTAGCCAACAAGACTTTGTGATTCTACTGCTTAAATTATTATTCTCCTATGATAACAAGGTGATAAGCTAAATCAAATCAGGAAAGCAGTCAACAGACAACCATTCAAATGCACCTGTCCATCTCCAGCTTTGCCAACCATAGTAGCAAACCATGAAACACCAGCAGATCTCACATTATCATCATATAAAAAGAACAGAAATCCAAATCACTAATAGACCTGTTGTGCCTAGAAGACTGTTGCCCATATTTGAACTGTTACCAGCCACAACACTCTTTGGATTAACAGCCATCAACCGAACAGATTCCCATAGCATCAAGCCAGTTGATTTCTCTAAAATTCCTCTAAGACAACCCCCACTCCTGCATTGTCGCGCTCAACACGGCCAATTGATCACCAATGGACTGAAGTCTTCAACATCCAGACCAAGCTCCTGTTCCCTCAAACCAATACACCAGCCGCAGAATCTGATCAACAAATCCCCCGACTCTACTGCGCAATCAACTGTATTTCTGTTCCCTCTACTGCTGGGATCCTCTCCCACTGTTACACTCTTACGCACATATATATACCCAACAACTTGTTGCACTGCCATACATATATATACACATATACCCTGCTGCAATTCCATTTCAGTATCACCACTATCAATTCACACACACAAATTAAATACATACACATACCTGTTGTACGCTACACATATACACCCACATATACCCCCTCATCCAAGCTCCATTTCTCTGTTTTCAATCCAATCAAACCGTTACTTTTTAACTCAGCCCCGAAATCTAACTCAATGACCAACCGTCGCCTTCCTTCAATCACGACACCCACACGCATAAATTCCTGTTGCGCCAATTCCGTGGTACCCAATCAATTCTGACCAGTTCCTCACCACCAAATCCTCAAAAGTTTCACGACAAATCCTCCCTGCTTCGCAATCAATAGCCACCCCTGTTCTCAATTGGAAGCGGCAATTGGAAACGGCAGAACCAGGAAAACCTCACAACCCGCAACATCCACACACAATTTCGGTTTGCACAACCTCAACATCCACGCACATACCTCTATCAATCTTCTGCGCAACCGATCTCTCTTTCTTTGTCTCATTTTCTGCAAACCGAGATACGCACCTACACACACACACACATATATATATGCATACATATATCACCTGCCGCACCGCTTGCGGCAGCATCGTCATCGCTCCTCTTGGTTCTTCTCACTTTTCTTCATCTCAGAAGTGGTTGCTTCCTCAATTTTTTGTTGCAGATTGGAGATATACATATATATATTAATGTGCAGAGGAGTCGAGAATTCTCTAGAATTTTTCTTTCCTAATTTTTCTGCAGACAGAGATATAGGTAGATGGATCCTTCTAGAATTCTCCCGTTTCCTCTCTTGTTTATCCAAAAGCTTGGGCTGACCTAGAAGTTCCTTAAATAATCTACATATGTTTATATATTTATATATATAGATACTTGTTTGGCACCTGTTACGGCTGAGCCCCATGGCTCCTAGAAGCTATCCAAATGTAACTATATTTCTCTATTCTCGCAGCTTCTAATTATACATATATATATATAATTATATTTTATGTTTGCCACATAATGTTTACATCTTATGTGCAATACATATATACCATGCCCGTATTTTTATATTTTGTCCAAAATATTTTCATAATTTGTTTTTTTGTATCAATCTCACCTATTCATTCCAACACTCAGTTGACCAGGTCATTTATTTCCCAAGTCTATATTATTCTTAGGGGTTTGGATTAATTTTATATTTTCTAATAATTAATCCAATAATGACTCACTGTATTATTTTTTTATTATATCGGGGTACAGTCTGGGTCATGTCGGATTTTCGGAATATTACATTCTAACCACCTTCAAAAGAGTTTTGTCCCCAAAACTCAACTAGTAGAATAGTGAAGTTATCATCCAGAAGTCAGATTATTTACGGGGGAGTCTAATGTCTGGTGTTTCTATAAAATGCCACAAAGTTTAACTTCAATCACTTTTACTGACATGTCTCCAATTGGCACTAGTCGATAATCCTCAATCATACAAGTGACAAGTCAGATCCAGAAATTTCACAATAGGATTTATGGTCAACCCACAAAATATACAGTCACACAATTTTGACCTCTAGCAGAATACTAATATGTCTCCAAATACCTCGAATTACACAAGTTCATATCAGATTCAGTAGATTTATAACCCACCAGATATAGGTTGTCACCAAAATTTGATATCAGATCTATGTTACTTCCAAATTGGGATCACTCTTGAATGATTAAAAATCATCTACTAAGATTATTCAATCAGATTTGAGTTCCCAAATATTCCTTATGATATGCACAATCATAATGATCAATATCAAAGTTACCTGACCTATAATCATTATCTCCCCAATCAACATATCCACTAGCATAATTATCAATGTCAAGGTTAGCTTACCTATAGTTATTTCCCTTAAGCAATAGGTCCACCAAATACATGCCATTTACTTCAAGGTTGGGAATCATCCTCAAAATATATTATGTCACCAAGAGTCAATATTTAATCCATTCCATATTAGATCAACTTTGACAGTCATCCTCAGATGATTAAAAGCATTCACTAAGATTATTTAATCCTATCCGATCCCACAAATAATCATTTTGCTATCCATAAGTACAATGATCATTACCAGAGTTAGCTGTCCTAGAGTTATTTTCTTCCCAAAAATTACTATGCATTTGATTAGTTTAATTGCCTTGGAATCATCAATTTAATCTTAGCACAGTCTTTTCTCCCAAGGATTATTAACTGTAGTGACTAAACAGGCTATCGTCACCAAAATTACTCATTCATTTAGTCGTCAGAGTCACTCAATAGTCCACAAATTCAGTTCTAGTCTGATCTCTCCCAAAGAATCATTAACCTAGAACTTACCTTTCCACTACGCTACTCTGATATAAACCTCAAATTCTCAAGATCCTTAATTTACTTATAGGCCTACTTCTGGCCCCCAAGAAATATTGAGTATTTGATTATCCTAATCATCCAAGACACATCAATTCAATCATGTCTCCCAAAGCTCAGGAATCATTGCTCAATGATTACTCTATGACACTAATGAATTTACAACCTCAGAACAGTTGATTCTTAGTCCTTAGGTGTCTTAGAATCACAGATGTATCATCTATTATAAAGACTTTCATAATCCCACGTCTAATCTCCAAAATTGAGACTCAGTATACACGACTCAGGTACTCTGTGGTTCTTAATCAATAACTTCGTGCTCTGATGTGAACAATGACTCCGAAATCATATTACTCCTTATTGTCCTCAAGTTCCCATCTTGTATAGGTAACCTTAACCTTTCACCCAAATATTGCTCTGTGGTACCAATGAATCTTCAAAATTCACCAACCTTAGCTTTGAAAATCTTAACTATTTCCTCTGTCATATCCATGGATTTTCACAATTTACAAACCTTTGCTCTGATACCACTCTGTCACATCCCGCACCCCACCCTACGCGGATGCTGAAGATGTGATGCCAGTTAGCCGCCTTGTCGTTTTCCCAACCGACAATGCGACCAACCAAAGGCAAACTTCTGAAACTTAAAATGAATTGCATTCTAATGTAGGGTCAGAACAGCGGAAATTAAAACATTTTTATCTCGGGAATGCAACTCAACTATATACCACAAGTATGTACCATAGAACAAGTCTATAACCAGACATATAATAACTCTAAGCCACAGAGCACATCTATAACTAGACATAACACAGAGCACATTTAATATCTCCAGAATACCCTTACCATGAGCCATGGCCAAATATATCTAATGCATATTAATAAAGTCAATCATAACATGTCACTCACCTGAATAGCCTGAGTCAGTCCACCAGAACTCAAGTCTCCACAATCAATGCCATCTAATCCGTACTTGGGATGCCTCACAGTCTACTCACATCCTATCCTGGTGCCTTCTAGTCCAATGGACTTATATCCTGAAAAATGTTAAATAGATGGAATGAGCTTAAACAAGCTCAATGAGTAACATAGGTTCCTGCCTTGGGTTTCAAAACCAGTTCATATATACATGTATGCTCCAAATGCAGCTCAAATAGAACAATGCAGCTCATGTAGAACAAATGCAGCTCAAACAGATCAGAACAAAACAAATCAGATCAAACTGAATAGAACAGAACGAACAGAATAGATCAGAACAGAACTGAATTGAACTGAACAGAATACCAATCAATCAAAGGCATAGCATCAAATGCCTGAACCTTCCCCAGCTGCCCATAAGCGGACGACTTGTGGGGCCTCTACCCTCTAGGGTCAGTATCAGAGCGGAACAGAATAGAATTGAGCGGGACAGAAACAGAATAGAATGCCAATCATACAGACGAGCCTTCCCAGCTGCCCATAAGCGGACTACTCGTGGGGCCTCTACCCTCTGGGTCGTGCTCTGGCATAAAACCGCTCAATCCTGTGGTAGGCCCAGAGTAAGACACAACATAACAAAACAAAATCGAACCAGACTCCAAGGAAGGGTAACAAAACAACAGACCCGAACAGAATCAACAGGATATATCAGAAGGAAAGATAGAACAGAATCATGCCACAAGTAATGCAATACAATAAGTATGCATGAAAGCATATGCATTGAAACAATACGGTGTATAAGACAGTCCAGCATATAAAGTAATACATCATACAAAAATATACACCAAGTCAGGAGTCCGAGTTACTCACCTGAATATACGCTAATCTCCTTTCACAGACATCCTCCAGATACGTCGTGGGCCACGTCCATGCATATCCTAGGCATCATCCTTCTGATGGCCATCATAATTGATTCAACCTCCAGAAGATCATGCTCCTCAGATGTAAACATATCCAACCTTTGGAGAATTGCAGTCAAACGTGAACCAAATTGTTGTGCATTTAGAGTTTGAGGTTGATCTTCGGTCCACGGTTCAGTAATTGAAGAAAACACACCGGCAAGTTGATCGAGTTGGCCAACCATTTTAAATCCAGTTTCATCAGCTTCTTCAGCCCTTTTTCCAAGCACTTGATGATCTGACAGATTCTGTCCCTTTATCATCCCATCCATCAGATATTGAAGAACTTTCCCTTCCAGTTCTTGATTTCATACCACATGGGTTCATGACAAATGCACTAAAGGGTTACAATTTAACAGAAACTCCTCTTCACTTTTATAAATAACCAGCATATATCAAATACCTCCCAATTAATAACAACAGTCCACCATAACAACAAAGTTCCAAATCATTGTCTCCATGTCTAGTTCTCCCAACAGTAGCAAGTTGACAGTGTATATATAAACATTCGTGGTAACACCTAATCACTTTATCCAAACCTAATAGGCCACCCCTTATTATAGCAGCAACTGTTTTGCACAACTTCATATCTTCCAGTTATTCACAGCACCACCAACTGAGCCTCCAATTGAGTCCATCAAAATAGGGCAATATTCACCAATATTGAATCTTCCAACTGCATAAACTGATCCTGTTATGTTTCTGGGGTGATGACTCTCAAAAAGAAACATAGTCATCAGCATGAGACCTGTAAGGGTCCCTATCTCTAGCAGGAACGACTTTACATCATGCTTAAGTTGCAGCAGTCGATGATGTGCTGGGAGGGAATATGTCACCCTAATCCTGTATGGCTTCATTGGGTGATCCTGCCCATAGTTGTGACCTATCAATAAGCATTTCCTCATTTTGAGGAGGCATTGATCTAACTTTACCCTTAAATCAGTAGACATACCATGAAGAAACTTAATCTCTTCTCCATACCATGGAAGGTTATGACCACCTTCATGAACTGAAATTGGGATGAGACCCCCTAAACCAACCTGCTCAAAAATCCCCAAAACATTTAGCCAACAAGACTTTGTGATTCTACTGCTTAAATTATCATTCTCCTATGATAACAAGGTGATAAGCTAAATCAAATCAGGAAAGCAGTCAACAGACAACCATTCAAATGCACCTGTCCATCTCCAGCTTTGTCAACCATAGTAGCAAACCATGAAACACCAGCAGATCTCACATTATCATCATCTAAAAAGAACAGAAATCCAAATCACTAATAGACCTGTTGCGCCTAGAAGACTGTTGCCCATATTTGAACTGTTACCAGCCACAACACTCTTTGGATTAGCAGCCATCAACCGAGCAGATTCCCATAGCATCAAGCCAGTTGATTTCTCTAAAATTCCTCTAAGAGAACCCCCACTCCTGCATTGTCGTGCTCAACACGGCCAATTGATCACCAATGGACTGAAGTCTTCAACATCCAGACCAAGCTCCTGTTCCCTCAAACCAATACACCAGCCGCAGAATCTGATCAACAAATCCCCCGACTCTACTGCGCAATCAACTGTATTTCTGTTCCCTCTGCTGCTGGGATCCTCTCCCACCGTTACACTCTTACGCACATAGATATACCCAACAACCTGTTGCACTGCCATACATATATATACACATATACCCTGCTGCAATTCCATTTCAGTATCACCACTATCAATTCACACACACAAATTAAATACATACACATACCTGTTGTACGCTACACATATACACCCACATATACCCCCTCATCCAAGCTCCATTTCTCTGCTTTCAATCCAATCAAACCGTTACTTTTAAACTCAGCCCCGAAATCTAACTCAACGACCAACCGTCGCCCTCCTTCAATCACGACACCCACACGCATAAATTCCTGTTGCGCCAATTCCGTGGTACCCAATCAATTCTGATCAGTTCCTCACCACCAAATCCTCAAAAGTTTCACGACAAATCCTCCCTGCTTCGCAATCAGTAGCCACCCCTGTTCTCAATTGGAAGCAGCAATTGGAAACGGCAGAACCAGGAAAACCTCACAACCCGCAACATCCACACACAATTTCGGGTCGCACAACCACAACATCCACGCACATACCTCTTTCAATCTTCTGCTCCTAGAAGTTATCCAAATGTAAATATATTTCTCTATTCTCGCAGCTTCTAATTATACATATATATATATAATTATATTTTATGTTTGCCACATAATGTTTACATCTTATGTGCAATATATATATATACCATGCCCGTATTTCTATATTTTGTCCAAAATATTTTCATAATTAGTTTTTTGGTATCAATCTCACCTATTCATTCCAACACTCAGTTGACCAGGTCATTTATTTCCCAAGTCTACATTATTCTTAGGGGTTTGGATTAATTTTATATTTTCTAATAATTAATCCAATAATGACTCACTGTATTATTTTTTTATTATATCGGGGTGCAGTCTGGGTCATGTCGGATTTTCGGAATATTACAACACCCATGTCTCATTTACGGGTACTCCCCGATGGCTCGAAGTACCAATGCAATGGCCAACTTTGGGTTTTTCACCACAGGATCTACACCCTCATAATGCATAGCACCACGTGCTCAACTCACGCCATGTTCTCAAGGATTCGCCATATGCCAATATGCTCATGCAATCTCAATGCAACAAGGTTTCATTAATATAGCATGCTCGAGACAATAATATTTATATCACCAACCAGTTCCACATGTAAGCATATCTCATATAATCAACTTAAACACATGTCATGGTTCACGTTCATCATCTCACTAAATTCTCATAGAATGCAAGTAACACGTAAGCATGTGAACAACCAATTCCAAATCATCAAGTAAATACATTCCAAATAAACACATAAGTCATTCCAATCATTCACAGAATACTCCTAACTTAACTTCATTTCTAACATTTGCACAACACCATACCTGACGGGTTAGTCATAACCCAAGTAAACTGCGCTCGTAATATAGTGGCTAGTAGTGAGAATGTGGAAGGATCAGACTACCTTCTCCTTGCCTTTTCGTGCCCTTAAAATCATAACAAGTGACTTAGTTCATTTGTTTTCTAAATGATGCTATTCAACAAATTTAATGTCTTTATTTTATAAGTTTCTATTCTGCTAAATTAAACTCTGCTATTGAGTCCAGGACGTCGAAGAAAATAAGTTTAGGCTTTCGTATAACTCAATTCGGACATCTGGGTTTAAAAAGGCAAAACAGTCATTTTGCACCTTTCACGGTTCCTTACATTTTGTGACCTCTTTTCATAAATCAGACTTCACGGTTGAGTCCGGAATGCTCGAGATAATAAAGTTTCACTATTTTTTTACTTAATTCGGAGTTCGTTTGACTGTACTTCATTTCAGGGGCATTTTGATAATTTTAAAGGTTACTACGGGTCTTTTAATTTTCGGGATTCCGTCTCATAAAACGGACCTCACCATTGGTCTCAGAATGGTCGAGATAGTCAAAATACACTAATGACTTGTCCCATTTGGACTCCGGATTATTTTAGAATATTTAAATAATTTAATTAATTTAATTAACTAATTAATTAATTAATTTAATTAACTAATTAATTTAATTAATTTAATTAATATTTTATTCTGGTGGGTCAAATTATAATAATTAACAGTTGGGGGGTCATTTTATAAATTCCGAAAGTCTTGGGTCAAAGTTAATTCCCAAAAAGTCCAAGGGTCAATTTGTAATTTTCTAATTTTCCTATTCTCAATTCGGTTACCCAAACAGGGATTAGTCCAGAACAGGGATAGGATATCCCTGTTCCTGTTTCAATTTCAATTTTCAATTTCTTACACCCATAGCCAAATAGCCCCATTCCCATTTTAATTTAAAACCACAAAGCGACACGTGGCAAGGGTGGATCGCCCAAGACCGACCCGAACCCGAACCGGACCCGGACCCGACCCAACCGTCCCCCCTTCTTCCCCGTTTTTTCGGCGATGCACCAGTAGGGTTCCGGCGCCTTCTCCGCCGCCGGCGACATTTTTCCGGTGAGATTTTCATGGTTTCTAAACGTGGTTCTCTTTGGTTTTTCACGTAGATTCCATATCCAAGGTTGGTTTTGGATTTAAGCCACTAGATTTTCACGAAATAGGGTCCAAACATTTCGGTCAACTCTCCGGCCGACCCTTCTCTTTCATTTTCGTGACTGTTTGGCCATGGTTCAACCTCCTTTCTTATCCTAATGGGTTTCCGCACCTCCTAGGGTTCGTTCCCTACCATTTAAACCGAGTTCTACACATAAAATGTCAAGACCCACCTCCCATGACCGAGACCTGCAACTCGAGTTTTCTCCCTAGTTTCTCGACCATTTTATCTCATTCTTTTTGCATTATTTTCCTTATAACATGCTCTTTAAGATCATATACATCAAATTAATTATCATGCTTTAAAAAAAATAAAACAGAACTGAGTCACTTACGGTTTTCTGTTGGGTTTCTCTCTCTAGCCGTGCACCTCCTCCACCTTCTGGTTCCAAGCTTGTATCAAGCTCCCAAAGTCTCTTCTCCCTTCCAGAGCTCTCCCTCTCTCTTGCTCTCTATTTTTCTTTTCCTTCTCGTTTCCCAACAGAGACCAAAATATAAACACACACACCAACTCCCTCATGTCACCCCCTACACAGCCCCTTTTCTTGACCCTTCTCCCCTCTATTCAGCCACCCAAATTTCCCTACAAGGCAGCTTTGCATTAAATGCAAAGCTGCCCTATATATCCACCTATATATCTCACCCATATACACACACTTACACGACACCCCACACACACACACACACGGTCTATCACACACACACAGTGCACACCTGCACTATTATATATACATATACATATACATATATACATGCAATATCCCACACATATGCATCACTCATACACATACATGCATAACTCACATTTAAATTTTTGTAATAATAATAATAACAATAATAATAATAATAATAATAATAATAATAATAATAATAATAATAATAATAATAACCATAACATTAATAATTAAAAAAAAATTAATAACCAAGAAAATTTTTATATAAAAAAAAAAAAAAAATTTCAGGTTATTATATCCTTCCCTCCTTAAAGAAATTTCGTCCCGAAATTTAAAATAAAATACATCAAAAATCAAACAACTCGGGATACCTAGTACGGACCTCGGCCTCACGCTCCCAAGTAACCTCCTCAACTCCATGATGGTTCCAATGAACCTTGACCAAAGGGATGGTCCTGCCTCGCAAAACCTGCTCCCTCGAGTCCAATATCTCCACGGGTCTCTGGTCATAAGAAGCGTCGCCCTCTAGCTGAAGATCTACCCAATCTAATATATGGGAGGGGTGAGGCTGGTACTTCCTCAGCATCGACACATGAAAAACATCATGAACTCCAGATAGTTGCGGTGGTAATGCCAGCTTATAAGCCACCTCACCAACCCTCCCAAGAATCTCAAAGGGGCCTATAGATCAGTGGTGACGGCTTCCCACCGTGCCCAAATCTCCTCAAACCTCATTTGGGAGATACCTTGACGAACACGTGGTCCCCCACCTCGAATGACAAGGGGTCGCCGTCTCTTATCTGCATAACTCCTTTGGCGACTCTGGACTGTCAACAAGCGCTACCTGATCACCTATATCTTGTCTGTGGTCTCGCAGACTAAGTCGAGTCCCAAAAGAACTGTCTCCCCTACCTCAGTCCAACACACCGGTGAACGACACGGCCTACAGTACAAAGCTTCGAATGGTGCCATCTCAATACTAGACTGATAGCTACGGTTGTAGGCAAACTCTACCAAAGCAAGGTGATCCTCTCAGCTACCCCTGAAGTCCATAACGCAGTCTCTAAGCATGTCCTCTAGGATCTGAATGATACGCCCTGACTGGCCATCAGTCTGGGGATGAAAGGTAGTACTAAACTTAGCTGAGTCCCTAAGGCTGTCTGGGGGCTCTGCCAAAACCGGGCAGTGAAACGTGGGTCCCTGCCTGAAACAATGGATACTGGAAATTCCATGTAGTCGTACTATCTCTCGACATAGTAATAAAAGATCAATGCAAAATGCATTGTAACATGTAGACGTGCAGCCTTACCTATGGATCACTCACCTCTCCCTCAGCCAGGCGATGTGGAATGCATTACCTCCTCCCATTACCATCTCCCTCGTCGGCTTCGCCTCACCGGTAGACGTGCAGCGGCGTGCAGACATCTCCACACTCCTTGCTAGGGTCTGGTGCTAATCCCATCTGTAACAGCTCACTCCACATGGCACAACACATAATGCAATCCTCAAAACACATTGGCTCATCAATGCCAATTCCTTTTAAATTCCATCTAAGCATCACGACTCTCCTCAATAATTCAACACAGTAAAAAGTAAAGGAAATTTCTCACTATTCACAAAGATACCCCAAGGTCTCTCACACATGCGATGTCATCCAACCCGCCTCAAATTAATCCATGAAATCACCTAGTGATTTATTTCAATGGCATAAATACACATTATCTGTACCACAATGCAATCCCATCATCCAGTATTTTCTAAGTACCCTAATTACCCATAAGATATCAACAGTACAATCTAAAAGTAAAGCCGTCATCTCCCACCTTAGTCTATATATAACTGAGACTAAGTGTCATGTACTAATAAGGACTAGCCTATTCATTTCATGTACGCATATATCGACTGGGTATACAAATGTAGACAGTGTAGTTTATGTACTCTAATCATGAAGTTTAAGTCAATATACCAAGGTTCGGAAGAATAAAACATTAGTGAAACTCTTCACCAATTTCTACTACGAACATACATCAAATTTCACACACATGTATCAACACCCACATATAAACACGTTTAAGCATTCTCTTATACATGCATTAATAACAACCAGTCTGTATGTAAAAAAAAAAAAAATCATAATCGCAGTACTATAACGGTCAGCTAAACTAGCATGCTTATATAGAGTAAACATACAACATTCAATAGCTACCACGTAGCTTACCACATCAGCACCCAGTATGAAATTTCATTCTAGGAACACACATATACATAAATAAGCATATAACCTGTTGTACAGGTAACCAGACATATTCCCAACCTTACGGATATCCAGGCTCATAGCCTATCTCACAGATAACAAGCATACAGTCTACTATTTAACCTCATTCGTTACACTGTATAAAGGCAAGCATTGAATCCTAGATCATCAATAACCAAGCATACCACACATTGTACAATTTCACAAACTAAGGTAATAAGCACTCATCTAATCATGTAATCCAAACCAACCCAATTCAACTTAAAGTCTAACCCCTCTTAACCCACAATAAAGTCAATCTAAAAAAGATCTACGGACACCCCATGAAATAAAGAAAACATCCCCCTCAAGAGTACACACCGTCTCTCTTCCCCTATAGCAGCCTATACTTGTCTAAAGTGTAAATAACCGATTTATCTCCAATATAATACCAATATTAGATGCCTCAAGTAAGATGAAGAATCCAAATAAGGCATGCGGTCAGCTACCTCTATCGAGTAATCTCTACAGATTCTCGTCAGCATCACACTACCCCTAACTTCATGTCAACATAGTAAATATGAATGAATGAGATGCACTATAGTCTATCAACATGCTAGTCCCTAAACTAATCACAAAAAAAAAAAATGTACCTCAAGGCTCTGAAGGTCCAAAAAAAATAGGTGACTCTAGGCTGGCTACTGCATAACGCCACTCTGAGTGGTCTAGTCCTGCCTACCATCCCTCTGACTGAGAGTTCTGACACTCAATGCTGTAGGTGCATGCTGAAAATATGGTGTCGGAGGTCCCTGACCCAATAGTGGCAGTGGTAGAGGCACTTGGGTATACTGATAGTAATGCGGCTCCTCTAAGTTCTGGGAAATCGGCCTCTGAGGACAATTGGCCATAACATGGCCAGCTTGGTGGCATACAAAACAAAGTCGTGGAGTCCCCCGTCCTTGACTCTGTACTGGTGATGGAAATGACTCCTGACTAGACTCGATCCTCTGTCTCAAGCTGGGGTCCCTCAGAGGACAAGTGATCCTCTTGTGGCCAGGCTGTCCACAATAAAAACAAATAATGGTCCCTTGGGATGTGGATGTGGATGTGGATCTGGAAGAAGCACCAGTCCGGAACCTCTTCAATCGTCTCTTACCAGTGTGAGTCTGGGCGGGTATAGATATCTGTGCAGAAGAAGCACGAGCTCGAGACCTCTTCGATGGTCTCTTACCAGTGTATATCGGGGTAGACCTAGGGATCTGTGCTGGAGTCGCCCCGATCTAGGTCCAGGGCTCGCTAAATCCTCTAAGCTCAGCCAACTCTCTCTCAGCCCTGACAGCTCTCGTCACTACCTCCTGTATAGTGTGAAGGCATTCCTGCATAATGGTCGCTATGTCCCTAGGACCACTAGTCTGCCCTACCTCCACTGAAGCAGGTGTAAAAGTGACGGCCTCCTCAACTGTACCATCTGCAGAAGCAGCAGCTCAGGGCCAACTATGCCACGGTGATGCAGTGGTCCTAGGCTTATCGTGCCTAGGTGGTATAAGTCTGGGAGTAGCTTGTCTCGGTGGCATATCTACAAGTTCAAAGAGAAGAAAAATTAATACCCCATTTTTTTTTCCTTAGACACATGTGTTAAAAGAACATTAAGTAGGTACTTGTCAACACTTCACAATTCTGAAGTAACAACCACAATATGTCATGACACACTTGCCTAATCAATACCTACATAACTAATGTCAATCATCACCACCCGTTGGTTACACTAAACAATTTACACCGAGTTCTAACATAGCCCTCTATTAAGAAGGATTTTATCTAAACAATGTAATACACGCATACATAAACCTTGCTAGTGTTCAACTCCCAGTGAATACTATCCAAACAATACATCTCTCCACAACCAGGGTTTAACACAAGAACATCTTTAAAAATCTAAGGATAAACACTCTAAGTATCCATCTATACACAAAAAGCTCCACAAGTCCAAATCCTTATTCTAGCATTTTAAGGTTTGATGTGTCTTTTATTATCTCTTACTTTTATAGCTAGGTGATAATCCTTCATGGATCACAGCTCCTTTTATTACTGGCTGATGGGGCGTCATCCATCAACTGTAACTCAAGACCTGAGACCAATCCAGTCTGTGTAAATATCATAGTCATAGTACTATAATTCATGAAAGTCGGTTACTAACCTAGCACACTCATACAGAATCCACAAACAACAGTCAAGCAGGTAGATGACTAGGCCCACAGCCTACCTCATAAATAACTAGGCCTACCGCCTATCGTGTAGATAACTAAGCGTACAACCTATACCTCAACTAACTAGGCATACGGCCTATCCAATAAAATATACAGCCCACTACATAGACCTGAGTTTCTAACCTTAGTCATGTTCTTGTCAACGACTAGCATTTAACAGGCGGTACATGTCACAGGTCATAATATATACTTAACAATTTTCTCACACTTTATATATGTCATGCTTCTCACTACATTAAATCACATAATCATACGTCGTAACATAGCATTTAGTAACATGTGATCACAACAATCATGCTTCAAATGCACATATAATCACATAGGCATGCATCACAGTATAGCATCAATCGACACGTAATTTCAACAAATCATGCTTCAAGTGTATAAAACCACATAGCACACAAGATCCTATCACATGCTGCTAAAGGTTCACACTAAGTCTCATTCTTTTCTCTAGGGTCTCATGGTGTTAAACAACACCCCACAGTCTTTAGGTATTCGAACCTATGCTCTGATACCATGTTGTCACGCCCCGAATTTTTGGAAACCCGAGGCGCGACTAACGAGACAGAAAATAAAATAAAAAAAAGGATAAATGTAAATAAATTCACTAAACATGCATCCATTACCATCGATACATCAAAATAACATGAAGTACACCCCGCCATTACAGTGTTCACGGGTCATCCGGGCGTAAGCCCTTACATTACAAAACATAAGTCCCATGGACCAAAAATATACCAAGTGCTTCATCCTATCAAGGTATCATTGAGCCTCAAGTAGCTGGAGTATCCTCATCTGAAAAATGTTGCCCACAAATGGGTCAGCTCAACTGCTGGTATGATGAAGTGCTAATGCAAGAAATAAAGCTAAGGCGTGGCATGTGTAAAGTGTACATTTATATCTAAATGTCATTCAAAGCATCGCAGTAATATATGAGTGGTATGCATGACGCGCCCATGCACAACTCTATGCCACACCCATGTCTCATTTACGGGTACTCCCCGATGGCTCGAAGTACCAATGCAATGGCCAATTTTGGGTTTTTCACCACAGGATCTACACCCTCATAATGCATAGCACCACGTGCTCAACTCATGCCATGTTCTCAAGGATTCGCCATATGCCAATATGCTCATGCAATCTCAATGCAACAAGGTTTCATTAATATAGCATGCTCGAGACAATAATATGTATATTACCAACCAGTTCCACATGTAAGCATATCTCATATAATCAACTTAAACACATGTCATGGTTCACGTTCATCATCTCACTAAATTCTCATAGAATGCAAGTAACACGTAAGTATGTGAACAACCAATTCCAAATCATCAAGTAAATACATTCCAAATAAACACATAAGTCATTCTAGTCATTCACAGAATACTCCTAACTTAACTTCATTTCTAACATTAGCACAACACCATACCTGACGGGTTAGTCATAACCCAAGTAAACTGCGCTCGTAATGTAGTGGCTAGTAGTGAGAATGTGGAAGGATCAGACTGCCTTCTCCTTGCCTTTTCGTGCCCCTAAAATCATAACAAGTGACTTAGTTCATTTGTTTTCTAAATGATGCTATTCAACAAATTTTATGTATTTATTTTATAAGTTTCTATTCTGCTAAATTAAACTCTGCTATTGAGTCCAGGACGTCGAAGAAAATAAGTTTAGGCTTTCGTATAACTCAATTCGGACATCTGGGTTCAAAAGGGCAAAACAGTCATTTTGTACCTTTCACGGTTCCTTACATTTCGTGACCTCTTTTCACAAATCAGACTCCACGGTTGAGTCCAGAATGCTCGAGATAATAAAGTTTCACTATTTGTTTACTTAATTCGGAGTTCGTTTGACTGTACTTCATTTCAAGGGCATTTTGATAATTTTAAAGGTTACTACGGGTCTTTTAATTTTTGGGATCCCGTCTCGTAAAACAGACCTCACCATTGGTCTCAGAATGGTCGAGATAGTCAAAATACACTAATGACTTGTCCCATTTGGACTCCGAATTATTTTAGAATATTTAAATAATTTAATTAATTTAATTAACTAACTAATTTAATTAATATTTTATTCTGGTGGGTCAAATTATAATAATTAACAGTTGGGGGGTCATTTTGTAAATTCTGAAAGTCTTGGGTCAAAGTTAATTCCCAAAAAGTTCAAGGGTCAATTTGTAATTTTCTAATTTTCCTATTCTCAATTCGGTTACCCAAACAGGGATTAGTCCAGAACAGGGATAGGATATCCCTGTTCCTGTTTCAATTTCAATTTTCAATTTCTTACACCCGTAGCCAAACAGCCCCATTCCCATTTTAATTTAAAACCACAGGGCGACACATAGCAGGGGCGGATCGCCCAAGCCCAACCCGAACCCGAACCGGACCCGGACCCGACCCGACCCGACCGTCCCCCCTTCTTCCCCATTTTTTCGGCGATGCACCAGTAGGGTTCCGGCGCCTTCTCCGGCACCGGCGACATTTTTTCGGTGAGATTTTCATGGTTTCTAAACGTTGTTCTCTTCGGTTTTTCACGTAGATTCCATATCCAAGGTTGGTTTTGGATTTAAGCCACTAGATTTTCACGAAATAGGGTCCAAAGATTTCGATCAACTCTCCGGCTGACCCTTCTCTTTCATTTTCATGACTGTTTGGCCATGGTTCAACCTCCATTCTTATCCTAATGGGTTTCTGCACCTCCTAGGGTTCGTCCCCTACCATTTAAACAGAGTTCTACACATAAAATGTCAAGACCCACCTCCCATGACCGAGACCTGCAACTCGAGTTTTCTCCCTAGTTTCTCGACCATTTTATCTCATTCTTTTTGCATTATTTTCCTTATAACATGCTCTTTAAGATCATATACATCAAATTAATTATCATGCTTTAAAAAAAACAAAACAGAACTGGGTCACTTACGGTTTTCTGTTGGGTTTCTCTCTTTAGCCGTGCACCTCCTCCACCTTCTGGTTCCAAGCTTGTATCAAGCTCCCAAAGTCTCTTCTCCCTTCCAGAACTCTCCCTCTCTCTTGCTCTCTGTTTTTCTTTTCCTTCTCTTCTCCCAACCGAGACCAAAATATAAACACACACACCAACTCCCTCACGTCACCCCCTGCACAGCCCCTTTTCTTGACCCTTCTCCCCTCTGTTCAGCCACCCAAATTTCCCTACAAGGCAGCTTTGCATTAAATGCAAAGCTGCCCTATATATCCACCTATATATCTCACCCATATACACACACTCTAGACACACACTTACACGACACCCCCCCCACACACACACGGTCTATCACACACACACAGTGCACACATGCACTATTATATATACATATACATATACATATATACATGCAATATCCCACACATATACATTACTCATACACATACATGCATAACTCACATTTAAATTTTTCTAATAATAATAACAATAATAATAATAATAACAATAATAATAATAATAACCATAACATTATTAATTAAAAAAAATTAATAACCAAGAAAATTTTTATATAAAAAGAAAATTTTTTTTCAGGTTATTACATAAGATGTCCATGTAGGAGGTGTAATAATAGGGATTATATGCACATAGATGAGGCCAAAGAGCACCTACTCGAACACGGGATGGACAAGAGGTATACGTGTTGGGAATTTCACGAGGAACGTCGTGACGTACGAGTGGTATTTGATGATGAAGAAAAAGACGACGATGATGACTTTGGTGATAATGTTGGGGTTGGTTACGAAGGCTTGCCACAAATGCTGGCAGACTTGCAGGAGGCTACAACTGGGGCAAGTAGTCACAGGAGTGACACGGGACAATCGACTGCGTTTGAGTCGTTGTTGAGGGAAGCAAGGCAGCCGTTATATCCGAGTTGTGATAAGTTTTTAAAACTGGACTTTCTTATGAAACTCCTTCATATTAAGACCATCAACCGTTGGAGTAACAAATCAGTCAATATGGCCATTGAATTGATTAAAGCAGTGCTTCCTACTGGGGAGACCCTTCCGAAATCATATTACGAGGCGAAAAGAATATTAAGAGATTTGGGCCTCGGGTATATTCCCATATATGCTTGCAAAAATGATTGCATGTTATTTTGGAAAGAGACTGAACAATGTAAGGAGTGTACGGTGTGCCACGAACCCGGTACAAGTTGAATGAAGGAAAGAGCAAGACAATTCCGCCTTAAAATCGAGGCTACAAAGATTGTACATGTCTAAGAAGACGGCAGAAGATATGCGGTGGCATAAGGAGAAGCGTGTTACTGAGAAAAATGTATGTCGGCATCCGGTAGATTCACAAACTTAGGCTGAGTTTGATACAAATCACAAATGGTTTGCAAATGAGCCGCGTAATGTACGACTTGGGCTGGTTAGCGACGGTTTCAATCCGTTCGGTGACATGAGTAATGCCTACAGCATGTGGCCGGGGTTGCTTGTGCCGTATAACTTGCCACCGTGGAAATGTATGAAAGAACCATTTATCTTTATGTCGTTGCTTATTCTAGGGCCAAAGACTCAGGGTAATGAAATTGATGTGCACTTGCGTCCTTTAGTGGACGAGTTGAAGGAATTGTGGGAGGTGGGAGTGGAGGCATACGACGTCTCTAAGAATGAGACATTTCAATTGCATGCAGCGTTACTATGGACCATAAATGACTTTACAGCATACGAGAACTTGTCTGGGTGGAGCACTAAGGGGTATCTAGCATGTCCGGTTTGCAATAAGGATGCATGTTCCCTATATTTGTCCAATGGGAAGAAGATATGCTACATGTGCCATCTTCATTTTTTTACCACCATCACATGGCTGGCAAAATTGGCAGAAACATCTGTTTGATGGAAAAATTGAGCGCAGATTGTCACCTCCATTGTTGTTTGGTAAAGACGTGTTGGCGCAATTGGCACTCATCCAACCAATGAGGTTTGGGAAGATACCGGGTACTAAGATGAGGAAGCGTACTAATGTGGACTTAAATTGGAAGAAGAATAGCATATTTTTTGATTTTTTGTACTGAGAGACCCTTAAGTTGAGGCACAATTTGGATGTTATACACATCAAGAAGAACATCAGTGATAATGTACTAGGAACTTTAATGAACATTGAAGGGAAGACGAAGGATACTCTTAAATCCCGGTTGGATTTGCAGGAGCTGGGAATAAGGAAAAAGCTGCACCTAATACATAGCGGTGATAAATATATCATGCCTCCTACACAGTATACGTTATCATCCGCAGAGAGAATGAGGATTTGCGAGTGGTTTAAATCGGTGAAGTTCCCAGATGGATACGCATCGAATATATCTCGGTGTGTAAATGTTATAGATGGGAAACTATCCAGATTGAAGAGCCATGACTGCCATGTCCTTTTACAACGACTTCTTCCGGTTGCACTACGTGGATATCTCACCGATGACATATCGACTACATTGACTGAGTTGGGCTGCTTCTTTAGAGAATTATATGCGAAGACGTTGAATGTGGAAGTACTTGAAAAGCTCGAAAGGGATGTTATCGTGATCCTCTGCAAGTTGGAACAGATTTTCCCTTTAGCTTTCTTTGATGTAATGGTCCACTTCGTTGTGCATTTGCCTCATGAGGCAAAAATTAGCGGACCTGTCCAATACCATTGGATGTATCCAATAGAAAGGTACATTTAATTTAATGAATTGTGTTATCTATCCATCCTAACTATTTTAATGTATAACTGATTAATTATCAAAACAGATATTTGCACACATTGAAGCAATATGTGCGTAACAAAGCACGACTGGAAGGGTCAATTGCTGAGGCTTACGTTGATGCTGAATGTCTCACCTTCTGCTTTATGCATCTTGAAGATATTGAGACAAGGTTTAATCGTCAAGAGCGAAATTATGATAGATGTCCAAGGCAGCAACGAACTGGCCTTGCGGTGTTTAATCAGAATGTGCAGCCAATAGGTGCCCGTAAATATAAATGGTGTCATCCTCAAAACTTGGAGAAAGCCCATTATACCGTGCTCAACAACTGCGATGAGACATTGTCATATTTTAATTAAGTTTATCGAAATCATTGCAATACTACGTTAATATACAAATGTAAGTTACATATAACATATCTCATCTTATGTAGTGATCATACGATCGAGCTTCAGAGAGAACATGTATCAAGTTCTGATCTGGAGCAAAGACAACAAAATTTGTTTCCAAAGTGGTTCGGAGAACGTGTAAGAATAGGTTTCAATTAATTGTAATTGTATTAGTTAATGCATTTGTATTCAATTAATTTTGTACTTGTACTGAATTAATATATGAAGCTATTATGCCACCAACAATCTCTTGAGGCGTACGATCAATTATATTCCTTGGCATGTGGTCCTGATCAAAGGATATCCCGCTATACCGGCTTAATTGTTGATGGTGTTCGATTTCACACGAGGGAACGTGAGGTTAGTCAGCGAACACAAAATAGCAGGGTCCTTGTTCAAAGAGATGGTGACGGAGGACAAACTGTAGAGTACTAGGTGTTTTACAAGACATCATACAGTTACATTATTGCTACGATCATTCTGTGTATATTTTTAAATGTGATTGGTGGGATGTAAGTAATAAGAAGACTGGAATGCAGATTGATAAGCATTTCATAAGTGTTAATACGTCACGCACGACATTTAAAGATAATCCGTATGTTTTGGTATCGGTTGCAAAACAAGTTTTCTATTTGAAGGATGCAAAAATAAGAGGTGATTGGCATGTTGTCCAAAAAATAAAAACTAGAAATGTTTATGATGTCCTAGAAGTTGGCGAGGGAGATAAAGAGTTGGAGAGGATTGAGGAGGCACTACAAGAAGAGTCTCAAACTGCCCACGATGGTGTTGTCCGGCATGATCAGGAAGATGTTAGTTCGTATCGGTTGAATAGAACTGATGTAGAACCAGATCATGTCGTAGCTTCCGACGTCACCAATACCACACAATTAGATCCGAGGGAAGCAACGTTCATTAATGATGATGATGATGAGAAAAATGATTTTGATGATGAGACATTGTTAAAGTATTGTACCGAGAATGAAGAAAATTCAAGTTCAGATGATGATACAAACTCAGATGAATAATTGTAATAGGTGTTACATGTGGTAAGATCAAGTGTGATGGATATTCAATTTTATGATGTAGTGGATTTTAATTTTTATGATGTAATGGAATTTACTTTTAAATTTCTTTTTATATATGGTTGGACCAGGCTCACACAGACGCGCAGCCCCGGTGGACCCATCGACCCCTGCCCCTTTCTTTGCAGGATCGACCGATCTTGCCATTGATGGTATGGATAGTTCCACTTTGTATTAATGATTATATAAATATAGTACTAATTGTTTCTATTTTATTGTTTCTAAAGCTTCGGCCACCACCTCTAGACGAGGGCGCGGTAGGTCAAAGAATCAGAGTTTGCAGGCTCAGATGGAGGCAGCAGGGGCCTCGCGACTTCGGATTGAGCCACCTGAGGGCTTGCTGAAGCCCGTTGGTCGGTGGGCACAGCAGTTCACCACAGAGGTCGACATCATTTGCCGACTACGCGCCTCACTCCATATTAGTGACTGGAGTCTCGTCACTCAGAAGGAGCTACGGGATATTCATGTGCATATCCTGGTATGTCTTTTATTATTGTGTTGAACTAAATTTTATCATTTCTAATGCCGTAATGTTTTGACAATGACATGCTTTACAGGAAAAGTTTGACATCGATCTCCACCTGCCTCACGTAGTGAAGGCAATGGACCGTTACCTGGGAGTCCATTTTAGGGACTATCGACACCGTCTCCACATGCACTACGAGGCGGAGGTGGCAGCCAGTAGAGAACCCCATGACAGACCCTATAGGGGGGACACGGTGGAGGATTGGATGTTACTGTGCGACCGGTTCGCAAGTGATGCATTCCAAGTAAAAATTGTCAAAATTACTTTTGTTCTCTGGTTTAAATCAGTATCATTTATACTAACCTTCTTTCTTTTGGCCAAGTGTAGGAACTGAGCAGGAAAAATAGCAAGAGCAAAAGCAAGCAAAAGGTGACCCACTGTGGTGGATCACGTTCTTTTGTACAGTACAGGCATGATATGGTAAGTTAATAAATGTATCAAGTTCTTATTGTATAATCTATTCATGAAATCAATCTTCATAAGCTACTATTTATTTGGTCCAACGAGACCAGGAGACCAGTGCACCACCCAGCCACATTGATTTGTGGCACAGGACGCACTACAACCCCAATAAGGGTTGGGCTGGGCTTGAAGCACAGCGGCTTTATGTATGTTTTTATGTAACTTGTCACAGTATTACTAATTTAATATTAATCTAAAGTTATAAAAGTAGTAACATATATTTATGTTTTTATAGGAGGAGATGGTCCTGCCGCGTGCTCAGCCGACAGCTGAGGGTCAAGATCCGCTGACCGATGACTAGATATTGGAGACTGTTCTGGGCAAGAGGCGTGGCTATGTGCGTGGCTTAGGGACTGGGATGGCGCCGACGACATCGTCCTTTGAGAGTGATGCTAGGGCACACGTAGCCACTGAGGCAGTTCAATGAGAGAATGCAGAGCTGCAGCAGCAAGTAAATAGCCTCGAGGAACGATATTCCTAGTTAGAGGCTCTTGTGCAGACGATGCTCAGCCAACAGCGTGACTCTTCACAACCTTGGTAAGTTTATAAAATTATATACTTTGGTGGATTTATTATTTATATAAAATGTTATGTAAACCCCATCACACACCTCACAAATGATAAAATAGACTTGCACGAACAAACGTCACTCGGTTCAGATGCTCGGATTGAAACTTATGCAAGTTTCAGCTCCAAAAAGGTCCATTTTGGGGTTTTGACAGACCAAAATTCTGGATATCAACCTAACAACACCGAAACCCCATCACACACCTCACAAATGATAAAATAGACTTGTACGAACATACGGCACTCTGTTCGGATGTCCGGTTTGAAACTTATGCAAGTTTTAGCTCCAAAAAGGCCCATTTTGGGGTTTTGACAGACCAAAATGCCGGATATCGGCCTAACTACACCGAAACCCCATCACACACCTCACAAATGATAAAATAAACTTGCACGAACATACGGCACTCGGTTCGGATGCCCGGTTTGAAACTTATGCAAGTTTCAACTCCAAAAAGGCCCATTTTGGGATTTTTACAGACCAAAATGACGGATATCAGCCTAACTACACCGAAACCCCATCACATAGCTTACAAATGATAAAATAGACTTGCACCAACTTACAACACTCGGTCCGGATGCCCGGTTTGAAACTTATGCAAGTTTCAGCTCCAAAAAGGCCCATTTTGGGGTTTTGACAGACCAAAATGCCGAATATCAGCCTAAATACACTGAAACCCCATCACACATCTCAAAAATGCTAAAATAGACTTGCACAAACTTACGGCACTCGGTTCGGATGCCCGGTTTAAAACTTATGCAAGTTTAGCTCCAAAAAGGCCCATTTTAGGATTTTGACAGACCAAAATGCCGGATATTGGCCTAACTACACCAAAACACCATCACACACCTCACAAATGCTAAAATAGACTTGCACGAACTTACGGAACTCGGTTCGGATGCCCAGTTTGAAACTTATGCAAGTTTGAGCTCCAAAAAGGCTCATTTTGGGGTTTTGACATACCAAAATGCCGGATATCGGCCTAACCATAGTGAAACCCCATCACACACATCATAAATGATAAAATAGACTTGCACAAACTTACGACACTCGGTTCGGATGCCCGGTTTGAAACTTATGCAAGTTTCAGCTCCAAAAAGGCCCATTTTGGGGTTTTGACAAACCAAAATGCTGGATATCAGCCTAAATACACTGAAACCCCATCACACACCTCAAAAATGCAAAAATAGACTTGCACAAACTTACGGCACTCGGTTCGGATGCCCGGTTTGAAACTTATGCAAGTTTAGCTCCAAAAAGGCCCATTTTGGGATTTTGACAGACCAAAATGCCGGATATCGGCCTAACTACACCAAAACACCATCACACACCTCACAAATGCTAAAATAGACTTGCACAAACTTACGGCACTCGGTTCGGATGCCCGATTTGAAACTTATGCAAGTTTCAGCTCCAAAAAGGTCCATTTTGGGCTTTTGACAAACCAAAATGTCGGATATCGGCCTAACTACATCAAAACCCCATCACACACCTCAAAAATGATAAAATAGACTTGCACGAACATACGGCACTCGGTTCGAATGCTCGATTTGAAACTTGTGCAAGTTTCAACTCCAAAAAGGTCCATTTTAGGGTTTTGACAGACCAAAATTCTGGATATCGACCTAAATACACCAAAACCCGATCTAACACCTCAAAAATGATAAAATAGACTTGCACGAACTTACGACACTCGGTTCGGATGCACGGTTTGAAACTTATGCAAGTTTAGCTCCAAAAAGGCCCATTTTGGGGTTTTGACAATCCAAAATGCCGGATATCAGCCTAACGACACGGAAACCCTATCACACACCTCACAAATGATAAAATAAACTTGCACGAACTTACGAAACTCGGTTTGGATGCCCGGTTTGAAACTTATGCAAGTTTCAGCTCCAAAAAGGTCCATTTTGGGGTTTTGACAGACCAAAATTCTGGATATCAACCTAACAACACCGAAACCCCATCACACACCTCACAAATGATAAAATAGACTTGTACTAACATACGGCACTCTGTTCGGATGTCCGGTTTGAAACTTATGCAAGTTTTAGCTCCAAAAAGGCCCATTTTGGGGTTTTGACAGACCAAAATGCCGGATATCGGCCTAACTACACCGAAACCCCATCACACACCTCACAAATGATAAAATAAACTTGCACGAACATACGGCACTCGGTTCGGATGCCCGGTTTGAAACTTATGCAAGTTTCAACTCCAAAAAGGCCCATTTTGGGATTTTTACAGACCAAAATGACGGATATCAGGCTAACTACACCGAAACCCCATCACATAGCTTACAAATGATAAAATAGACTTGCACGAACTTACAACACTCGGTCCGGATGCCCGGTTTGAAACTTATGCAAGTTTCAGCTCCAAAAAGGCCCATTTTGGGGTTTTGACAGACCAAAATGCCGAATATCAGCCTAAATACACTGAAACCCCATCACACATCTCAAAAATGCTAAAATATACTTGCACAAACTTACGGCACTCGGTTCGGATGCCCGGTTTGAAACTTATGCAAGTTTAGCTCCAAAAAGGCCCATTTTAGGATTTTGACAGACCAAAATGCCGGATATTGGCCTAACTACACCAAAACACCATCACACACCTCACAAATGCTAAAATAGACTTGCACGAACTTACGGAACTCGGTTCGGATGCCCAGTTTGAAACTTATGTAAGTTTGAGCTCCAAAAAGGCTCATTTTGGGGTTTTGACATACCAAAATGCCGGATATCGGCCTAACCATAGTGAAACCCCATCACACACATCATAAATGATAAAATAGACTTGCACAAACTTACGACACTCGGTTCGGATGCCCGGTTTGAAACTTATGCAAGTTTCAGCTCCAAAAAGGCCCATTTTGGAGTTTTGACAAACCAAAATGCTGGATATCAGCCTAAATACACTGAAACCCCATCACACACCTCAAAAATGCAAAAATAGACTTGCACAAACTTACGGCACTCGGTTCGGATGCCCGGTTTGAAACTTATGCAAGTTTAGCTCCAAAAAGGCCCATTTTGGGATTTTGACAGACCAAAATGCCGGATATCGGCCTAACTACACCAAAACACCATCACACACCTCACAAATGCTAAAATAGACTTTCACAAACTTACGGCACTCGGTTCGGATGCCCGATTTGAAACTTATGCAAGTTTCAGCTCCAAAAAGGTCCATTTTGGGCTTTTGACAAACCAAAATGTCGGATATCGGCCTAACTACATCAAAACCCCATCACACACCTCAAAAATGATAAAATAGACTTGCACGAACATACGGCACTCGGTTCGAATGCTCGATTTGAAACTTGTGCAAGTTTCAACTCCAAAAAGGTCCATTTTAGGGTTTTGACAGACCAAAATTCTGGATATCGACCTAAATACACCAAAACCCGATCTAACACCTCAAAAATGATAAAATAGACTTGCACGAACTTACGACACTCGGTTCGGATGCACGGTTTGAAACTTATGCAAGTTTAGCTCCAAAAAGGCCCATTTTGGGGTTTTGACAATCCAAAATGCCGGATATCAGCCTAACGACACGGAAACCCTATCACACACCTCACAAATGATAAAATAAACTTGCACGAACTTACGAAACTCGGTTTGGATGCCCGGTTTGAAACTTATGCAAGTTTCAGCTCCAAAAAGGTCCATTTTGGGGTTTTGACAGACCAAAATTCTGGATATCAACCTAACAACACCGAAACCCCATCACACACCTCACAAATGATAAAATAGACTTGTACTAACATACGGCACTCTGTTCGGATGTCCGGTTTGAAACTTATGCAAGTTTTCGCTCCAAAAAGGCCCATTTTGGGGTTTTGACAGACCAAAATTCTGGATATCGACCTAAATACACCAAAACCCGATCTAACACCTCAAAAATGATAAAATAGACTTGCACAAACTTACGACACTCGGTTCGGATGCACGGTTTGAAACTTATGCAAGTTTAGCTCCAAAAAGGCCCATTTTGGGGTTTTGACAATCCAAAATGCCGGATATCAGCCTAACGACACGGAAACCCTATCACACACCTCACAAATGATAAAATAAACTTGCAAGAACTTACGAAACTCGGTTTGGATGCCCGGTTTGAAACTTATGCAAGTTTCAGCTCCAAAAAGGTCCATTTTGGGGTTTTGACAGACCAAAATTCTGGATATCAACCTAACAACACCGAAACCCCATCACACACCTCACAAATGATAAAATAGACTTGTACTAACATACGGCACTCTGTTCGGATGTCCGGTTTGAAACTTATGCAAGTTTTAGCTCCAAAAAGGCCCATTTTGGGGTTTTGACAGACCAAAATGCCGGATATCGGCCTAACTACACCGAAACCCCATCACACACCTCACAAATGATAAAATAAACTTGCACGAACATACGGCACTCGGTTCGGATGCCCGGTTTGAAACTTATGCAAGTTTCAACTCCAAAAAGGCCCATTTTGGGATTTTTACAGACCAAAATGACGGATATCAGGCTAACTACACCGAAACCCCATCACATAGCTTACAAATGATAAAATAGACTTGCACGAACTTACAACACTCGGTCCGGATGCCCGGTTTGAAACTTATGCAAGTTTCAGCTCCAAAAAGGCCCATTTTGGGGTTTTGACAGACCAAAATGCCGAATATCAGCCTAAATACACTGAAACCCCATCACACATCTCAAAAATGCTAAAATAGACTTGCACAAACTTACGGCACTCGGTTCGGATGCCCGGTTTGAAACTTATGCAAGTTTAGCTCCAAAAAGGCCCATTTTAGGATTTTTACAGACCAAAATGCCGGATATTGGCCTAACTACACCAAAACACCATCACACACCTCACAAATGCTAAAATAGACTTGCACGAACTTACGGAACTCGGTTCGGATGCCCAGTTTGAAACTTATGCAAGTTTGAGCTCCAAAAAGGCTCATTTTGGGGTTTTGACATACCAAAATGCCGGATATCGGCCTAACCATAGTGAAACCCCATCACACACATCATAAATGATAAAATAGACTTGCACAAACTTACGACACTCGGTTCGGATGCCCGGTTTGAAACTTATGCAAGTTTCAGCTCCAAAAAGGCCCATTTTGGGGTTTTGACAAACCAAAATGCTGGATATCAGCCTAAATACACTGAAACCCCATCACACACCTCAAAAATGCAAAAATAGACTCGCACAAACTTACGGCACTCGGTTCGGATGCCCGGTTTGAAACTTATGCAAGTTTAGCTCCAAAAAGGCCCATTTTGGGATTTTGACAGACCAAAATGCCGGATATCGGCCTAACTACACCAAAACACCATCACACACCTCACAAATGCTAAAATAGACTTGCACAAACTTACGGCACTCGGTTCGGATGCCCGATTTGAAACTTATGCAAGTTTCAGCTCCAAAAAGGTCCATTTTGGGCTTTTGACAAACCAAAATGTCGGATATCGGCCTAACTACATCAAAACCCCATCACACACCTCAAAAATGATAAAATAGACTTGCACGAACATACGGCACTCGGTTCGAATGCTCGATTTGAAACTTGTGCAAGTTTCAACTCCAAAAAGGTCCATTTTAGGGTTTTGACAGACCAAAATTCTGGATATCGACCTAAATACACCAAAACCCGATCTAACACCTCAAAAATGATAAAATAGACTTGCACGAACTTACGACACTCGGTTCGGATGCACGGTTTGAAACTTATGCAAGTTTAGCTCCAAAAAGGCCCATTTTGGGGTTTTGACAATCCAAAATGCCGGATATCAGCCTAACGACACGGAAACCCTATCACACACCTCACAAATGATAAAATAAACTTGCACGAACTTACGAAACTCGGTTTGGATGCCCGGTTTGAAACTTATGCAAGTTTCAGCTCCAAAAAGGTCCATTTTGGGGTTTTGACAGACCAAAATTCTGGATATCAACCTAACAACACCGAAACCCCATCACACACCTCACAAATGATAAAATAGACTTGTACTAACATACGGCACTCTGTTCGGATGTCCGGTTTGAAACTTATGCAAGTTTTAGCTCCAAAAAGGCCCATTTTGGGGTTTTGACAGACCAAAATGCCGGATATCGGCCTAACTACACCGAAACCCCATCACACACCTCACAAATGATAAAATAAACTTGCACGAACATACGGCACTCGGTTCGGATGCCCGGTTTGAAACTTATGCAAGTTTCAACTCCAAAAAGGCCCATTTTGGGATTTTTACAGACCAAAATGACGGATATCAGGCTAACTACACCGAAACCCCATCACATAGCTTACAAATGATAAAATAGACTTGCACGAACTTACAACACTCGGTCCGGATGCCCGGTTTGAAACTTATGCAAGTTTCAGCTCCAAAAAGGCCCATTTTGGGGTTTTGACAGACCAAAATGCCGAATATCAGCCTAAATACACTGAAACCCCATCACACATCTCAAAAATGCTAAAATAGACTTGCACAAACTTACGGCACTCGGTTCGGATGCCCGGTTTGAAACTTATGCAAGTTTAGCTCCAAAAAGGCCCATTTTAGGATTTTGACAGACCAAAATGCCGGATATTGGCCTAACTACACCAAAACACCATCACACACCTCACAAATGCTAAAATAGACTTGCACGAACTTACGGAACTCGGTTCGGATGCCCAGTTTGAAACTTATGCAAGTTTGAGCTCCAAAAAGGCTCATTTTGGGGTTTTGACATACCAAAATGCCGGATATCGGCCTAACCATAGTGAAACCCCATCACACACATCATAAATGATAAAATAGACTTGCACAAACTTACGACACTCGGTTCGGATGCCCGGTTTGAAACTTATGCAAGTTTCAGCTCCAAAAAGGCCCATTTTGAGGTTTTGACAAACCAAAATGCTGGATATCAGCCTAAATACACTGAAACCCCATCACACACCTCAAAAATGCAAAAATAGACTTGCACAAACTTACGGCACTCGGTTCGGATGCCCGGTTTGAAACTTATGCAAGTTTAGCTCCAAAAAGGCCCATTTTGGGATTTTGACAGACCAAAATGCCGGATATCGGCCTAACTACACCAAAACACCATCACACACCTCACAAATGCTAAAATAGACTTGCACAAACTTACGGCACTCGGTTCGGATGCCCGATTTGAAACTTATGCAAGTTTCAGCTCCAAAAAGGTCCATTTTGGGCTTTTGACAAACCAAAATGTCGGATATCGGCCTAACTACATCAAAACCCCATCACAACACCTCAAAAATGATAAAATAGACTTGCACGAATATACGGCACTCGGTTCGAATGCTCGATTTGAAACTTGTGCAAGTTTCAACTCCAAAAAGGTCCATTTTAGGGTTTTGACAGACCAAAATTCTGGATATCGACCTAAATACACCAAAACCCGATCTAACACCTCAAAAATGATAAAATAGACTTGCACGAACTTACGACACTCGGTTCGGATGCACGGTTTAAAACTTATGCAAGTTTAGCTCCAAAAAGGCCCATTTTGGGGTTTTGACAATCCAAAATGCCGGATATCAGCCTAACGACACGGAAACCCTATCACACACCTCACAAATGATAAAATAAACTTGCACGAACTTACGAAACTCGGTTTGGATGCCCGGTTTGAAACTTATGCAAGTTTCAGCTCCAAAAAGGTCCATTTTGGGGTTTTACCAGACCAAAACGTCGGATATCGACCTAACTACATAGAAACCCCATCACACACCTCACAAATGATAAAATAGACTTGCACAAACTTACGGCACTCGATTCGGATGCCCAGTTTGAAACTTATCCAAGTTTTAGCTCCCAAAAGGCCCATTTTGGGGTTTTGACAGAGCAAAATGCCGGATATCGGCCTAACTACACCGAAAACCCATCACACACCTCAAAAATGATAAAATAAACTTGCGCAAACTTACGGCACTCGATTCGGATGCCCGGTTTGAAACTTATGCAAGTTTCAGCTCCAAAAAGGCCCATTTTAGGGTTTTGACAGACCAAAATGCCGAATATCGGCCTAACTACACTGAAACCTCATCACACACCTCACAAATGATAAAATAGACTTTCACGAACTTACGGCACTCGGTTCGGATGCCCGATTTGAAACTTATTCAAGTTTCAGCTCCAAAAGGCCCATTTTGGGGTTTTGACATACCAAAATGCCGGATATCGGCCTAACTATACCAAAACCCCATCACACACCTCACAAATGATAAAATAGACTTGCACGAACTTACAGCACTCGGTTCGAATGCTCGGTTTGAAACTTACGCAATGGGCGTCATTGAAAGTCACCATTAGTGAGGCACAGTGTGTGCGTCGCTGAAAGCTATTATTAGCGACGCACAATGTGCGTCGCTAAAAGCCACTATTAGCGACGCACGATTTGTGCATCGCTAATGTCAACTTTTAGCAACGCCCACTGTGCGTCACTAATGGTGATTTTCAGCGACGCACACTACGTCCTTGTGTAATATTTGCGACGCGTGTATGCAATTATTAGCGACGCACAGTGTGCGTCGCTAATACTCACCTTCAGCGACACTAACGAGTTTGTTCGTCGCCAATACTATTAGCAACGCGAGTATTTTCGACGCCTTTAGCGACGCACGTTTGTGCGTCGCAAAAGAGATTTAGCGACGCACAAGGCCACTATTAGCGACGCACGCGTGCGTCACTAATAGTGGCTTTTCTTGTAGTGTTCCCACTCTCCTTTCTGACTCTCCTCCCTGTCTACCACAACTTGCATTTAATGCAAGTTGACATTTGGGAGATATATATATATATATATGTATGTATATATTATATCATACATACAACACACACACATGGTTGAACACCCACACACACTACTGTACACAGCAGCACACCCACACACACACACTTTTTAAATACAGAGAGGCTATCAGATCTGCTAACGAGAGGAATATGTAACAACTATGCATGACAACTGGAAATTTCTATTAAAATCTTTTCCTAGTTGTTGTTCTAAACGTGGTATAGCCTTTGTTTTGCTTGTTCCCAGCTCTGCTGGCTCTCGATTTTTCCTCCCCCCTCTTGAATAATATTAGCAAACATTTCCAAAAATAATGGAGTGAAAAAAAATTCTTACGTGTGGCATTACTTTGACATATAGCAAGTTTTAAATTTTCTTTTTTTAAATGAAGCACTCGTAAGCAAGGAAAGATTTTAAAATGCGATCCAAACAATACTTTAAATGAATACAAATTTCTAAAGAAACCATAATCGCCACTATATATATAAAGCTAAATTGTAGTTTTGTAAATTAACCCATTACATCTTCATGAACCCAATCGATAACGCAGATGTAGCATAAGTATTAATTGAGAGAGAGAGAGAATACCTGCTGCAGCTGCGCCAACAACATCATTCTTGGAGTCTCTGGTGTTTAGGACCAGCCTCGTCTAATAGTACTCCCCATGACAGGCATAGAAGCCTGAGATTGCCATTGATATACAGCTCAACCCCATCTTCCCAACCCATTTATTCATGTTAAGAACCACTCCCACATTTACATTTACATTTACTGGGATTGTTGTATTTTGCGCCATGCCCATTTTTGTCATGAAGTTATTTCTTAGAGAGAGAAAGAAGAAGAGAGAGAAAATGAGTTGGTTTGCTTTTCTCCTCATCTTTGCAGCTTAATTTGAACTTCATGCAATTAAGTGACAGAAGATACATATTTATATGATATACATGAAGTGAAAGTAGGACTTTGAAATCTTGAAGCATAGTATTAATTTTCCTATAATAAAACAGAAGTATCTTGACTTCTAGTTTTAAACCATGACTTTAATTCAAATAAAATAAATTAAATTGCTTAATTATAAAATTTGCAATTTGTTTGTTTGTTTGTTTCGGCAAATGGTGAATGAATCTCTTACAAATACAAATATATTAAACAAGAAATAAAAATAATTTAGAGTTGAAGTGGTGAATGGTGAATGGTGAATGAATCTCTTACAAATACAAATATATAATTGAGTAGTAGGTAACTGTGTTAAAAATTTAAGATTCAATATTCCTGTCTTGATATAAATTGAATCTCTCTTTTGTTGTTTAAAATATATATATATATATATATATATATATTATAGTCCAAAACTAAATATCCATCTATGATTTATTTCAAAGGTTTGTATTGACAATTATATCTAAGTTTTTTAAAAATTATGAAGAAAGAAATTTAAAAAAAAGAAGTGCCCCGTGATGTTTAATCCAAGCCCGAAAAAAAAAATAGTTATATGAAATAGATAATTCAATATTGCATGAAATATCGATGCACTTTGATGTGAAGATATGTAGCGTAAAAAATACTCCTTAATTATGGGAATGGGTCCAGTGATATATATATATATATATATATATACACATATATATACAGTCTTATTGAAATTTTTATAAGGAATATCATCTTCAATGTAGCTTATGGTGTCTATCCGAAGACTTGGTCAAATTCAACGATCAACATGTATATATATATATATATATATACACACATATATATATATAGACGCCATGAGCTACATTGAAGATGATATTCCTTATAAATATTTCAGTAAGGCTGCAATAACAATTTTCGCCTAGCTAGACGGAATTATTTAAGAATTAATTAATGAAAGTTTCTTAAATTAAACTTTTACAAGTTAATGTTCATAATTAAATATTTTAATAATTTTTATTTTTAAATTACGTAAACTCATATTTATAAATAATGAGATATCATAATTATTTTATTCTTTATAATAAATTTATTCTACTAATCAATCAAGCAAACTCATCGCACCCCACCTCTCTCAGTATCCTCTCTCTATCATTCAATACCATTTGGTCCCACCGTCTTTCTACATCACTCCTAACAACATTTGCCGTCAACTCTCCGGCCGTCACCAACTCTCTCTAAACAACTTGTAGCTTTGATGTATTTCAGCGACGCATCAAACAATTCAATTAGACAACTCTTTTGGGCTTGCACCATCACTGGATGAATCAACAAAAGGCTTAACAAATCGAGATTTCTCCCATCTCGGGGATGGTTTCAAGCTTGGTAGTTTTGAGAGCTTGACCTGACAACTATTCTACGGGTATAGAAAAAAAAATGATTGCTTAGTACAAAAAGTTTGGCAGAGAGAGAAAGTAGTGAATAAAGCACTGAATCATCAAAATAAAGTAGTGAGTAAAGAGAAATTTGATTGCTCGGTTCCCACTTTTTAGATTGAATGAAAGAAGGAATAAAACACTGAATTATCAAAATATTAGAGTAAGTTATTTTCAGCTCAAAAACTCAAATTTGGATATTTATTGTGTCGATTATTCTCTTCATTTATTGGACGGTTAACAGAGACTCAGCTCGGTAAATGATGTTGGAAAATAATGGGTTTGAGCATAATAAATAACTAACTTTGAGCTAAAATTAAAGTGGGTCCCACAAATTAATTATAGTGGGTCCACATGAGAATGTGTTCTCCTCCATGAGGAGATGAAGATTAAATATTGGGTTGCTCAAAACCATTAAGGGGTGAATGAGAAATTGCCTCCAAACATTACCACTTGGGAATGGTAACAAAAGCTTGAAGCTTGTGCAAAAAGCTTGTGTCCCACATAGGATGGGTTCAAGGCTTTTTATTAGTATATATACACTTACCTTGGAGTGGGGTTTGGGCCCCAAGGGGCACCCCAGTTTTGTGGAAGAGTGAGGACCTAAGCAAATGCTTGGACCACCACACACGCACGCCGTCCCACACCGAACCGGGCCGGGCTCGGGTTCTGGGCTTAGGCTTAGGCTTGCTGTATATATATCTTTTTGGAGAAAATTTATTTAAAATTTTTCAACCAGAAAACCCAGTCGTTTTAAACTTGCGTTTAAGTTACCATTCGGATTCCGAAATGTTGTCGTTTTACGTCACGCGTAAGGTTACCGTTGGGAGTCCTAAACGTCGTCGTTTTGCGATGGCGTTGGTTTGACTGAACAGTCATCTTCCCTATGTCTGTTCGCCATGAACAGACACAACTGAACCTTCATGACTGTACCAAACAGTCATGAAGAAGCCTATAAATACCAGACCTTCATTGCATTTCATCCCATTCGAAAATTGCATTCTCTCTCTCTGCATAAGTCAAGTTCGAGTGTTGATACAGTTGTGTTCGTAGGGTTCTAAAGATTGAAGTGCTGCTTCTTTAGAACCGAAATCCGTTCTATCTTGGGAGACGATTGCTCATCACCTTGAGCACCGAGAGGGAGCAAATTCGTCTTAAGAAAATTGTGAATTTCACAAGGCTCGGATTTAATTCTGTTCAAACTTCAATAACAGTAAGTTATACAGTGTTTATTTATTCTGTTTCAAGTTCTGTATCAGTGGTTATACATTCTGCTTTGTTTAATTTGATTAACAGTATATATATATATATATATATATATAGATATATATATATATATCTATATATTTGTTTCAGTATAATACAGGCCTAACAATCTTAAGATGGATTTTATTTTTCCTGTTATAATATATTGTTATATGTTATAATATACTATTATTTTTCCTGTTATAATATACTGTTATTTTTCCTGTTATAATACAATTATTGAGTCAAGGGATGCTTCATTTTTTGAAAATGTATTTCCTTATAACATGACACATGAATCAAGTTTACAGAAAAGACCTCTAGAAGCTACAGTTAGTAATAATCATGAAAGTATAGACCAAAAGTCTATAATTGATGAACCTAGACGTAGCAAGAGAGCAAAGAAATCAACGTCCTTTGGACCTGATTTTCTAACATATTTGTTGGAAAATGATCCTCAAACGTTCAAGGAAGCAATGTCCTCTCCCGAAGCTTCATATTGGAAAGAAGCAATCAATAGTGAAATTGAATCCATCATGCAAAATCATATGTGGGAATTAGTGGATCTTCCACCTGGTTCCAAACCATTAGGGTCCAAATGGATCTTTAAAAAGAAGATGAAAGCTGATGGGTCAATAGAGAAATATAAAGCAAGACTTGTGGTCAAAGGCTATAAGCAAAGTGAAGGATTAGATTATTTCGATACTTACTCACCAGTTACTAGAATCATATCTATTCGGATGTTGATTGCGATAGCAGCTTTAAATGGATTAGAAATACATCAAATGGATGTGAAAACTGCTTTCTTAAATAGGTGAGTTAGATGAAGAAATATATATGGAACAACCCGAAGGGTTTATTGCTCCTGGACAAGAAAGGAAAGTATGCAAGCTTGTCAAATCCCTCTATGGATTAAAGCAAGCACCAAAACAATGGCATGAGAAATTTGACAATGTAATGATGTCAAATGGATTCAAGATCAATGAGTGCGACAAATATGTATATGTCAAAACCACTCAAAAAGGATATGTCATCTTATGTCTTTACGTTGATGATATGCTAATTTTAGGTAGCACCATTGATATGATAAATGCTACAAAACAAATGTTATCCAATAGATTTGATATGAAAGACTTAGGTGTCGCAGACACCATTTTAGGAATGAAAATTTCTAGAATGTCTGACGGACTTGTTTTATCTCAATCTCATTACATTGAGACATTACTTGATAAGTTCAAGAAGTATAATATAAATCCTGTAAAGATACCAGTGGATGTAAGTCTTCATCTTGCTAAAAATATTAGAGAAAACATATCTCAATTAGAGTACTCTCGTATAATAGGCAGCTTAATGTATGTCCTGAACTGCACTCGACCTGATATAGCATATTCAGTGAGTAAGCTTAGTCGATTTACGAGTAATCCAGGAAACAATCACTGGAAAGCAATAATAAGAATTTTTGGGATATTTAAAATAAACCCAAAATTATGGACTGCACTACACGAGATATTCAGCTGTCCTTGAAGGGTATAGTGATGCTAATTGGATATCTGATTTAAAAGACACCAAATCCACAAGTGGATATGTTTTTACTCTAGGAAGTGCAGCTGTGTCTTGGAAATCCTCCAAATAAACATGTATTGCTAGATCTACAATGGAATCCGAATTCATTGCTTTAGATAAGCCTAGAGAAGAAGCCAAATGGCTTCACAATTTCTTAGAGGATATTCCAAATTGGTCAAAACCAATACCCACTATTTGTATCCATTGTGATAATCAATCAGCAATTGGAAGGGCACAAAGTCATATGTATAACGGTAAGTCATGACACATACGTCGAAGACATAATACTGTTAGACAATTGCTCTCGAATGAAATTATCACCATTGACTATGTAAGGTCAAAAGATAATATTGCGGATCCACTTACAAAAGGCCTAACACGAGAGCAAGTGGAAAGTTCATCGAAGGGAATGGGTTTAAAGCCTATGTCTAAACAAGAGTTGTCATAGTGGCAACCCAACCTAGTTGACTGGAAATCCCAAGATCTAGGTTCAAAAGGCCAACCGAACTATGAAATAACTCAATACGCACTGAGGAGATATTTACTCCTAACCATTCCTATGATGAGACAGTGCACATCTGCAGCGAGAACCAAGGATAAGTTACGCTTTTAATGATCTGTATATCTTGGAAAGATGTCCAAGTAGGGTATTGCAGGATACTCTTCATAGAAATCACCTATGTGAGTAAGAAGGGGCCGCTTCTATGAGAATTTGAAAGGCTGAATTCTCTAAAACACTCACAGAACCAAGAGGTGTTCAAGGCCAAAATGAACACAAACGTGAGAACCAACTATGTCCGAAAGGGTACTGTATGATTTCTATTATCTTGGTTTACACAAACAGTTGACAGTTCAAAGACCTCATGTCTACTGATTAGCTAAGTAAATTCGATAGTCGTTCACTAGTGCAAGTTCAAAGCCAGTAGGCTACTTAACCCAATGCAGTAACTTTTTCACTATACTCGAACTAGTGTCTGCATATCATTTGCATTACTTTCAGTCAAATTCATTCATGTGGGGGATTGTTGGAAAATAATGGGTTTGAGCATAATAAATAGCTAACTTTGAGCTAAAATTAAAGTGGGTCCCACAAATTAATTTTAGTGGGTCCACATGGGAATGTGTTCTCCTCCATGAGGAGATGAAGATTAAATATTGGGTTGCTCAAAACCATTAAGGGGTGAATGAGAAATTGCCTCCAAACATCACCACTTGGGAATGGTAACAACAGCTTGAAGCTTGTGCAAAAAGCTTGTGTCCCACATAGGATGGGTTCAAGGCTTTTTATTAGTATATATACACCTACCTTGGAGTGGGGTTTGGGCCCCATGGGGCACCCTATTTTTGTGGAAGAGGGAGAACCTAAGCAAATGCTTGGACCACCACACGCGCGCTCGTGCCGCCGCCGCCCCGCCCCGCACCGAACCGAACTAGGCCGGGCTCGGGCTCAGGCTCGGGTTTTGGTTCTGGGCTTGGGCTTGGGCTTGTTGTATATATATATCTTTTTGGAGAAAATTTATTTAAAATTTTCCAACCAGAAAACGCAGTCGTTTTAAACTTGCGTTTAAGTTACCATTCGGATTCCGAAATGCTGTCGTTTTACGTCATGTGTAAGGTTACCATTGGGAGTCCAAAACGCAGTCGTTTTGCGACATGCGTACGGTTACCATTGGGAGTCCTAAACGCCGTCGTTTTGCGATGGCGTTGGTTTGACTGAACAGTCATCTTCCCTGTGTCTGTTCGCCATGAACAGACACAACTGAACCGTCATGACTGTACCAAATAGTCATGAAGAAGCCTATAAATACCAGACCTTCATTGCATTTCATCCCATCCGAAAATTGCATTCTCTCTCTCTGCATAAGTCAAGTCCGAGTGTTGATACAGTTGTGTTCGTAGGGTTCTAAAGATTAAAGTGCTGCTTCTTTAGAACCGAAATCCGTTCTATCTTGGGAGACGATTGCTCATCACCTTGAGCACCGAGAGGGAGCAAATTCGTCTTAAGGAAATTGTTAATTTCACAAGGCTCGGATTTAATTCTATTTAAACTTCAATAACAGTAAGTTATACAGTGTTTATTTATTCTGTTTCAAGTTCTGTATCAGTGATTATACATTCTACTTTGTTTAATTTGATTATCAGTATACATATATATATATAGATATATAGATATATATATATATATTTGTTTCAATATAATACAGGCCTAACAAATGATAATAATGGATGTGGTGGTCCCATTGATGTGGGGGTGGTTTGTATATTTGCATTTAATTTGGTTTTGGTTCTGCTCTATGCGGGCTACATTAATGTTGGCTCAGGTTCTCTATTTGGTGAACAAGGCCTTTGTAATACCCCGACCCAAAAATATCGGGTCATAGGGCACGCAATTCGAGGCGATGAAGAATTAGTGTAAATGATATACACTTAAGGGAAATAATTGATTGATTAAATTTAATTAATTAATTAGTTTATGAAGTTGATTTTTAATTAAATAAATAAAAAATATGTACCAAGTGATCAAACATGTATAGCTATTTGTGCATGATTATATAGATATATACATGTATATATATATACTTGAAATACATTAATAAATAAATAAATATATATATGTATATATATGCATATATATATATATATGGTAGAAGAATGAATAGTGCAGTGTGTGTGTGTGTGTGAACCGTGTGTGTGTATTATGTTATATATATATATATATGTATATTTTTTTTTTAAATAAGTAGGTGGGGGACAAGGAAGTATGGTGGGAAGTGAGGTGAGGTAAAGCCAAAATCAGAAAAGGTATGGGAGGTATGGTTGTGATTGGGATGGGGTATGGGAGTGAGAGAAACATATATATATATATATATATATATATATATATATATATGTACACAAGAAAAATCTTCACTCATGACACGGACAGAGAGAGAGAGAGAGAGAGAGAGAGAGAGAGAGAAAGAGAGAAGAAAACTTAGGAGGAGAAGAAGGAAGGGAGAAGGGAAATAGTGAAGGAAGGAGACTCACAAACCGAGGGAACCAAAATACAGGTAAGAGTTTTTGTTTTTGTTTCAAAATTTTATAGCATGATTCGATTAAGTTTGAACATAGGACCTTAAAGAGCATGTCATGAGGTTTCAAACGCAACAAAAATCATAGAAAACCATGTAGAAATGAGGGAGAAAACCCTAGTTGCAGGTTGAAAGATAAATTCGGATTTTCTATATTTCATGTGTAAAAACTTGATTTAGCCATCTAAGAATAATGGTATGAAGTGCAGGCAACCTTTAGGTGAAGAAATGAGAAAAATTGGTAAGGAAATAGGATAAGAAAAGTAGGAAAATGCACTCGCCAGAAACTGGGAACGATAGCCGATCGGAAAATCAAAATGGGTGACAAGAAAACTGCAAATTCTGATGTTTAAACCAACCTTAAAATGATGCCCAATGTCCCAGAAATGTTTCGGTATAAAAATCTTGAAAAACGGACTTAAAATTCGTGAGAAACAGTGAGGAAAACCTCACTGTCCGTACGCCGGCGCCGGAAGAACCGTCGGAGAAAACGACCGGAATATCGCGGGACGTATCGGGTTAAGACGGGACCGGATCCGGGTCTGGGTCGGGTCGGGACCGACCGGATCCAACGGGGCGATGAAACTGCACCGTTTAATCAAAGAATTTAAAATTTTTAAATTAGGGCTGACGTCATCATGACGTCAGCATGACCTCTTAAACCGGTTCTCTGAGTTAGCTTGAACCGGCTGGTTCAGTGCATAACCGGTCCGGTCTAGGGTTACCACAAGTGAGCCGTTTGGTTCACTGTACAAAATTCAGAAATTGAACCAAAACTTTTCAAAATTCAATTCTGACCCCAACTGTTTACCCTAATTCAAATCTGGCCCAAACTTTGAAAATAAATTTCAAATGTACCCTGATACATAATAAAATAATGAAATAAATTATTTAAATAATTTATTAAATAGGAGAAATTACCATTTTACCCCTGAGTCACAAATAAGTCAAACGGAGTCCGAACGGGGCGAATAAATAGTCAAACCTTATTATCTCGGGCATTCCGGATCCAGTGATGAGGTCCGTTTTATGAGACGGGACTCCGAACATTAGAATACGATGAAAACAAGTCTTAAAATGACCAAAATACCCATGTGCCCTAACAAGGCAAGTTATATGGGTATTCTTACTATCTCGGACCCTCTGAGTCCATTGGTGAGGTCCACGACATGAGATGAGGTCCCGAAAAATTTGAGACCCATAAATATGTCAAAATGACCAAAATGCCCCTACTCTATAAACGAGTCAAACGAAGTCCAAATTAAGTAAATAAATAGTGAATTTTTACTATTTCAAACATTCTGAGACTAATGGTAGGGTTCGTTTTACGAGACGGGGCCCAAAAAATAAAGACACGAAAAGGGGTAAATGACCAAAATACCCCTTGTTCAAAATTAACAAATTATTAGTGCACTCTTACTATCTCGGACCCCCTGAGTCCAAAGGTGAGGTCCACGACATGAGATGAGGTCCCGAAAAATTGGAGACCCGTAAAGAGATAAAATGACCAAAATACCCCTGGTACCCTTAAAGCCAAAATGAAACTGGAGAAGGTCTGAATTGACTTTCTTTGACATCCTGGACTCAATAATGGAGTCCAAATTACGAAACGAAGTACGAAAAATGTGACACGTGAAACGATAAATGACCATTTTGCCCTTTTACATATAAAGGTCCGAATTAAATTCTAAGAAAGCCTAAACCGACCTTCTTCGACGCTCCGGACCCAATGGTAAGTCCATTCGACCAAAAGAAGTGTCTAAAATGAAAAGACGTAAAATTTGATGAATAGCATATGTCAGATGACTATAAACTGAAACATTACCGAAGTATTAAGCTAAGGCAAGTAGGGGGAGATAAGTACGAGAAGACGCGACGCGTTAGCATGTGAAGTAAATGACTTTAAATTAAAGTTAATGGAGCTACCAGAAGAGTATAAGTTGAAATAAATAAAACCTCTAACGCGTTAATTTGTGTCGTAGGTTAAAAGTACGAGTTGAATTAAGTACGTGCAAGGTTAATAGAATATCCGTAAATAGGATAGGACTTAATACGAACTAGGCATAAATTAAGAGGCATCAGTAGGTGATATCGCAGTAATGTGAAGTTAATGAGATTGTTATGGATTGTTCTTAGAGACTACGGAGGAAGTGGGAAGGTGCAATTTTTAGCACTAACTCTAAAGGACCAAGGTGAGTAACCCTGCATTTGAATTGGAGATTTGACTCCATCTGTATTGAAGAAGTTTTTAAGTACAAGTTATTGCAGCCTTTGAATATCAAATTCAGTTTTCATATGTTTCCGTTCTTTTAAAAATATTCTGTTACGACATGCTTGATGAGCCTTTTATATTCAACCCTGTTCTTTAAATGTTTAGCATGTCTAAATCAAATGCAAATCTCTTTAAATATTCTGAATTTGATTATCACATGTATTTAAAGTTCTATCGAAAAAGTTATACATTCATGTTTTAAATACTCATGAACGTATCTATTGAAGAAGTCATGCGATAAATATTTTAATAGATAAACGGTACTAAGTACCACCCCCTATGATGGTTGAAATCCTTCGGGATTCAACAATACATGTCCGGTAGTAGGATCTAATCCCCCAGGCATATGAGATATCTCCATTGTAGCATTGTAGTAAAACGGGAGTCTAGTTCGAAACAGATTCCACCTAATTAAAGAGAAAAGATGACAAAGTGATTTTGAAAATGAAAGCAGGTTTTACCCTCATTTTCAAAATACATATTTATGTGTTTTAAAGTTTATATACTTTATTAACGAAGTACGAGTTTAGCTTGAACACTTTAATTGTTTCAAAGCTATCTGTTTTATGAAATGCATAAGTTTCAAGTTTTATATACTCTATTTAAGGATGACATGTTATGTTATATGTTTTGAAGTTCATAAGTATAAGCATAGCTTGAATGTTTTTAAATGCTTCAAGCCATCCGTTTTGAGAATGCATATATCCTGTGTTCTAAATTGTATGAACAATTGGTAGTGAGTATTTTATAAACTCTCAAGTGATAAACCACTACCAGTTGAAAACCCCATGACGAATGCAGGAATTACTCACAAGCTTAGATTAGCTTACCCAAACTTTGTTCGGATCCCTCTTTCAGGTAAATGACAAAAGGCAGTTTTGATTTGAAGCCAAAGACGATGGATCTGCCATATTGGGAAGTTGTCCTTAAGTAGTTTCCTTATGAAGCCATGCGAGTTTTTAGTACGAACTCCTGTAGTAGTAAACAGTACAAAGTATGTATTAAGCCCTCAGGGTAGTGATATGTAATATTATAAAGTCTTTAAGTTTTAGATATGCTCTGAATTTATGTTTATACACGTATACCGAAATGTGAAGAGCGGCAGTACTGGACGGATGTGCAAATTTTAAATAAGAAAGAAAAGAAAAAAAGTTTTTCACGCTTCCGCAACCACTTGAAACACATCTATCCGATACCGCTGCAGATGCGAGCCTTCGCCCAAGGGTCCTCGGGCCTGAGGGTGGCGATCGCGATGCGAAATCCGCAGAGGGTGGGTTTCGGGTCGTGACAGCCTTTCCCTACTTGATTCCTAAAAAATAAAAATAAAAACGAAATTGGCATTCTGGAGGTTTCCTCTAAGAATTATTATCTTGCAATGGGGAGAGAAGCGACACTAAGTAAGGCAATATTGAATTCTCTTTTATAAGTCTTATCCCCTTTGTTAAATTTATAAAACCAAGCATATTTTTTAATCTATCTTGCTAACCTATCCATTAAACTTGATAGAAACATTTTCTTATTGCTATATTTTTTTTATTATGTATTTTTTCTCTATTTATTTCTTTTTTATTTTTATCAATGTTGGAGTGTTGGCCAATTAAACCAAGCCCCTAAATTTTAAGAAGTTTCTTAATTTGGTTTATTGAGTCCTAATAATATTTGGAGTCTTTTTGGGTAGTCTTCATTTTAGTTTAACTAATATTCTAATGAGAGTTAGTTTTCTAATTATAGTTAAATAAAATATGCTAGTTTGTATGAGATTAAATGTCCTAATCAATATAGGACTTAGAGTCGATGTTATATATGTGGGTTTCTGTCACATTGTGTTGTAAGCCACAAAAATAATAAGTGGTGGCCGGAAAAAGAGGCCGTGAGTCTAGAGCCTACACCGTGAGAGTGTATGTGTTTATGTAGCAAGTCGAATTGTGGCTATCATAATTGTGTATGCATATAGATCCGAGAGTCATGGGAGGTTATGCTAATATATTTGTGAGTGTGAGGTTTTATATTACTTAAATAAAATAATAGAAGTTTACTTTATGGTTGAAGAACGAAACAATTCCATCTTCTTGTCTTTTTTATTTTTCCTACTTTTTTTCTTTTTAGTTTTACAATTGGTATCGGAGTGATTTTAAATCCTACATTTAGTATCAGAGTAATTTTTGGGTCCTAACATTTGGTATCAGAGCCAATTACGATCTTAGGGTAACTTATCAGAGCCAAGTTCGATCTTGGGAGAACCAGTTACGATCTTAGGGTGACTTATCAGAGCCAGTTACAATCTTGGGGTAACGTATTAGAGCCAAGTTCGATCTTGGGAGAGACAGTTACGATATTGGGGTAACTTATCAGAGCTAATTACAATCTTGGGATTATTGGGAGAGCCAGTCATGATCTTTGGGGTAATTTATCAGAGTCTTGTCTCGATCTTAGGAAGCTGCGAAAAACCAAAGTTTGGTCTCGTTCTTAAATTATTGCAAAAAACTATAGTTCTCGTTTTACTTAAGATTGCTGATCTTGAGTAGTTTGTTGAAGAGCTGTTCAATTGAAATTCGAAGGCTATTTGGATCAGAAAAAAAGATCTTGTGATGGTATAAATACTTGTGAAGCAAAAAAAGAAATTCTGGTTTAATTGATAGGGAGGCCAGCTTGATCAAATTGAAGGAAAAAAAGGGGACGACGAGATCAGTTTTTGGACAAACTCAAGTATGTGATTTAAATAAATTGTTGATTTAAAATTATGGAGAAAGTTTTGGTTAAAGATCAAAAGTTTGAGATTTTAAGAGTATGTGGTTAGAATATTGATGAGTGGTGATGCTGCACTTTTTGACTCGCAACACGTGAGGGCTCCGTGACCTGTAGAACACTCAGAAAGATGATCAGAGGACCACCGGATTGGCTCCGGCGGTAGCCGCTCCGATGCCTAAGTAAGTTAGGGAATTGAAAGACTGTATTGAAAGCCAAAGAATGAGCATAAGAAAAAATAAAGCGTACCTCTAGGGTTTAATATATAAGCCGTGGTTCTCCTAATTTGATTAGGTTTTGCCGCCACGAATATAGGGATTTGATCATCGGAGATTTGCAGTTACCTTGTGGAGCATTGAATCGTAGATGAAGATAATCATAGATAGTAGTTTCCGTGTTGAAGACTGTTTCCTTATTCCCCGCTTAACAGTTGTTAAGGAAACCATATATGCAGTGTTGAATAAATGTTATCCAGAACAGGAGGTCTGGAAGATGTACACAAGAATATCCTGAATGCTTCATCTGCACTGTATGACCAAGTTTATCGGTTCTGAATGGTATATAAATAAGAATGCCCCGAAGGCTTGTGGCTGCTCTGTATGATAGACATATATGAGAATACCCTGAAGGCTTGTGGTTGTTCTGTATGATAGACATATATGAGAATACCCTGAAGGCTTGTGGCTGTTCTGTATGTCCGAAATATATGAGCTCTGTAGGATCGAGATTTGTTAATCTGATGGGCACACGTGTCTCAAAGTGATTGGTGTGTCTGTTTGTGGTATATCAGCTACTCCCCCCCTGAGCCCTTGTTAAAAGCTAGGGTTTTAACTAGGGTTGAGGGTTTTGTGAAGAGTCATACGTTTTGCTTTCCCATTTCTCAAGACGTCGGTTTTAACGCGTCACTTATTGCGCAGCCGATACTTGAGAATTCATCATTACTCTCAACCATTGTGTCGGCTCGTCTTGGAAGGCTCATATTTCAAACGTATATATAAAGAGAGGGAAAGGTCTTTCGTACCTTTCTTCTGCGTTTACTTCTACAGTACCAGACTGCCATTTGACATATCTTGGAGTTTTGGAGGATCTCCGGTGTTCATAACCCTTTCTTGATCTCAGGTTCGACTTTTAGTCCCCTTCTTCATTCCTTCTCGTTTGTTTCATTTCTTTCTCTTGTTCGTCATGTCTGGCTTAGAATCACACTCTGGTTTGGGAAGTCCTTCTGAGACCGATCCTCAAATGCAATTAGTGAATGTTGACGACAATAGAATGGTAGATCCTCCCTCTAGTCCGGGGGCTAGGATTGTCGATGCTTTTGATGATCCCCCGAACAGGGCTGGCGAGACCTCTGGTCGGTCTAGTCACAGAGAGGAGGGTGAGAGTATAATTACTGAAAGTATGTTGAAGGAGTTATGGGCGAAGTTCAAACTTCCCAAAAATGTTACTTTCAGGGTCCCAGATTCTCAAGATCGCCCGAGCGATGTTAGAGATGGGGAAATCTGTGCCTATCTGGCCTGGTTTGAACTAGGTCTTACACTCCCCTTTCCAGATATAATAAAACGATTCTTTTGTTGGTTTGATCTGTGCCCCGCCGACCTGAACCTTAACAGTTGGAGACATCTGTTGAGCTTTATTGTATTAGGGCATATGAATAATGTCGAGGTGTCCCTTGACTTGATCCGTAGCAATATGGATCTAAAACTTCAAAAGGCGGAGGGCCTTTATTATATGTCTTTTGATAGTGGGTTCAGACCCCTTACTTCTGTGCCCTCCTCCAACAAGACCTGGAAGAAATGGTACTTCTTTATTAAAGGAGGATGGGAATTCAAGAACTTCGAGGGTCAACCTTCCACATTCCCTCGAACCACTGGGCCAAGGGGTGAGGCTTAACTTTTCCGTGGTTGCGTTGACTCCTTTTTGTTTGCCAATTTGTTGAACTGATCAATTTCTGTGCTTGCTTTGCAGTTAAGAGTGCGTGGAAGAGACCAGACTTCTCTTCTTCGATTCAGAAGCAATATAAGAAGCTCTTGAAGCCCAGCATTAGGGATCATTCTTCCATTGTCAACCCTGATAAATTAATGGCTGCCAGGGGTAGTGTTGAGGAAATTGCTGACAATGTGATGGCTCAGTGGGAGTCCGGGCCATCACCGCCTGTGCTGGGGGAGGCTTCTTCTCCAGTGGTTCCTCCCGTTTCGAAGAAGCGGAGGCTGAGTTCGTCCTCTCCCGGGCCTACTGAAAGGGAGGAAGAGGCTCCCGTCCCTATCACGGTGGTTCTTCCAATCCCGTCTCGTCGAGCGGGTAAGGGGGCATCATCATCGGTGGCTCCTGATGTTGCTGGTCAGGGGGCCAAGAAGATTCTGAGTGACTTCTGGGCCAAAGGCTCAGTTAAAATTAAGCCTCAGGCGTCGGGGAAGCTTCTTGCTGACTTGACCGCTCTTCAGGTTAAGGTGAGCTCGTCAGGCCCATACTTCTCTTACCTTTAAGCGTTTATACTGGTGTTGAGTCATTTTCTTTGTGTTATGCAGACCTTGCATACCCTTTCTGCTTTGGTGGAGGTTTCTCCATCTGTGGAGGAGCTTGACCAACTTAGGGCCAATCTGGACGATCTGGGACTCCAGCTTGGCACTGCTCGGTCGGAGGCTCACGATTCTGCGGAGAAGTTGAAGGAGTGTCAGAACTCCTTGATAGTGATGGAGTCGGAGAGGAACCTTGCCGTTGAGCGGGCAAGGAGGTTGCAGGTGGAGCTGAATGGCTTGCGGTACCAGCACCGTAGACAGCTCGATGACGCCGTGGAGCAGGCATTGGTGGACAATGAGGAAGAGATGAGGTCGAAGCTGGAAGGAATGGCCCATCGTTTAATTACGTTTGGGTTTAATAACTTCCGCTCTCGGCTTCTTGCCAAGTTTCCTGACCTAGACGTTTCCTCCATTGTGCCGCCTGGATCTGAACCTTCAGAGGTTATCCAGGATGAAGTGGCTGATGTCCTCCCGGCCAATCCCACGGAAGTGGTTGTACCGACTGAGGTGGTTGATACTGCACCTGCCGAACCTTCTCCTGTCGTTGATCCTGTTCCTGCTGATCAGGCTTAGGATCTATATTTTGTTATCTTTCAATGTACTTGAGACATATATTTGTTTAATGGAACAGTCTTTTGGTTAATGCTCGTCTCCTTAGTTATATTGCTCTGTAGCATTTGTACATATCTTTGGGTTATGTGGCTCTGTAGTGCTTTAACATGTAGTTGATGGTAATAATCGTTGTAAGTAGCACTGCTCTGGAGTTTAGTGTATACCAGATCAGATTTTCCTCTGTAGACAGCTGCGTTCCGAGCTTCTTCTCTTACCTTAGGTCAATAATTGGGGACTTCTTTTTTGAAGTATTTCAAAGCTGTCCATTCTGAATTCGGAGACTTAATAATAAGTGGATACCTTGTGATTGTAGTTTGGTTGATCAGAACTTCTGCCTCCAGACCTGTTAGAAATCAAGAAACGTCATAGTTGATGAACCTCTGTTGTATACGTGGCCCTGTAAGTGTTAAAGACATGGAGAAACCGTCACATCATATACGTGGAAAGGATTAAAAGCCTATGTATTATGTGTATGGCCCTGCCTTTTGCTTCTCCCGAGAGGGTGGTTTAATGCTCCATTTATTGCACCTCCGCCGTTTGGGATTTCGAAGCTAGCACTTCGCTTAACCGTTGTGACGGTTCAACTGGGCGGCCTTTGGTCTTCCAGTGTCTATATATATGGAAACGAGGGCATATGGTTGTGCTCAACCCTTTTGCTCCCAGAGTTGTTTGTAAGAGAGATTTTTATATGCTGCCGGAGTTCTTCCACTCGTCCGGAGATGATGGATGATTCCTTGCCTGAGTTGGGAATAATTAAACTGTGGCCAAAAGTTAACCCTCCCCTATTTTCAGTCTCCAAGGAAGGATTGAAGGAGGCACAAGTCTTCTTGTTTCCTCTGGTATCTAGTCGAGATTTCTCCGATTGGTGGTGGCCCCTCCCTGATTCAACCGAGGCCTGGAGCGTTGGTGATGAAGACGAAGGTGAGTTGCCTCCTCTTCCTCACGCCCTATCAGAGACCCTTGCTCCAAGTGGCTGGGGTGAAACAGACGGTGTGAAGAAGAAGATTGAAGGTGGGTTGCCTCCTCCCGCTTATAACTTGGCAGTGACAACTGCTCTGAGGGAGATGAATGGGGGCCGCCTCCTCCCCTTTGTGACTTGGCAGGAACCCTTGCTTCAATTGGCTGGGGCGTTATGCCAATTACAAAGGTGGAGAATGAAAAGTCTCCTGAGGCTCAGAGCCCTCATCATCCGTTTGTCATGGGACTAGTGATAGTGATGATGAAATGGCCTGGGCACTACTTGATGCAGACTAGGGTTCAGGGTTCCTTCCTTTCAAATGGAGCCGATGAAGGCGGTTTTGAAGGTTTTGGATCTTGTGCCCCTTTATCATCCCAGGAGAAGAGCCATTATGTTGCCAAGCGTAGCTTCTGTAATAGCTTCTGTAGTAGTGTATTTGTACTGATGTAAATCTTTTGAGTTATCAATAAAGTTGAATTTCTTCTTCTCAGATCTGATATTTTCTTTGGTTGAAACCATAGTACTGGTTTGTTTGACAGATAAGCCAAATAATATAAGTGTCAGATCCGAGGTGTTCCGATCTAGGAAACTTTAGTTGATAGACGCTCGGAACTTCTGCTTTGGATAGACTGGATCACAGAATCTGCTAATTGAAGACGGACCAGGCTCGGAAGGCCTGTGCATTAAAGTAGTCTAGGCTCGGTAGGCCTGCATATTTTATGAACCAATTATTTAAGATCTGTATAGCATGGACCAGACTCTGAAGGTCTGTGCATTATAGATGGACCAAGTCATGAGACTTGTGCATTAATATATGGACCAGGCTCTGGAGGCCTGTGCATTAATAGATGGACCAAGTCATAAGACTTGTGCATTAATAGATGGACCGAGTGAACACTCGTACATTATGGACCAGGCTCTGGAGGCCTGTGCATTAATAGACGGACCAAGTCATAAGACTTGTGCATTAATAGATGGACCAGGCTCTAAAGGCCTGTGCATTAATAGATGGACCAAGTCATAAGACTTGTGCATTAATAGATGGACCAGGCTCTGAAGGCCTGTGCATTAATAGATGGACCAAGTCATAAGACTTGTGCATTAATAGATGGACCAGGCTCTGGAGGCCTGTGCATTTATAGATGGACCAAGTCATAAGACTTGTGCATTAATAGATGGACCAAGCTCTAAGGGCCTGTGCATTAATAGATGGACCAAGTCATAAGACTTGTGCATTAATAGATGGACCAGGCTCTAGAGGCCTGTGCATTTATAGATGGACCAAGTCATAAGACTTGTGCATTAATAGATGGACCAAGCTCTGAGGGCCTGTGCATTAATAGATGGACCAAGTCATAAGACTTGTGCATTAATAGATGGACCAGGCTTTGGAGGCCTGTGCATTTATAGATAGGACCAGGCTCTGGAGGCCTGTGCATTAATGGATGAACAGTTTTATGGAAGTAAAAAAAATCTTCATTGATAATACTTCCGCAAGTGTTCTACATTCCATGGCCTAGGAACAGGTTTCCCAGTCATGTCTTCAAGCCAGAAAGTGGTAGGTCGAACGACCTTCGTTACTTTGTAGGGGCCTTCCCAATTTGGTGACAAATTTCCCATGGTGGGATCCTTGGTGTTCTGAAAGACTCTTTTTAAGACGAAGTCTCCAACTTGAAAGCTGACTGTCTTGAGTCCTATCTTGGATTTGTTGACCATTCTTTGTTGGTAGGCTTCCATCTTGATGCTGGCTTGATCCCTTCTTTCTTCGAGCAAATCCAAGTTCTCCATCAGCTGCTGATCATTGGATTCTTGCTCAAAGGCCTCAGTCCTCAGAGTTGGCATACCGATCTCAACCGGAATTACTGCTTCTGTCCCATAGGCTAATGAGAAGGGTGTTTCAGAGGTGGGAGTTCTTCTGGTTGTACGGTAGGCCCAAAGGACTCCTGGGAGCTCTTCTGCCCACTTTCCTTTGGCCTGTTCCAACCTTTTCTTTAACCCATCAAGGATTGTTCGATTGGAGACCTCTGCCTGCCCATTTGCTTGTGGATGGCCTGGAGAGGCGAAGTGCTGCCTGATGTTGAGATTTTCGCAGAATGCCTTGAAGCCTTTACCAGTGAATTGAGTCCCATTGTCCGAGATAATTACACGTGGTATGCCGAACCTGCATATGATGTTCTTCCAGGTGAAGTTCTCGACTTCCTTTTCTGTGATATGCGTCAAAGGTTCGGCTTCAGCCCATTTAGAGAAATAGTCGATGGCCACCAGGAGATATTTCCTGCTAGGAGGTGCTTTCGGTAATGGACCCACTATATCCATCCCCCACTGAGCAAAGGGCCAAGGACTAGGAATCGGGATAAGCTCGTGCTGAGGCTGATGTTGGTACGGGGCGAATCTCTGGCATTTGTCACACTTCCGAACATACTCTTTAGCCTGTTTCAGCATGCCGGGCCAGTAGTAGCCCTGTGATAGAGCTCGGTGGGCTATAGTTCTGCCCCCATTGTGATTCCCGCAAATTCCCTCGTGAATTTCAGCCAAAACATATTGCGACTCGTCTGGAGCCAAACACTTTAACAGAGGTTGAGAATACGACCTCCTGTAAAGTTTGTTGTTCAGGATCAGGTACCGAGCCGCTCTGATTCGGATTCTCCTGGCTTTGTTTTTATCTTCTGGGAGGAGCCCAGATCTTAGATACTGGAGGATTGGGGTCATCCAGTTCTGGGTCTGTTCATTAATTTGAGCAACTGATGCCTCCTCAATGCTGGATCCTGGCTGAAAAGAGATTTTAACTGTGGAGTCTGTTTCGGACTTGAGGCGGGAGGCCATGTTGGCCAGAGCATCTGCTCTACAGTTCTGACTTCTCTCAATCTTCTGGATAGTGAATGTCTGGAAGGAATGCTTTAAGTGGTTCACTAGTTCGGAGTACCGAAGCATCCTGTCATCCTTAATTGCAAATTCTCCCAAAACTTGGCTTACTACCAGTTGGGAGTCAGAAAAGACATCGAGGTTCTGAGCCTCGCATTCCAAGGCAAGCTTCATCCCTAAGATTAGGGCCTCATATTCGGCTTCATTATTAGAAGCTCTAAATCCCAGGCTGTTTGCTTTTTCCGATGTGAGTCCATCAGGGGACTGTAGCACCAGTCCTACCCCTGATCCTTGATCGGTTGACAATCCATCAATATACAGCAGCCAGGTTCCCGTAGTTTCGGCGCTTTATGCTTTGTTCTGCAGTGCCGGGGTGAACTCGGACTACAAAGTCGGCTAAGGCCTGCCCTTTAATGGAGTTTCGGGGTACATATGCTATGTCAAACTCCCCTAGCTCCACTGACCACTTGACCAATCTTCCCGATACCTCAGGTTTCCTCAATATTGACTTTAGAGGATAGGCAGTTGGAATCTCAATTGGATGGGCCTGGAAGTAAGGTCAAAGCTTCCGAGCTGATATGACCAAGGCATAGGCCAGCTTCTCTACTTCTGGGTATCTTTTCTCCTTGTCAAGTAGTGCCCTACTGACGTAGAATATAGGCCTCTGTACTCCTCTGTCCTGTCTGATCAATGCGGAGCTGACCGCAGTTCTCAGAGACTGCAAGGTACAGGAGCAGCTTTTCTCCTTGTACTGGTTTTGACAGGAGCTCTGGAGAGGCTAGATACTCCTTTAGTTCTTGGAAGGAATGCTCGCATTCTTCTGTCCATTGCAAGGCCTTGCTGCCCTTTAGAGCTTTAAAGAAAGGTAGGCAGCGATCGGTGGACTTGGATATAAACCTGCTCAATGCGGCGATTCTGCCATTCAGTGCCTGAATCTCCTTTCTGGTCTTTGGCGACTTCAGTCCAATCAGGGCTTGGATCTGAGTGGGATCTGCTTCGATACCTCTTTGAGAGGCGATGTACCCCAAGAATTTTCCCTTCGTAACTCCAAAGGTACATTTCGAGGGGTTGAGCTTTATCTTGTGCTGTCTGAGGATATCGAAGGTCTGGGCCAAGTGCTGGAGGTGGCTGCCCTTCTGAAGGCTCTTTACCAGCATGTCGTCGATGTATACTTCCATGGTGCTGCCAAGCAGTGGGCTGAACATCTTGTTCACCAACCGTTGGTAAGTGGCTCCAGCATTCTTCAAACTGAAAGGCATCACTCTGTAGCAGTAGAGTCCTCTCTCGGTTATGAAGGCAGTCTTTTCTTGATCTGGAGGGTACATCTGGATCTGGTTGTATCCAGAGTAGGCGTCCATGAAACTCATAAGCTCATGCCCTGCAGTGGCGTCAACCAGTTGATCTATTCTCGGCAGTGGAAAGCTGTCCTTGGGGCATGCTTTGTTGAGGTCTGTATAGTCAACACAGACTCTCCACTTGCCGTTCTTCTTCTTGACAAGCATAGTGTTGGCTAGCCACTCGGGATAGAAAACTTCCCGTATCATCCTGGCGTCCAGCATCCTCTGGACTTCTTCGTCTATAATCCGATGCCGTTCGGGAGCGATCGGCCTTCTCTTGTGTCTGACTGGGGGGTGATCTGGATCTACCATCAGTTTGTGAGTTATCAGATTAGGATCTATTCCCTCCATGTCCCTGGTCTCCCAAGCAAAGATAGAGAGGTTGTTCTTCAGAAACCTGACTATCTTTTCCTGCTTGGTGGGCGTAAGGTCTGGGCCGATGTACAAATAACGCCCCTCTGCTTCTGAACTGACCAGTACTTTGATAGGCTCGCCAACAGGCTTGGCTCGGCTGTCACGTCCCCTTGGGCTCAAGGGCTCTTCAACGCCGGATGGGCAATCTTCCACCTCGGGAGTGTGAGTGAAAATCGGATCTGCACAGTCCCGAGTGTACTGTAATTACTATTTCGGAGCTGTCTCCTTGAGGGCAATAGCGTGACATTCTCGTGAGGTTGGCTGACATCCTCGGACCGAGTGCACGCTCTGATTGTGGACGTACTTCAGACACTGATGAAGGGTCGAAGTGACTGCCCCTATCTGGTGTAACCAGGGTCTCCCGATGATGACGTTGTATGGAGACTTCATGTTCAACACCATGTATTCAGAGATGGTGGTCTTCCGCCCTTCACCTTCTCCTACAGTGGTAGGAAGGTCAACTCTCCCCAGTGGGGTGCTAAGGTTGCCATCAAAAGCTGCCATTACGGCAGTGGTGGGCTTGACGCTGTCCTGGTCTATGCCCATCCGCTTAAGCGGTTCATAGAATAGAATGTTGACTGAGCTGCCAGTGTCGACCAGGACTCTTCTAGTCTCGAAGTTGGCGATTCTGAGGGTGATAACAAGGGCATCACTGTGAGTGCAGTGTACCCCTGCTAGATCTTGCTCGGTGAACTGGATCTCCGGCCCTGGCTTGAACCTCTTTTCGACGTTGGAGACCTGTAAGATGTTTGGGGCGGTTCTGGCCTCCCGAACATATCTTTTTCTTGCCCTGTTGGACATTCCTGTAACAGGGGAGTCAGCATGGAGGACGTACATAACATGGTTGTTCTGCCTCTGAGGCTCGTTTCGTCCTTCCCGCTGCTCTTGCCTCTGTTCGGGCCTCTGATCTGGCCGCTGTTGAGGCTTGTCTTCTTGGGGGTTCTGCCTTCCGTCTTGTTTGACGAACTCCTGAAGACGTCCCTTCTTTATGAGCTGTTCTATCTCATATCGGAGGGTCCTGCAAGTGTTAGTAGTATGTCCATGATCTTTATGGAAATTGCAATACTTACTTTGGTCCTGCAGGCTGGGATCTCCTTTGATTGGCTCTGGCCACCTCAGGTTCTCCCGATCTCTGATCTGCCGGAGTACCTGGTTCAGAGTGGTGTTCAAAGGCGTGAAGTTGGTGAACTCCCTTGGTGCGGAGTTGTACACAGCTCTGGGAGCTGTTCTCTTCTCCGGGCTCCTGGCCCTCTTTTTGTTGGGGTCTCTCCTGTGATCCTCCTTCTTGTGATCCTCCCGCTTCGGATTATCCCTCTGGGTCTGATCCTTGCCCTTTTGGGCTGAGCGGTTGGCCTCTTCCAGGTTGATGTATTTTTTGGCCCGATCCATCAATGCCGCCATATCGGCTGGAGGGCTCTTTGTCAAGGAATCTCTGAAGCCACCTTGGGCAAGCCCGGCAGTAAGGGCTGCAACAAGGAATTTCGGGCTGCAATCCGTGATCTCAGTGAGCTCGGTGTTGAAGCGGGCAATGTAGGCCCGGAGGGATTCCTCCCTAGTCTGCTTAACATTCAGCAGGAATTCTGGCCCCCTTCTGAGTCTCCTGCTGGTCATAAACCTATCCAAGAACTGCCTACCGAGCTCGTAGAAGCTGGTAACGGAGTTCGGAGGGAGGTTGTGGAACCACTTCAGAGCTATTCCCTTTAGGCTGGTGATGAACGTTCGGCACATGAAAGCATCTGAGGCTCCGTGAAGGGCCATCGTATGCTGATAATGAGATAGGTGATCTCCTGGATCTCCAGATCCGTCGTAGAGAGTGAACTTGGGCACCATGAACTTTCTGGGCCTCTCTTTGGACATGATGGCATGAGTGAACGGAGTGGCTAGTCTTCCGAGCAGCCTGGCCAGTTCATCCTGCTCTGGAGGGTTCTGAGGTCCTCTTAAGCCGATTGTCCGGTCCATAGACTCGGCAATCTCCTCTACCCTTCGCGGGTCTCTGAGTCTGACATCTTGTGAACCCTGCTTGACAGCCTCGGCTTCAGGGTAGTAGGGTGGAGTACGCCCTTCGGATGGAGGAGGAATCCGAATCGGAGGGACTGGTGTTGCATGACAAGGTTCCTGCGGTGCCGGTGGTGCTCCCGAAACCCTAGGAGTTGGGGCTCGAGTAGTGCTCCGGTAATGCACGTCGGGAACAAAAGTAGATGTTCCCCAGCCAGGGACTATTGATGGCTGTGGATCTCGGCCAGTGTGAGCAACGCCTGAGGGGTGCCCAGGCTGGTTAGTGGGGGCCTGCCCACGAAGTTCTTCATTCTCCGTGGTAACCGGGGGTTGCGTTCCTGCAACGAAGTTGACCAGCGGGCTAGGAGAAGCCGCCGCTTGGTTCTGCGTGAGCGTTGCCAGCGTTTTAGTGATGGCCAGCAATTGCTTCTGCACCAGTTCATTGTGTCGTTTTATTGCTTTGATCTCTTGTCGCATAGGGTTGGCCGCTAGTCCCCTTGTGCCAGGAGCAGGCGGCTGACGCTGAGCGTTTTGCGAACTCTGAGTATTCTGTCGTGGTCGGAGATTTGGTGCCATGGTTTTCCGGTGGGGAAAAAGATGAGTTTAAGAATAAAGCACGTAGAGATTAGTCGATTCCCACAGACGGCGCCAATCTGATGCTGCACTTTTTGACTCGCAACACGTGAGGGCTCCGTGACCTGTAGAACACTCAGAAAGATGATCAGAGGACCACCGGATTGGCTCCGGCGGTAGCCGCTCCGATGCTTAAGTAAGTAAGGGAATTGAAAGACTGTATTGAAAGCCAAAGAATGAGCATAAGAAAAAATAAAGCGTACCTCTAGGGTTTAATATATAAGCCGTGGTTCTCCTAATTTGATTAGGTTTTGCCGCCACGAATATAGGGATTTGATCATCGGAGATTTGCAGTTACCTTGTGGAGCATTGAATCGTAGATGGAGATAATCATAGATAGTAGTTTCCGTGTTGAAGACTGTTTCCTTATTCCCCGCTTAACAGTTGTTAAGGAAACCATATATGCAGTGTTGAATAAATATTATCCAGAACAGGAGGTCTGGAAGATGTACACGAGAATATCCTGAATGCTTCATCTGCACTGTATGACCGAGTTTATCGGTTCTGAATGGTATATAAATAAGAATGCCCCAAAGGCTTGTGGCTGCTCTGTATGATAGACATATATGAGAATACCCTGAAGGCTTGTGGCTGTTCTGTATGATAGACATATATGAGAATACCCTAAAGGCTTGTGGCTGTTCTATATGTTCGAAATATATGAGCTCTGTAGGATCGAGATTTGTTAATCTGATGGGCACACGTGTCTCAAAGTGATTGGTGTGCCTGTTTGTGGTATATCAAGTGGTTACATCGTGTTACACTATATCTTAATGCTTGCAATGTGTTTAATGTATTGGATATTGCATTGAAGCATTTATCAAAAGAACTTTATGAGAAAAAAGTTAAATGATTCTACTAGATAATAAGGAAGACAATACATTGGGCACATTGGAATACTTTTGTTTGCACACAAAACTATCTACCACCACATAAGTTTTTGTTTGATCTTCTTTCGACATATAAAAATAAACTGCGAAACGGTTATAAACTTCCCATAGATAGATATTGGGTAGTTGATTTTGAAAAAGATAAGTTTGACGAAAATAAAGAGATTGATGGTTCAAAGTTGTTTTTAGAATTCATTCCAATTTGGGATGATTCATATAATGTGTTGAATTTAGACTCATATGATATTGATTGCTTCGTCAATATTTCTGAGGAAGAAAATATTAGTTGTGAGGAAAGAAATATTTTGGAAGTTGAAGAAGATGAAAATAATTGTATAGTTGAAAGTTTGACTTTAACTTATAGTGATAAAAATTTGAATTTGTTAGAAATTTCTTTTGGTGAATTGAGAGATGTTGAAGAATTATTTCAGCCTACTCAGTTTGAGAATTTAATTGTTGAGAAAGAAGAAAATTTTGCATGTTGTGGTATTGATGTAGTTAAAGATTTTGAAAGTTTTAGCCTTGCTACTTTGTTTGATTTGCCAAGTACTTTGGAATCAAAACATAGTGAGATTGAAAAACGTTCCAATCCAGAGTTTGTTGATTTTATTGGTATTGAGAATTTTATTATTCGACGTCATGTTGATTTTGTGAAGACAAAAATTTTTGAGTTTCAAGAATTTTTGAAAATTGATAAGCCCAAGTTCTCTGAAATTTGTGATTTCATTGGCGTTGATAAATTCTTGTTGTACTATAATATTGGTTTGGATCTTTATAATTTTATTAGTGCAGATTTTGTTCGAAAGGAAGATTTTGGTATTCTAAAATATTGGCAGGCTTTGCATCATTATGATGATGAAATTATTAGCACAGATAATTGTTTTACTGATTTTGATTTTGAATGGATGAGCATGGATTTGTTCTTTGATCATGTTGAACAAGCTGAGAAGTTATATGCCAAGTACAAGACTCAGCCGCATCCGCGTATGAAGATGAAGACAGATGATTGTTCTGGATTGCTATCGCAAAAGCTTCTTACAGCAATAGAAATTGCTTTGAAGATTCTTGCTCATAAAGGTATTGGTGAAGCTACTTTGGCGAGCTTGGTTTAAGGGAGGCATTGTTGGCCAATTATACCAAGCTCATAAATTTTAGAAAGTTTTTTAATTTGGTTTATTGAGTCATAATAATATTTGGAGTCTTTTTGGGTAGTCACAATTGTAGTTTGACTAATATTCTAACGAGAGTTAGTTTTCTAATAATAGTTAAATAAGATATACTAGTTTATATGGGATTAGATGTCCTAATCAATATAGAACTTAGAGTCAATGTTATATATGTGGGTTTCTGTCACAATGAGTTGTAAGCCACAAAAATAATAAGTGGTGGTCAGAAAAAGAGGTCGTGAGTCTAGAGCTTGTACCATGAGAGTGTGTGTGTTTATGTAGCTAGCCGAATTGTGGCTACCATAATTGTGTGTGCTTATAGATCCGAAAGTAATGGAAGGTTATACTAATATATTTGTGAGTGTGAGGTCATATACTGCTTAAATAAAATAATAGAAGTTTACTTTATAGTTGAAGAATTAAACAATTCCATCTTCTTGTCTTTTTTATTTTTCCTACTTTGTTTCTTTTTAGTTTTATAATTGGTATCGGAGTGATTTAAAATCTTACATTTGGTATCAGAGTAATTTTTGGGTCCTAACATAGAGTATTACCACTTTCTTAAATAATAAAAACTGTTCAATGTATTGTTAAAAGCATGTTTAATATTATTTTTTTGTTTAAAAAGTTTCTCAAAATTCTATTTTTTTGTTGCTATACTTTTTTTTTTAGTTGTGTATTATTTTCTATCAATTTTATTTTGTTTTATCAATGTTGGAGTATTACTATTTTTTCAAGGAACAAAAGTTGTTTGATGCATTGTTAAAAATATGTACAATACTTTTTTTAAAAAAAAAAAAAAAAGAAAGAAATTTCTCACATTTCCCTATTGAAAAAATACTAGTTTTTTGACTATATTTTTAATTCAATTTTTTATTTTATCAATGTTAGAGTATTACCACTTTTTTAAGGAATAAAAATTATTTGATGCATTATTAAAATCTTGTGTAATATTTTTGTTGTTGAAAGAATTTGTCAAATTTCTCTATTTTGGGACATAGACATTTCTCCGTTATGGGACAAAGTATATTCTCTATCTTAGTTTTGTGAAGAGAGAATTTTTGAGTATATTCTCTATCTTAGTTTTGTGAACAGAGAATTTTTGACAAAAATTCTCTGTCCAAAAAACACGAATTTTTTTGACAGAATTTTCTATACAATATGGATCTTATTTAATAAATTTCAATTTTTAGAATCTAAATATATAACTTTTATGAAAAACAGACTTATATATTACAAGTTATTTAATTTTAAAATTATAAAAAAAGTTGGGTGATGATGTAACAAGAGACGCGTCAAACTCTATTGTTGTTTCTTGTTCTTTGAATTTTTATACAAAAAAGATATTTTATCAACAAAAATTTAGAGACTTTTGAATTAATACTTTTAGGGTTAGACTTGTAGTAATTAAGCACTTCTATCCTATAGACTTGTTATCTAATTCCCATTATTTAATCATACTTATAATAAACAAATTAGGAGACGTCAGTTCACTTAGTTTATGAAGTTTTAATTTATTATATCAAAAATCGAATCCAACCTCTGATCACGTAACAGAATTTATGTAATAAACACATGATTACTCATTGTTTAGAAGTTGATCCAAAAAAACGAAAAAAGACATAAAAAGAGAGTATTTGTAGTTTGTTGATGAAAATTATTTCCTTGTGCAACTAAAAACGATAGTTTATTCACTTTACATAAAAGTAGTTTCTCTTTTTTTTCAATTTAAATATTTATTCCATATGGTTTAAATTGAAAAGCATGAGAAAAGAAAATTTTTGAAAGGACATAACACTCATGCAAATCCAAACTGGTTATATGATTTTTAATTTTTATTTTTCTTTAAATCTTTTTGAAAATTTTCATTGAGAATGGTTTTTTTCTTTCTTTTCTTCCATTCATATGCATTTCAATTGTACTAAATAATTAAGCCAATAAAATAATCATTTTAAATTTTATTTATAGAAAAAGTCTTAAAGTTTATATTTCTATAACTCTTTTAAGATAGAAGTTTAAAATTCATAAAAGTCTAACTTTACTAAAAAAAGTCCGGCAAAAACTCTAGAAAAGAAATTTATTTCTATTAGTAAATTTTTGTTCTGTATTATGCTTATTGCTATTATTTAGATTAAAAATTCAAGAATAATTATTTTTGTTGCCTATTTATTATTTAAATTTCATGAGTATCGCTCAACTTATTCCACTATGTAATTTTTTTTAATCAGCAAAAAGAGATTTTATTGATAAAAATGAATGTATGAGAAATACAAACACAAAACATTAATAACAAAAGAGAATGCAACAGGTTGACACCAAATAAGGAAGATAATCATTTGTCAGCATAAACCTCAAAGATACATAAAAAACTTAAAATCACCAAAGCTCAATCCAAGCTACCAAAAACTTAACTAGACTAAGCTAGATGCAGCACCCATGAAGACCAAAATTAGAACTAAAACTAAATGAAGCAACCATTCAACACTCTTTAATCAATCAGAACCCAAAACCAAAAACATTAGAGCGAAACCCTCCTACAAGAAAAACCTAAGGAAAAATTCGCAATAAACTCCCCACCAAAAGGTTGATGAAATTTACTTGGAGGCTGTCGCGACCCGAAACCCACCCTACACGTATTAGGGACAACGATCGACAATGCCACTCGAACAGGTCGTACATAATCAAATTGAATTGCACAGAATAACAAATCTTTTTCTTTTTTTTTTCTTCATATCAATAAATCATAAATTATTGAAGCATTTAATGAGGAAGCTACACCAATGTAATTCATCTGATCACAAATTGAACTCCAACAACAATCAATCAAATATTTTCAAGTACCATATATTTTGATCATCATGATTCACTATTCAAGTCTGACATCACTACCAATAATACAATATTACAAATACCTATTATTTAGATCAGCCTTACAGAATACATGTTCAAATTATGACTTGGAGTTCACTTTATCAATATTGCTCACAAGCACGCCACTGGCTCCACTAGTCGCCTCATTTTGTTTCCTTCTTTATTGAGCTACTGGAAAATAGTTATAAATATGGAGTGAGCTAACTTAGCTCAATAAGTAAATTTCTCGCTTTGCCATGGGTCAAGGTTAGTCTAAAAGAAAGATAAAGGACAATAGCAAGCAAATTATAATATCACAATAGCATGCGAATGATAGAACATTACAGTAACCAGTCACTAAGTATGTGAATCAATAAAATGACCCATAGGTCTCAAAGGCACATCCCAAGGTAGAATAACAAATCAATAATAGGGACTGACCTATACAATAAATAGCTGCCATAATAACAGGATAACAATTCGAGTCCAAAGATAGGCAAACAAGCATATCATCAATTAAATAATATGTCAACAGATAATCCAAGGACAAACTCACAAGGTGTATTTGTAATCAAAGAGTACATCATCAACATATCCAAGGATAAGCTTTCAAAGCATATCAATGACCCATGAGTGCATAATCAGAATATCAATATACGATATGAGATACTAACAGAATAGATGTTGTCACATATAGGGCCCTACATACCCTCAAAAGCGCTCATCCAAATCCACCCCACTATCGGGCTACTGGATAGCATTAGAGCTCTGTATATATATCATGTCCCTCAAGGACTAGGCGTTGGGCATCATTCCTAAACACTGACCCGTAGGTCCACAAGCATCCGTGAATCAGATAGACATTGTGACAGATCACAACTCCAGGCACTCATAAAAATATCATGATCGTCAAAATTCCACAAGTGATGTCCATATTTGTGGAATAGCAAATTCTCAACAGTGAGAGATATAATTTTTCAATAACCAAGCAAGTATAGAAATAGACAAATAATAACATAAGGATATTTGCAATCAAATTCTCAACAATTCCACGATGTAAGACAAACATCAAATTATGGAGATCATCAATTAGGTATGTATAGATTACAATTGGCAGCATCAAGGAAATAAACTGTGACATGGCTAGGAATACCACATGCTAGAGTTTGGGTTTACTTACTTTACAATAGCTTCTTTTTCTTTCGCAAGGAATCAAACTTCTTTTTCCTTTCCATTGGAAGATCCTATAAATCAGGAAATATTATTTAGTTTGCTGTCATTCATAAAATTAATCTGATTTTATTTCTGAATTTTCTGTCTTTTAATCTGATGCGTCGTATTTTAAGTCCCTGGGCTTATTTTCCCTCTCTTGGTAGCACCGTCGTATTTTTAGAGTGTCCTAAAAATAGCCCATTTCATGTATCAATATTTTAGATATTTAATTTGACAAAATGGACTTCACCGTTGAGTCTGAAACGAAAAACTTTAAGGTATGTATTTTCATAATTTTTGGGGGTCGTTTAGTATCATTATTTGGCCTTCAGGACATTTTTGGGATTAACCCAGTTTGTCTGTTCATATTTTTTGAGATTTAATTTCATGATTTAGACTCCGCCATTGAGTCCGAAATACCCAAAAATATTGGGTTACATTACCTTTTTATTTTATTCAGACATCGAAAATATTTTATGAATTTAAATTAATTAAATTAATTTCATAATTTTATTTTATATTATATATTTATTTAAGTATTATTTTAACCAAGTGTCTCAGTAGCATAGTGGTTTCCATGCGTAGAATAGGGTTCACACGCACATACGTCAGCAGGTCGAAATCCACTAGTAGCTAGTTCCTTATTTTTTGTTTTGATTTTTCAAAAGGCAAGCAACGGATAAGGCCCAATTTAGGGATAGGATATCCCTGTTCCATCCAAGGCCTATTAAACCAGATTTATTATCAGTGTAGCCAAATAGGACCATTTCAATTTTAAAATTAAAACTAACCCTCAATACGGTGCCGTTCCTCTAAAACCTTTTATTCGATGGGGTGGGGCCCGACCCAAACCCAGAACCGACCCGACCCATCGCTGCTCATCTTCCGCATCGACCCTGTCATTGTTGCCCTAATTGCAAAATTTTCATCTCCTATTTCGTGGAGTTTTAGAACTTCTTTTTAACTGTTTCTTATTCCTATGAAATCCTAAGATAATATAGGTTATTTGAGCATTAGTTTAGGGCTTTGAGATGAGCTCAAAAGCTCGGTCGTGTGTACATGGTGGTTTCTAAAATTTTCCAAGTACATGCTCGTTTCATCATAAAAATAAATGAGGTTTGGTCTATGATGACCCTCTGATCACGGGGAATTAATTCTCGTTCCAAAGTCAAACTTTGGGGTTCAAATTATGGGGTTGGCTCTCCAAGCCGTGACCTGCAACTCGATTTTTCTTCCTTATCTTTGAGTTGTTTTACTTGATGCTTGTTGAGTTGTGAATCTTTTCGTGTCTAGTTTGGATCCCTGTTCCGAAAATCAATGTTCGGTTCAAGTTGATTCAGACCTAGTTTAGAGGTCTTAACAATGGTGCTTTTCTGGATTTATGGTGTTTCGGAGGTCTTTTAGACCTTGTTCGAGCTTCTAAGTTATTAGTTATTCATGTAGGATCTAATATAAACAGTTAGATCTTGCAATATAAGATAGAAACTAAAACTGCTCTAGAGAAGGAATTACTTGATTTCTTTTTCTCTCTTCAGCTCTACTATTCCTTCTTCTTCTTCCTCTAGCCGTAGTTCTCCCTTCCTTCCTCTCACACGCACAGTCCTCCTTAGGGTTTTAAAGTGTGTATATATATATATATAACTATAACCTCTCAACCTCCTTTCATTCTCTCTCTTGACTTCCTATCTCTCTCTTTTTCCACCTTTCTTTCCTCTTATCATGACTCGAAACCCACCCTATGTGGATTGGGAATCGCAGGGCCAACCCTTTGGCCGTCCCTACTTTTTTTTTTTCTTGTATCAGTGACATCAATGTATAAAATAAAAATGTAAAACAGTTACACAACGGAAGTCTTAAATCATAATAAGGTTCTACATATATCAAAATGGGAACCAATATTACATCACCCTTAGGTGGTGAATACATGGGAGAACTATAACATCTTCTCTCTTACATTTTTCAAAAATGCTCTCCTATGCTCTTAAGCTCCTACTGTTGTCTCGCAGCGTCCCTTCCTGAAACAAATAAGTAAGTCTGAATGAGCTAACAAAGCTCAGTAAGTAAATTCCATTCACTCTATCATGGGTCAGGGTCAATGTGGAAAAGAATATAATCCAAGATAAACAATGATATGATAATATGATAGACAATCAAGAAATATGATATTACAATAGCCAATAAAAGGGATATCTCAACAACTAATGGAATGAAGTGCCACAATAGCCAATAGAGTAGAATGTCACCATAGCTAGTAGAATAGAATGTCATAGTAGCCAATAGGATAGTATGTCACAGTAGGCAATAAATTAGAAAGTTACAGTAAGTAATAAGATAGTATGTCATAGTAAGTAATAAAGTAGACATGCTTGCAAAATATATCAGTGATCAAGAGTGCGTCATAGAGGATATCAATAAATGATATAAGATTCTATCAAACTAGGTGTTGTCACTATATAGGGCATGGCATATCCTTAAGGTGCTCAAAAGCACAGAGCTCTCTATATCATATCGTGTCCTTCATGGACTATATCGTGCATTGTGTTCATCACAAACACGGGTAGAGTGAGCATCATGACTAGTATAATCTCGTGTAGAAATCATGTGTTGTGCTTATCACAACCACGGGTAGAACGAGCATTATGACTAGTATAATCTCGTCTAGATCATAAAGCGTCTTATGTCCTTTATGGATTATATCATGTGTTGTGTTCATCATAACCACGGGTGGAGCGAGCATGATGACTAGTAAAATCTCATGTAAATCGTAAAGCGTCTTGTGTCCTTTATTGACTATATCGTGCGTTGTGTTCATCACAACCACGAGTAGAGTGAGCATTATGACTAGTATAATCTCGTGTAGATATCATGCGTTGTATTTATCACAACCACGGGTAGAGCGAGCATTATAACTAGTAAAATCTCGTGTAGATTGTAAAGCGTCTTGTGTCCTTTATGGACTATATCATGCGTTGTGTTCATCACAACCACGGGTAGAGCGAGCATTATGACCAGTATAATCGCGTGTAGATATCGTGCGTTGTGTTCATCACAACCATGGGTAGAATGAGCATTATGATTAACATAATGTCGTGTAGATATCGTGCGTTGTGTTCATCACAACCACGGATAGAACGAGCATTGTGATTAGTATATTCTTGTGTAGATATCTCCCATAGTTAAGGTTCCAAAGGAGGGGGTTTGCTGGTCTGACAGTGCCCTACGCCCAGCCTCACCCGAACCAATGAATAGCCTTGTTGACTTTGACCCGTAGGTCCAATAGCATCTCAGTAACCAACCAACTCATACTCATAATATATCATGATCATCATAACTTTATAAGGAGTATATGTGCGGAACATCAATAGTGTGAACATAACAATTGGCCTTTCAAGGCATGGTATGAAGTATACAAACATTCATGGTCAAGATATAGCAATTCAATTCTCAATAAATTCCACAATATAGAATAAGTATTTAATTATAAACATCAAATCCATAGTCTAGCTATAGCAATTCAATTCTCAATAATTCCCATGATATAGAAAAAGTATCTAATTGTAAACGTCAAGTCCATAGTCTAGATATAGTAATTCAATTCTCAATAACTCCCACAATATAAAATAAATGTGAAATTATGGAATCAATAACATTGGGTACATTTCAGAGAATAATCTTGGCAATAAAAGAAATAACATGGCTAGGAACAACCAAATGTAAGAGTTCCGAGATTGACTTACCTTTTAATAGTCCGTTATATCTCAGTATTTAGTTATTTTCTCCTTTCCTTTTGAAGTCCCTATTCATTCAGTAAACATATCTCAGTTCAATACTATATATAGCCTAACCCCTTTAAAATTATTCAATTTCATACATTGATATTATAGATGTTTTATTTGGGTAAATGGACTTTACCGTTGAGTATGGAATGTCGAATAGAATAGGTTTAGGCTTTTACGAATTTTAGTTTGGCTTTGGACATCACTACGGGCATTATGGTCATTTGGTATTTTTATGATTCTTTATTTTTTGGGACCCCATCTCTTAAAACAGACCCTTCCATTGGGTTTAAAATGCCCAAAATAGTTAGAATACACTATACTTTCATTTTATTTGGACTTTGGAAACAATTACAATAATTAACTAAACTAATTTAATTAATTAATTATAATAATATTGTATATTATTTATTACAAAATATAACCACACGTGCCTTGTAATGACATGGAAATTTTTTTTTTTTTTATCACTTGTTTTTATCATTATCATTATTATTATTATTATTATTATTATTATTGATATTAAAATGTATATTATCACTATTAAATGCATGGATGTATGTATATGTAACATGTATATGTGTATGGAATATTATATGTATGTGTAGCATGTATGTGTGGGATATTTGAGAGATGTATATGTGTAGACTAATGTATATACATGTGTATGTGAATATGTATATGTATATATGTATGGCAGTGCATGGGTGCCTTGGAAGGGTGCAACAAACCGTGGGTGAGTGTGTGAGGTGTCGGTGGAGTGTGTGTGTGTCTAGTGTGTGTGTGTGATGATTGATATATATATATATAGGTGTATAGGGCAGCTTTGCATTAAATGCAAAGCTGCATGGGGGGAAGAAGAAAGGTGGCTGAACAGAGGGGGAGAAGTCAAGGAAAGGGGCTGTGAGAGAGAGACGTGTGAGAGTGGGTGTGTTAGGTATATGTGTTGGTCTCGGTTGGGAGGAGAAAAGGAAAGAAAGCAGAGAGCGAGAGAGAGAAAGAGAGTTCTGGAAAGAGGAGTTTTTGGAGTTTGATATAAGCTTGGAACCAGAGGATGAAAGAGGTGCACGGCTAGAGAGAGAAACCAACAAAAACCGTAAGTGACCGATTATGTTTTAATTTTTTTAAAGCATGATAATTACTTTTAATGTATATGATCTTAGAGAGCATGTTGTAGGGTTTATTTTGCAAAAAGAATGAAAGAAAATGGTTAAGAAACGAGATAGAAAACTCTAGTTGCAAGTCACGGCCATGGGAGTTGGGTCTTGACATTTTATGTGAAAAACTCAGTTTAAATGATAGGGAATGAACCCTAGGAGGTGCAGAAACCATTTGGGATTGAAATGGGGGTTAAACCGTGACCGATGAGTCACGAAAATGAAAGAATAGAGTCGGTCAGAGTTTTGACCGAAGGGTTGACCCTCTATTTCGTGAAAATCTAATGGGTTGAATCCAAAACCGAACCTATATATGAAATCCTTGGGAGAAAATGAAGAAAACTGCGTTTTTAAAACTTGAAAATCTCGCCGAAGACCAGTCGCCGGCGCCGGAGAAGGCGCCGAAACCCTACCGGAGGCTCACCGGGAAAACGGGGAAGAAGGGGCACTGTTCGGGTCGGGTCCGGGTCCGATTCGGGTTCGGGTCGGGCTTGGGCCGAACCGCCCCTGCCACGTGTCACCCTGATGTTTTAAATTAAAAGGAGAATGGGTCTGTTTGGTTGCAGGTTTAAGAAATTGAAAAATTTAATTGGAACAGGAACAGGGATATCCTATCCCTGTTCTGGACTAAACCCTGTTTGGGTAACCGAATTGAGGATAGGAGAAAAATTGGAATTTTGCAAATCAACCCTTGTACTTTTGAGAATTAAACCTTGACCCAAAACTTTCAGAATTTACAAACTGACCCCCCAACTGTTGGTTATTATAGTTTGACCCTCCTGAATAAAATATTAATAAAATATTAATTAAATTAATTAATTAATTAGTTAATTAAATTAATTTAATTAATTAAATACTCTTAATATAATCCGGAGTCCAAATGGGACAAGTCATTAGTGTATTTTGACTATCTCGACCATTCTGAGACCAATGGTGAGGTCCGTTTTACGAGACAGGGTCCCAAAAAATAAAAGACCCATAGTAACCTTTAAAATTACCAAAATGCCCCTGAATTGAAGTACAGTCAAACGAACTCCGAATTAGGTAAACAAATAGTGAAAATTTATTATCTCGAGCATTCCGGACTCAACCATGGAGTCCGATTTGTGAAAAGAGGTCACGAAATGTAAGGACCCGTGAAAAGTGCAAAATGACTGTTTTGCCCTTTTGAACCCAAATGTCCGAATTGAGTTCTACGAAAACCTAAACTTATTTTCTTCGACGTCCTAGACTCAATGGCAGAGTTTAATTTAGCAGAATAGAAACCTATGAATTAAAAGACATAAAATTTGATGAATAGCATAAATTCAAATGATAAGAGACTGAGTTGTAATTTATGCTTTTAGGGACACTAACAGGACAGGAGAGGGCGATCTGATCTCTTGCATTCTCATTGACCAGTTCAGTTACGTATCGTGCATGATCTTCTAGGGTTGAGACCAACCCGTCAGGTATGGTATTTTGCTAATGTTAGAAATGAAGTTAAGTTAGGAATGTTCTGTGAATGACTAGAATGACTTATGTGTTTATGTGAAATGTGTTTACTTGATGATTTAGAGTTGGTTGTTCACATGCTTACATGTTACTTGTACTTTATGAAAATTTGGTGAATGATGAATGTGAATCATGACATGTGTTTACGTTGATTATATGAGATATGCTTGCATGTGGAATCAGCTGGTGATTTATGTATTATTGTCTCGAGCATGCTATATTGTGAAACCATGTTTCATTGAGATTGCATTGGCATATTGGCATATGATGAATCCTTTGAGAACATGGCGTGGGTTGAGCACCTGGTGCTATGCATTATGAGGGTGTAGATCCTGTGGTGAAAAACCCAAAATTGGCCATTGCATTGGTACTCCGTGCCATCGGGGAGTTCCTGTAAACGAGACATGGGTGTGGCATAGAGTTGTGCATGGGTGTGTCACGCATACCATTCATATATTACTGCGATGCTTTGAATGTCATTTAGATATAAATGTACACTTTGCACATGCCACACCTTAGCTTTATTTCTTGCATTAACACTTCATCATACCAGCAGTTGAGCTGACCCATTCGTGGGCAACATTTTTCAGATGAGGATCCTCCAGCCACTTGAGACTCTGTGATACCCTGATAGGGTGAAGCACGTGGTATACTTTGGTCCATGGGACTTGTATTTTGTAATGTAAGGGCTTAAGCTCGAATGACCTATTGAACAATGCAGTTGTGCAATGTATTTTATGTTATTGTATGTATTGATGGGAATGGATGCTTGCTTAGTGGATTTATTTACATTTGTCCTTTATTTTATTTTATTTTCTGTCTCGTCAGTCGCGCCTCGGGTTTGTAGAAAATCGGGGCGTGACATGCCTCAGTGGCATGGTGGTGCGTGTGTGGGGGTTAAGTGCCCACACGCCTCTTGGTCACGAGTTCAAAACTCGGTAGCTATTCATTTCCTTATTTTCCTACTGTTTCTTCCTTTTAAAAGAAAACTAAACCAAAAATGACGCCATGTGGTTAGCCCCTTATGTGCGGTCGGGTGAGTTCTGACCTGAACCTGGTATCCGACCTGACTCGCACAGTCCCATCTCTTCACGATTTTTCAGCAACTCTCCAATCACCATCTCCGATGCTAGTGACCGGAAACTGCAATTTTTCAAATTTTCAAACTTCATTTTTTTACGGTTTTGAACCCATTTTTTTTTATCCTAATTCATCCCAAACTCTTTTTAGAACATCTAGGTATCATTTTTAACCCTTAAATCTTAGTAAATAGCCATAAAATCAAAAACCCATTTTTTCGATCATCTCATTTTTCTCCCTTATTTCTTCACCATTTCACACACGATTTCTTCCTAAATGCTCCATTTTTCTCATGGATTAAAACCCTGCTATTATTTACAAGCTTCATGCATATTAAAAAAAAAAAAACCCCAAAAATAATTTATAGAAGAAAATTTTAAAACTTACCTTTTCTGTTTGTTCTTCTTCCCCTTTCCTTCCTTCCTTCCTTTTTCTTCAGTTTCTCCTTCCTTTCCTCTTTGTGTTTTCCTTTCTAAGCATGCAGTGCATGCATCCTATTTATGGACAAGATCCACTGCCCCTCTCTCTCTCTCTCTCTCTCTCTCTCTCTCGGTTTCTCCTCTTTCTCTCTCCTTCTCTTTTCTGCTTCTTTTTTGTTTTACATTTAGATATTTGCATTATTATATATATAAGTATATAATATGTAATATATATCTATAGGTGTCGGCACACTTTTCACACACACACTAAACACACACCTTGCTGACACTGCACATTCATCATTTCTTCACACTGTTGCACACACATTTCTGTTGATATATATATATATATATATATATATATATAAAATACACACACACACTAGTATATATATGCATATATATACATACGTACATATATATACACCTATATACCATCATACTTGTATATATATGTTATAACACATTTGCACACACACACACACACACACACATATATATATATATACTCACTAATACATATATAAATATATACATACATACCCATATGTATATATACGTACTTGTCGCTATACTCAGTATAATTCGGACATTCAAGACTGTTCGTATTCAAAATTGGACTGTTTATTTAACCTCAGGAAATGAACCTCAACAGTTCAGGTTTACCGTATATGGTTTGGTTACGTTTTGGGTCGGGGTATTACACCTCCAATCTATTGCTTCTGTTTGGGGCTGTCACGCCCTGAATTTCCACTAACCCGGGCGTGAATGTAACGGAACTAAAAGACAATAAAATAATAAAGAAATAAAGGACAGTCACATGCATTTCGATACTAACTCAATTCAAGTTCTAATACTATTCCATAAACCTCACCCATTGTTTCACGACATACAAATTAAACATGCATAGTTCAGGGCTTATGCCCTTATACAATATCAATACATGCCCTTAGGGCCAGAGCACTTCAAGTTCTTTCTTTCACTAGGACATCACTGAATCTCACATAGCTGGAGCGTCATCTGAAATGGTATCCCACGAATGGGTTTGCTCAACTGTTGGTACAATATAATGCTAATGCAAGAAACAAAATTAAGGCATGGCATGTGCAAGTATACATTTATATCTACCTGGCATTCAATATCATTAATGCCGTATATGAATAGTATGCATGACGCACCCATGCAACTCTATGCCACACCCATGTCTCGCTTTACGGACCTTCCTCGTCAGGCATGCGAGTACCTATGGCAGATTTTGGGTTTTTCACCACAGGATCTACACCCTCATAATGTACAACACCATGTGCTCAACTCACCCCGTATTCCGAGGAATTACACTATGCTAATATGCTCTGATTCCACCATGTCATAATGTAATCTCAATAAAGCATCTATCCATACATGAAGCATGCTTTAAACAATGTATTACATAATAACATCTTGATCACAAAATCCCTTCATCAGGGTACATGCATACATAGTTCACTTAAACACATGCTTTAATTTACACATTTCATAATCTCAACAATTCTCGAAAATATATAATTCACACATTATGCTAACACATAGAATATACATGTAGTCATGATCCACATCCATCACTTAACCAAGCTTTCAAAAAGACAACGAGAAACACATAAGCATACAAGCAGTTAAACAAACATGTGAATCATCAAGTCAACATGGCAATTACTCCTAACTTAATCCTATTTCTTACTTAGCACAATATATCGTACCTGATAGGTTATCTCAACCCAAGAATTCGTACTCGTAGTGTAGCGAAATTAACAGTAAGAATGCAGAAGGTTAGACCACCTTCTCTTTGCCCTTCAGTGTTCCTAAAATCATGAGATATAACTCAGTTCAATTGCTACTTGAATTATGCTATTCATCAAATTTTATGTCTTTATTTTATGAGTTCCTATTTTGTCAAATTAAACTCTACTGTTGAGTCCGGAACGTCGAAGAAAGTTGGTTTGGCCTTTCGCGGAATTCAATTTGGGTATTCGGGCTAAAAAGGGCAAAACGGTCATTTTGCACTTTTACGGGTTCTTAAGTTCCAAGGCCTCTTTTCATAAATCGGACTCAACAGTTGAGTTCGGAATGATTGAGATAATAAAATTTCACTATTTGTTTACTTAAATCGGAGTTCGTTTGACCGTATTTTAACTCAGGGGCATTTTGGTAATTTTTTTTAATGTTACTGCGAGTCTTTTAATTTTTGGGACCTCATCTCATGTCACGGACCTCACCGTTGCTCTCAGAAGGTCTAAGATAGTCAGAATACATATATAACTTGTCTAATTTGGGCTCCGGACCATTTTTGGGGGTATTTAATTAATTAAGTTAATTTTAATTAATTAAATGAAATTAAAATGTAATATATATATATATATATATATATATATTTCATGCCAAATTGGGCACAGGATTGTCCCGTCCCAATTGGCTCACACGCGTCCACCCCCTCCGTTTGATCCCTGGTTCAAGTCGCAGCAACAACATTCCCACCCTTTTCCTTCCTTATTCCCTTTTTTTTTCATTTCTTTTAACTATTGGGCCCAAAACCAAACACTCCCAAACGCCTTAAAACAAAATAGGCCCACCCTTTTAAACCCAAACAGACCCAACGCCTCAGCCCAAACTGCCCCGTCGCCCCACGACTTTCCGACCGACCCTCCGGTCGTCTTCTCCGACCATATTGCCAGAGACCGCGATTTTTCCTTCCATTTTTCTTAAGGTTTTAACGTTCATTTTTCATAATTTTTACGCCAAACCCTTTCTAGGACTTTAGGGAATAATTTAAATCTAGTTTTGGCCCCAAACCCCACCGTTTTCTGACACTCACTACGTTTTTCCGGCCACTTGAAAATCCACTGTACCTCCTCATTTCTCAACCAAAACAGAAATGGTTTGGACCAACATGATCCCCATAAGACCTAGGTTTGATCTTCGACCCCCAAACCTATTTTTATTCAACTTTATTTCAGGTTACACTTGAAGCTCCATTAATGGCAGCCTCGGTGGGTGGTGATTTCTAAGCCTCCAAGCTCCTCCATTTTGGCCCCTAATACATTTATATCATCCTAAAAGGGCCATGCATTCATCAAAAGGACTTAACAGTTCACATGCATGTATAAAATTTTAGAGAGAGAAACAAAGTGGGTTTTGTGATTTTTACCTCAACAATGGCGTCCTCTCTTTCTCTCCTCTTCTGTTTATTTTCTTCTCCACTTTTGGATATCAGAGTTCCCTTTCTCAACCTCTTACTTGATCTCTTCTTACTGATTTCCTCTAACCCATGCACACACTCTCTATATACACACCATATACATAGCCTCACGTAAAGGTGGCTGTAGCAACCCTACCCTTCTCTGATTTCTCTACTGTCCATCACTTCTTTCCCTCAAAATGTAGCTTTACATTAAATGCAAAGTTGACATTGTATTTTATATGTATATTATATCCCTTATACACACACACACACACCAACACTCTACCACCTACAGCCGATACTACACACACACCTACTTTCATACACAGGCTGTCACACACACATACACTCCACTTGCACCTTGTTTATATATATATATATATATAGATATATATATATATATTAATACCTAATCACATGTACGTATACATGTGGTATACAATACTACATATATATATATATACATGTACGTCGTACAATATATATACATACACACATAATTGCACACACACATATAATACCTAATATATGCACATGTACATACATAAAAGAATAAATAAATAAACATAATTATAAACATAAAAGTTTTATTCCAAAAAAAAATAATTTCGGGTCTTTATAGGGGCGGCAACTACACTACAGCCTCCCCCCTTGCTTATTCCATAAGTTGTAGGCAGCCTACAATGGCCACCCACCTCCTCCACTCATAAACTCACACTCACTCCTTGCTTACACACACACACACACCTCACACAACACACGACATATATATCTTCATACAACTATCTTTATATATATATATATATACATATATATCCTCACACAGTCCTCACACAAGTCATGCAGATATATATATATATATATATATAGATTCGTATGAACATCATATATAGATATTTGATAGAATATATAGCACAAAGTGCTCACAGCACAAATGGTATTCTTGTGGGGCTTTAAATGTCTCCTCATTTTGGTCTAGGGTTCAAACCCTTTTGGTCACCTTTTGGCCTCACTTTCCCATTTTTTTTCCCTTTATGCCTTGTTTGACAATTTTTTGGCATTATTTATCAGATTTTTAAATTGTGTCGTAATTGTTTTAAAAATTCTTTCATATTCTCACCTTACTTTTTAATTGTTGTGTGGTAAATCTTTATGTCATACATTTTATTTATGATGTTTTATATCGTGTTTTATATATACTAAAAATGTATCGCATTTACCAGCAATTTTAATCAAGTTTGTTTTATTCTTGCCTCGTGCAAATTTGTCCAATTTTCTCTCCGTGTATTGATTTCGTAAATTGAGATCTTATCGGCTTCCATAACTTTCATTGTTTCACCTTGATGTATTTAAATGTATCATAATTATCGAAATAGTTCCGATTGAATGCGCTCCTTTTGTGTGTTATGCTAAACTTGCTTAAGTACACTTCATGCACTAATTTCTCACATTCACTTATGTGTTACTCCTTGATTAATACTAGTTGTAATTTCTTATCAAATCATAGTCCTCAGCATTAAATTGTATTCTCACCTCAGTCGTCTCTAATTTAGAATTTGTTGTTTTGGTCATTTATACATTTGCTTTTGTATTTCGAGTTACTAGTCATATCTCGCATTGCTCATGGTTATTAAGCAAATTAATTTATGATAAATGTTATTATCGTTAATTATTTTGCTTAATTAGATCGGGGTATTACAGAAGCCACCTGTATCAGAAGTGCGAACACTCCAAAGATATATTTACATCCATAAGGGATCTGCTATGTAAGAAGTCTTATACTTGAGTCTCATTAAATATATATATATATAATTTTATAATACATTAAAAATATTTATAAATATATATATGTATTAAAAATATTTATAAATAAATAAATATATATATATAGTTAGTGGAGATTTATAATATTAATATTAAAAATAAAATTTTTTTATTTAGAATTTTCACTTTGTGACATTGTCTAAAGCCAACTCTGAATAATAGGATTACCTAATTATGAAGAAGTAAAATTCATATAAATTAAAATAATGGCATTAAATTCAAACCATAACACTTGTATCTATCTAGCTCCAAAATGTAATCTTATGCTATTTAACAATACTATAACAAATATGCCTTATACATAAGCTTTTCACATTTTCGGTTTAAAAAAAAAAAAAAAAAACGTTGGCCCAAATAACCATAACTGGCGAAGAAGTAAAAAAAAAAAATTTAAACCGACAGACTTTATAATGACAAAGAAATTCATCGGTAATAAATGATTTTTCCCATTGAAAAAAAGAGATGTTCGTATTAAAAATTATTTCTGACAAATCTTTATTGTTGCTAATGTTGTTAAAATATATATATATTTTAATGTGATTGTATCACTATCACTATCTTACGTCTTCTACCATCGTTAAATATTCTCCTTACATAATTAATATGGAAGAGAATATAAAGATAAGAACTAATGTAATATACTTTTGAGCATTTAATTATTACACTGAATATGTTTTTTGTGCTTTAGCTATATGTAAAGGGGTCATTTATATTAAAATTACATAACCACCCTTATACACGAGAGTGAGTTATATGAATTTTGAATGTGTCACTGGCGGTTTTTTTAACGTATTTGGAGTAGTGGCAGTTTTTTTATTTTATATGCATACTATTACAAACTAAACTAGTGGATGAAATGATGGACAATCATTTCTTTTCTTTTTTTTATTTTGGTATTTATTTTCGTTTGTAATAGAACAAATTATTGTAAAATGCTTGAAATCTGGGGTGGATGCTGGATTTAGTTTCAGTGGAGACAATTTATAAATCACTCAAAAAATTAAAATTGATTGTTATTACACATATAGTCATTAAAAGAACAAAAAAATTAAATAATATAATCATGTCATTTATAAATATAATATATTTGCAACAATTACAAAAATTGTACTTGCAGTAAAAGAGGCCCTTTTACACATTTTTAACAAATACTCGTATAAAAAAAATATTTTTTTACATAATTTTATTATCATTTTTGCAAAAAAAAAAAAAAAATGGTTCATATTTTTTAATACTTATAGAAAAATATTTTTCCTGACGAGTCAAAAGCCTTTTCTTTTAGAGAGAGAAACCAGAAATGCCATATCCAAAGGTGCTTCAAATAAACTAGGTGTTAACTGTTAACTAACAGTAGTCATTTTTCAATGGTTTATAGATGGTTTTGGAAAGCACAAGTGTTAACTGTTAAGTAACAGATCATTTTTTTAGTGCTTTGGAGATGGTTTTGGAACGCACATAAATTGTTAGAGAAGTAAAGGAGAAAGAGACTCCCTGGACGGCTGGACTGAAAAGAGAACTAGACCAGAGAGAATGTAGTGTGAGGGAAGGAGGGAGGTAGAGCAAGGGAGAAAGAGAGACGGGCAGAGAGGCAGAAGAGAGGGAGATAAATAGATAGGCGGAACAGACAGAGACTACAGGGCGGAAGGGAGAGATAGAGATGGAGAGACAAACGCAGGATAGAGATAGGGGCAAGAGACAGAGTGTTAGAAATAATGGGTTTTAAGAATAATTTTTTAGCTATTTTTGATTTAAAATTATAGTGGGTCTCAAATATTAATTTTAGTAGGTCCACATGAAAATAAGTTCTCCCCCATGAAGAGATTAAGATCATGTATTGGGTTGCTCAAAATCATTAAAGAGTGACTGAAAAATTACCTCCAAACATCACCACTTGAAAATGGTAACAAAAATCTGAAACTTGTGATAAGCTTATGTTCCATGTAGAATAAGTACAAGACTTTTAAAAAGTATATATACAATTACTTTGAAGAAAGGTTTAGGCCCTTAGGAGCACCCAAGTTTTGTGAAAGGAAAAAAACCCAGCACATGCTTGGTTTATTGCACGCACGCGTCGCTGCCCTGAGCCAAGTCGGGTTTGGGCCTTAGCCCGTTATATATATATATATATATATATATATATATATATATATATATATATCTTTTTGAAAAAAATTCATTCAAATAATTTTCCAAAAACTTTATCGTTCCTGTTATTGTTAGAAATAATCCAAAACGATATCGTTTGAATTTTGACCGAATCGTCTTCTTCTGTGGCTGTTCATTAGACTACTGTGACTTTTAGCCTTCGTGTATGTACCAAACAGACACGAATGCTCTATATAAACACCATTTACGCATCTATATTCATTTACTAAATTCATTAACATTATCAGTGTATCCATAATTAGAGAGAGAGTTCAAACACTTCTGGTTCGCTCTGCACAAAGAAAAATTGTACTTCTTCACTGTGTAATAACTATTTCATCCTAGGAGGCAAACGTCATAGAAACTCGTGAGCACCATTGTACGAGGGCGTATTTTGTCTCCTTGAGCTGAGTCGAGTTTGGGCCTTGGCCCGCTATGTATATATCTTTTTTGAAAAAAATTTATTTAAATAATTTTTTAATAACGTTGTCATTTCTATTACTGTTAGAAACAATCCAAAACGATATTGTTTAAATTGTGACAAAATCGTCTTTTTCTCTGCGGCTGTTCGTTAAACTATTACGACTGTTAGCCTTTGTGTCTGTACCAAACAGACATGAATATTCTATATAAACACCACCTACGCACCTATATTCATTCATTGAATTCATTAACATTATCAATGCGTCCATAATTAGAGAGAGTTTTCAAACACTTCTGCTTCGCTATGCATAGAAAAAAATTGTGCTTCTTCACTGTGCAATAACTATTTTATCCTAGGAGGCAAACATCATAGAAACTCGTGAGCACCATTGTACGAGGGTGTATTCTGTCTCCCTGAGCTGAGTCGGGTTTAGGCCTTGGCCCGCTATGTATATATCTTTTTTAAAAAAATCATTAAAATAATTTTTCAAAAATGTTGCCATTTCTGTTACTGTTAGAAACAATCCAAAACGATGTCATTTGAATTTTAACTGAATCGTCTTCTTCTTTACGGCTGTTCGTTAAACTGTTATAACTGTTAGCCTTCGTGTCTGTACCAAACAGATATGAATGCTTTATATAAACACTACCTACGCACCTATATTCATTCATTGAATTCATTAACATTATTAGTGCGTTCCATAATTTGAGAGAGAGTTCAAACACTTCTGGTTTGCTGTGCATAGAGAAAAATTACATTTCTTCATTGTGCAATAACTATTTCATCTTGGGAGGCAAACGTCATAGAAACTCGTGAGCACTATTAGACAAGGGCGTATTCTGTCTTAAAGAGATAGTGTCAAACGCTAGACTTGGTCTGGTCCATCTTCTTGATTCAGAAATCTGTAAGTTTCTTCAATTTCTGTTTTGCTTTCGGTGAATTCTGTATATTGTTTTTATACAGTAATCAATTTTTAATTCTAATTCTAGAATCATAACTCAATTTAAATCTTTAGAACAAAATTAGTTTATGTTTTCTGTAAATTAAATTTTTTTAATATTTAATTTTTGTATTTATAGAAAATAGATTATATATTTTTTTGAATTATTCTGTCGATTTTATAAAGTATGGTTGACAGACGAAAGAGAGAGCTGGGCGGGAAAGAGGGACAGAAAAGTAAAAGCATCGGGAGAGAGATGCAAAAATGGGGAGAGAGAGAGAGAGACAGAGAAAGGCGGGAGAGAGAGAGTGAGAGAGAGGCAGAAGAGAGAGAGAGAGAGAGAGAGAGAGAGAGAGAGAGAGATGATGTGGCGTGCAAGATTGGAGATATCTGAATGTTGATATGGCAGTGACATAATGGGGAGGGGGTGCTGGGGGAAATTTTGAAAATATCTTATTTTGTGGGGGCAATTTGTAAAACATATAAAAATTATAAACTAGCCTCTCTCTTTTTTGAAATTTCAGTGGGGGCACTGCCCTAAGGCCCCATTGCAAATCCGCCCCTGCTTGAAATTAATATTTCATAAAATTATTGTACTAGTAGGTTATTAATATCACACAAAGCATTATTTTTGGGTCCTTTCCAAGTTTTATATGAATTTGATTCATTGTTGGACCAATTTGTTAAATTGGTTTTGTTTATTAGATCATTAAAATTTTGGAGAAATATAATATCTGAGAGTATTTTTTTATTAAATAAACAATACCGATGCACTAAAGCGACGGTAATGAAATATAAATGTTAAAATCGACAGTAAAGTCATCGACCAAGGGAAGCTATGCCGACAAAAAATAATTTATTTCAACGACAAATCACGTTGGTAATAACTCATATTACCGACAATAAACTTTGTCAAAAATGTTTTTATGACATCGGTAGCCATCTGTAAATATTCATTTTCAGCGTTATCTATATTGGTCAAGAATGTTTTTTATAATCTGACATTATTTTGTCAGAGAAATGTTTTTTATTTCAACGCTTTATTTCATCGAAGAACAAAATTTATTCCGACGATTTATTTTGTTGGAAATTTTAATAGTAACTATGACGTTTAGTGTTTTTTTGTCAGTTTTGTTAGTTCTGATTTGATTATTACCTACCTTTTGTCTGACAAATGACAGATCTAAAGGGGGAGGGGGGGCAAAAAAATTTGGATAATATATTTTTTATTCTTAATTTTATTAGATTTTTTTTCAACAAAATAGGACTTATCCTCCCTCCCAAAATTATTTTTATATATTTATATGAATCTTCTTAAACTTAATACCTACTATTTGTCTCTCTAAAAAGCTTAGACATTATATTTTGTATTACTAATTTTATCTTAATTTTTAATTTATTTTATATATTTCATATGAATTTCTTAAATTTTTATATCTATAATTTGTTCTCCACCTAACCAAAATTTATAAATCCGTGACTGAGTTCAACGCTTATAAAAAGTGACATTCCTGTTGTGCAAGGCAGTAGGTGAGACAAAAAACATGAGAGGCAACTTTGGTATTCAAATTTTTCAGGTTTTGACCTTGCGCGGTTAATACTGAGGGTTTATCAATATTTTTGAATAATTTGTTAGAATATTGACTTTGTTATTGTTAGAACATTGACTTTGAACGATTTGTTGAGTGTAGAAATCTTTGTTAATGATTATATATATATATATATACAGAGACAGAGAGAGAGAGAGAGAGAGAGAGAGAGAGAGAGAGAGAGAGAGAGAGAGAGAGATGCCTTAATGATAATCTCCAGTCACTTGGACAGCTGTGTGCAGTTGCGTAATTGCTTTTATATTCTCTCCATGCAGTTTACAGTGGTCGGAGAATGGTTTTAAAATTTGCCCATTAAACTTGGGAAAAAAGTGGGTGAGACGGACGGTAAGACGATGACTTTTTACACAATCATGAATTACAGTGGTTGTATCACTGCTACCATCACACATGACTTTTTTTCCCCTCAACTTGGGATTTGAATTGATTATTTCAATTTTAAATTATTCAATCATATTTAACAATATTAAAATTTTTATTTAGCAGAAAAATAGTTATTTTCAAATTTTTATTATTTGAGACATAAATTTAATCAAATATCTCAAAAAATCTGATTAAATTTGGGAAAAAAAAATTTTAATTGCTTAAAAACTAGATTTTTTAAATTTGGAAATATGTTGAAAATTGTGAATTCAAATGAGTTTCGAGATTAATTAAGAAAACATGTTTTAAAAATAATTTTACATTTCAGAAAAATTATTTTCTGTTGTAAAAAATAAAAGAAATTAAAAATATTGATAAAAGATAGGTTCGGTAGGACATTTTATGTGTTGTAGAATAGATATATACCCTAAAAATAAGGATATTAGTTTTAGAATTATTGTAAAATTTTTCTTTTTTCAAATTTGACCTTATCTCTAATTGGTGATTTTAGCTAAAATATCTATTATTTTTGTTATTTTTAATTTAAATTATAGGATTCTTTATTCTATTAGGATTAAGATAAAAATAAAAGTTATGATTTGCTAGTTAAAATAGTAGTATTTAACTCTATAAATATGATATAATAAATATTTATTATGCAATTGTTTTTTATCAATACTAATATAATTTTAAATTTTAGAGAATTTATTCTATTTTTGGATTGATTGTTTCTTGTTGGGTTGTGAATATTGATGTTAGTCGTATTCTTCCTTTCACATTTCTGTTCTGCATTATTTGGTATCAAAGAGAGATTTTGCTTAGCTAGATGACAAACGACGGAGTTGAAAAGACAAATTTCATTGATGTTGTCACGTCCCCGAATTTTCCACGAACCCGGGGCAGCGAGTAACGAGACAGAAAGTAAAATAAATAAAAGGACAAAAGTAATTAAATTCAATAAACATGCATCCATCATCATCCATACATAAAGTAACATCGAATACATTGTTCATCAGTCATTCGGGCTTAAGCCCTTACATAACAAAATATAAGTCTCATGGATCACAATTACATCACGTGCTTCGCCCTCTCGGGGCATCACTAAGTCTCATGTGGCTGGAGGATCCTCATCTGAAAATGTTGCCCACGAATGGGTCAGCACAACTGCTGGTATGATGAAATGCTAATGCCAGAAATAAAGCTAAGGCGTGGCATGTGCAAAGTGTACATTTATTTCTAAATGACATTCAAAACATCGCAGTAATATATATGAATGGTATGCGTGACACACCCATGCACAACTCTATGCCACAACCCATGTCTCGTTTACGGGTACTCCCCGATGGCACGAAGTACCAATGCAATGGCCAATTTTGGGTTTTTCACCACAGGATCTACACCCTCATAATGCAAAGCACCACGTGCTTACCCACGCCATGTTCTCAAAGGATTCATCATATGCCAATATGCCAATGCAATCTCAATGATACATGGTTTCCACAATATAGCATGCTCGAGACAATAATACATAAATCACCTAACTGATTCCACATGCAAGCATATCTCGTAAAATCAACATATACACATGTCGTGAGTCACATTCATCATTCACTAAATATTCATAAGGTACAAGTAACATGTAAGCATGTGAACAACCAATTCCAAATAAATAGGTAAACACATTACAGATAAACACATACAGCATTCAGTCATTCACAAATATTCCTAACTTAACTTCATTTCTAACACTAGCAAAACACCATACCTGATGGGTTGGTATCAACCCTAGAAGATCGTGAACTATATGTAACTGAACAGACGGATGAAAATGTAAGAGATCAGATCGCCTCCTCCTGTCCTGTCAGTGTCCCTAAAAGTAGAAATTACAACTCAGTCCATTGTTGTTTGAATTTATGCTATTCATCAAATTTTATGTCTTTAAATTCATAGGTTTCTATTCTGCTAAATTAAACTCTACCATTGGTTTTAGAGCGTTTAAGAAGGTAAGTCTAGGTTTTCGTAGAACTCAATTCGGACACCGGGGTTCAAAAGGGCAAAACAGTCATTTTGCACTTTACGCGTGTCCTTACATCTTGTGACCTCTTTTCACAAATCGGACTCCACGGTTGAGTCCGGAATGTTCGAGATAATAAAATTCCACTATTTGTTTACCTAATTCGGAGTTCGTTTGACAGTGTTTCAAGTTAGGGGCATTTTGGTAATTTTAAGGGTTACTACGGGTCTTTTATTTTTCGGGATCCCGTCTCGTAAAACGGACCTCACCATTGGTCTCGGAATAGTCGAGATAGTCAAAATACACTAATGACTTGTCTCATTTGGACTCCGGGATGTTTTTGAATATTTAATTAATTAAATTAATTTAATTAAATAATTAATTAATTAATTTAATTAATATTTTATTAATAATTTAATCAGGTGGGTCAAAGTGTAATTTCTAACAGTTGGGGGGTCAATTCGTAATTTCTGAAAGTTCAGGTTAAGGTTCAAATTCAAAGGTTCAAACTCAAAAGGTTCAAATTCAAAAGGGTTCAAATTCCATTTAATTTAAAACAATGGGCTGACACGTGGCAGGGGCGACCGGTACCCGCCCGAACCGGAACCAGATCCGACCCAGGACCCGACCCGGCACCCCACCTTCTTCCCCGATTTTCCGGTGAAGCAGCGGTAGGGTTCCGGCGCCTTCTCCGGCGCCGGCGACCGACCTCCGGCGTGTTTTCCCCATTTTCAAAATGCCATTCCCTTCCTTTTTTCACGTAGATCACATCCCCAACCCCCATTTCCCTCAAAACCCCCTCCATCTCCACGAAATAGAGGGTCAAACCCTCGGTCAACTCTCCGGCCACCCATTTTTCCCCCACTTTCCCCCACTGTTTTGAACCCAATTCAATCCCATTCACTTTCTGCACTTCATAGGGTTATTTTAGGATCATTTAAAGGAAGTTTTACACATGAAATGATGAGGTTCAACCTCCATGGCCGAAACCTGCAACTAGGGATTTCTCCCTAGTTTCTCAACCATTCATTCTCATTCTTCTTGCAAATTAACCCCTACATTATGCTCTCTAAGATCCTATAATTCAAATCAATTAAAATGCTTTAAAAAAATTTGAAACAGAAGGGGTTTACCCGTGGCTTCTCTGTTGTTTCTCTCTCTAGCCGTGCCTTCCTTCTCCCTCTTGCTCCGAGCTAGAACCAGGTCTCTAACTCTCCTTCAGAGCTCTGTTTCTCTCCCTCTTTTCTGCTTCTTTCCTTCTCTTCTTTTCCACCCGAGACCACTCTCCTTTTCTCTTTGTTTTCTCTCTTTCTATACCTCTCTCTCTCTCTCTCTCTCTCTCTCTCTCTCCCCAAGACCAACCTACTCTCTGCCCACTTCTGCACTCTCCCACTCCCTGAATTCTACTCACACACTCAACCTTACCCCATACCCCTTTGAGTGTGTAACACTCAAAGCCACACACACACACAACCGGCCCACACACATACACACACTGTTCTACACCCATATACATATATATATTCACTTTTTAATTATACACTCACAGGTACACACATATATTATATAAATACCTTAAATTTATATATATATATATACACATATATATATATACATATATACATACATCCAATAATTATTATTATAACAATAATAATAATAATAATAATAATAATAATAATTAATTAATTAACAATTGCAAGAATAAATAATAATAATAAAAAAAAAAAATTTTCATGTTATAACATCCTTCCCTCCTTACAAAAATTTCGTCCCGAAATTTAAAATAACATAGAACCAAAAGAAAATACATCACTGATCAAACAACTCAGGGTACCTAACTCGAACCTCGGCCTCACGCTCCCACGTAGCCTCCTCAACCCCATGGTGGTTCCAACGAACCTTGACCAAAGGGATGGTCCTGCCTCGCAAAACCTGGTCCCTCGAGTCCAATATCTCTATGGGTCTCTGGTCATAGGAAGCGTCCCCCTCTAGCTGAAGATCTACCCAGTCAAGTACATGTGAGGGGTCGGGATGGTACTTCCTCAGCATAGATACATGGAAGACGTCGTGGACCCCTGATAGCTGTGGTGGTAAGGCTAGCTTATAAGCCACCTCACCAACTCTCCCAAGTATCTCAAAAGGACCTATGAATCGTGGCGATAGCTTCCCACCGCGCCCAAATCTCCTCAAACCTCGTCTGGGAGATACCTTGAGGAACACATGGTCCCCCACCTCAAATGCCAAGGGCCGTCGCCTCCTATCTGCGTAACTCCTCTGGCGGCTCTGAGCTGTCAACAACCGCTGTCTGATCACCTGTATCTTGTCCGTGGTCTCACGAACAATATCAGGTCCTAAGGCAGCTGTCTCTCCCACCTCAGTCCAACATACCGGGGAACGGCACGGCCTACCATATAATGCCTCAAACGGTGCCATCTCAATGTTGGACTGGTAGCTGTTGTTGTAGGCAAACTCAACTAAGGCAAGGTGGTCCTCCCAGCTACCTCTAAAGTCCATGACGCAAGTCCTGAGCATATCCTCCAAGATCTGAATAGTGCGCTCTGACTGGCCATCTGTCTGTGGGTGGAAGGCAGTACTGAACTGCAGCTGGGTCCCTAAGGCTGTCTGGAAACTCTGCCAGAACCGTGCAGTGAAACGTGGGTCCCTGTCAGAAACTATGGATACCGGTACCCCATGTAGTCGTACTATCTCTCGAATGTACAACCTACTGATGGCATCTGATGAGTCAGTCACTCTGATCGGTAAGAAATGGGCGGACTTCGTCAATCTGTCCACAATAACCCAAATCGCATCGTGGCCCCTAGGTGACCTCGGAAGACCCATCACGAAATCCATGGTAACGTGCTCCCACTTCCACTCGGCGACCGGTAGTGGCTGTAACAAACCTCCAGGCCTCTGGTGCTCAGCCTTCACCTGCTGGCACGTGAGACACCTAGCCACAAACTGTGCCACATCTGCCTTCATCCCAGTCCACCAATACTGACGGCGCAGATCATGATACATCTTGGTGCCCCCTGGGTGCACCGCCAAGCGTGAATGGTGGAAATCCCTAAGGACATCAGTCCTAAGAGACTCGGGAACGAAGACCCTACCCCTGTATCTCAGACCAAGGTCAGAATGGACTGTCCATCCCTCAAATCCCTCGGGACTAGCAATCCGTGCCCTGATCTGCTCAGCCTCGGTATCCAGCAACTGTGCCTCTATAACTCTGGTCAGAAGGGTAGGCTGCACACACAAGCTAAATAAGGTGGCGTGTCCCTCAGACTCGGTAAACTCTAAATCAAACTCCCCAATAGCTCCCATCATCTCCCACTCTCTGATGGCTAGGCTGGCTAAGGTGCTCCTCGGCCTCCGACTGAGTGCATCAGCTACGACGTTGGCCTTCCCAGGATGGTACTGAAGGTCAAAGTCGTAGTCCTCTAGGTACTCCATCCATCTCCTCTGTCGAAGGTTCAGATCCTTCTGTGTAAAGATATACCTGAGGCTCTTGTGGTCCGAGAACACCTCAAATCTCACCCCATATAAATAGTGTCGCCAGCTCTTAAGAGCAAAGATGACGGCAGCCAACTCTAAATCGTGGGTGGGGTAGTTCTTCTCATGGCTCTTCAGCTGTCGAGAACCATAAGCTACTACCCGGCCTTCCTGCATCAATACACAACCCAGTCCATCCCGAGAAGCATCACAGTATACTGTATAACCCAGGCCTCCCTCGGGGATAATCAGTACGGGAGCTGAAGTCAATCTCCTCTTCAGCTCCTGAAATGACTGCTCACAGTCGTCGGTCCACTGAAATCTGACGCCCTTGCGCATCAGCCGGGTCATCGGTGCGGCAAGTCGGGAAAATCCCTCTACAAAACGGCGGTAGTACCCTGCTAACCCTAAGAAACTCCGTATCTCAAATACATTCCTCGGCCTCTCCCAGCTCATAACAGAGTCGACCTTCGAAGGGTCAACAGATACTCCACTCCCAGATACCACGTGACCCAAGAACTGCACCTCCTGGAGCCAGAACTCGCACTTGGAGAGCTTGGCAAACAGCCTATGCTCTCTCAAGATCTGTAACACAGTACGTAAGTGGAAAGCATGCTCATCCTCAGAAGGTGAGTAAATCAGAATATCGTCCACAAATACCACCACGAACTGATCTATGTACTGGCCGAAGACACGGTGCATCAAATCCATGAATGCCGCTGGGGCATTCGTCACACCAAATGGCATCACTACAAACTCAAAGTGACCATAGCGAGTGCGGAAGGCCGTCTTCGCTATGTCCTCCTCTCGTACTCTCAACTGATGGTACCCAGATCGAAGATCAATCTTCGAGAAACATCTCGAACCTCTCAACTGATCAAACAAGTCATCGATCCTGGGCAACGGGTACTTGTTCTTGATAGTCACCCGGTTCAGCCTCCGGTAGTCCACACATAACCGCAACGTCCTGTCCTTCTTCTTCGCAAAGAGTGCTGAGGCACCCCAAGGAGAAGTGCTAGGACGGATGAACCCCTTACCCTGAAGGTCAGTCAGCTGCTCTCTCAGCTCTCTCAGCTCTGCTGGAGCCATGCGGTATGGTGGAATAGATACGGGTACAGTACCGGGGATAAGTTCAATGGTAAACTCCACCTCCCGCCTCGGGGGTAAACTAGTCAAACTGTCGGGAAATACGTCAGGAAACTCCTCTATCACTGGTGGTAATACAACCCCTGTAGCCTCACTATCTCCTGCAATCATACTAGCCAACATATAACTATGGGCTCCCCAACTCCTAGAGTCGTACAAGGGTGGTACTAAGAAGTCCCCACGATCTCCCGTGAAATAAAAGCAATCCCCCTCAGGGGTACACACTGTAACTCTCCCCCTGAAACAATCGATGCTAGCCCGGAAGGTAAACAGCCAATCCATACCCAAGATAATGTCGAAGCTAGTCATATCAAGCACAATAAAATCAAAGCAGAGAGTACGGTCAGCTATCTCAAGTGAACAACCCCTACAAATCCTGGTCAGTGTCACACTACCCCCAACAGGAGTATCAACACGTAGCGGTGGATCTAACCGGTCTATAGTCAACCCCAATGTCATGGCAAATGCAGTGGATATGAAAGAATGCGATGCACCAGAATCTATCAACACGCTAGCCCATGAACTGAACATAAGAAAGATACCTCGCACTACTGATGGCCCAGCAGTAGAAGCCTCTGGGGTAGTGACTGCGTATACCTTGCCCTGTACAGTCTGACCCTGTCTGCCTCCCCCTCTCTGCCCCTGCTGTCCTCCCCCTCTCGGGGCTGGGGCTCTAACACTCAAGGCTGAGGATGCTGGCTGATAGTAAGGTGCCGGGGGTCTATAGCCTGACTGCGTCTGGGGTAAAGGTACCTGGGCGGGCTGGAAATAGTGGGACCTCGGTGCACTCTGGGAAGTCTGCCCCTGAGGACAATGGGCCTTGACATGGCCCGGCTGATGACATGTATAGCACACTGGTGTGGCCCTCCAGGCCTGACTCTGAGACTGGGATGGGAGTGGTAGCTGGCTCGGTCCTGTCCCTGATCCCTGACTAGGATCTCTCTGTGGGCAATCAGCCATCCTGTGGCCAGGCTGTCCACACTGGTAGCATGTGATGGTCAGCTGTGATGCCCCTCCTCGAGGAGTAGTAGACATAGTGGGCTGGGGTGCTAAAAGCTGCATAGGTCTCTGGGATGTAGATGGAGAAGAGGTACCGCCTCGGAACCTCTTCGGTGGTCTCCTACCAGGATGAGCTGGGACGGTCACGGTAGGCTGAGCTGGTGTAAGTGCTAGTGCTGTGGCTGGCCTGGTCTGAGTCCGGGACTCCCTAATCCCTCTGAGAGCTGTCAACTCTCTCTCTACCCTCGTGGCCCTGATCACAGCCTCCTCGTAAGTGTCAATGATGTGACCCGCCAGTCTATCCCTGATAGAGGTCTTCAGCCCCTCTAGAAAATGATAAACTCTCAGCTCCTCCACCCCAACAATGTGCGGGGCAAACCTGCCCAATGCGGTAAACTGGGACTCATACTGCGTCACGGTCATGTCCCTCTGTAGTAAGGTCTCAAACTCTCTCCTGAACCCGACCCTAGCAGTCGCTGGAAAGTAGTGGTCATTGAACATGGCCACAAATGCATCCCACCCCTCTCCGAACCTGCTAATCCTGCCGGCAGATACCTTCCACCACTGGCTCGCTAGCCCTGTAAACTGGAAGGTGGCACATCGTATCCTCAGGTGTGGCTCATCAATCCTTAGTGAGTCCAGGATCCTCACAATCTGGTCTAACCACTCCTCGGCCACCAAAGGATCAGGCTGTCCTGCAAATGACGGTGGCCTCATACGCTGAAACGCCTTCATGACGAAGGTGTCTCTGGTCTCCCCACCGGCCGCTCTGGCCGCGGCACCGGCAGCCCTGGCCTCGGCCTCAGTAGCTCTGGCCTCAGCCTCAGTGGTCCTGGCCTCCTGCATGGCACGGAAGCACTCCTGTATAATGGTCGCCAAATCCCTGGCGCCAATAATCTGCCCCACCTCCTCCACAGGGGCTGGAGCAACATCCTCCTCAGCTGTACTATGCTCAGGAACGTCAGCTGGGGCAACTACCTCCTCAACCACGTCAGGAATAGGGGCAGCAGCTCTGGGTCTGCCACGACGAGGCTGGGCGGCACCTCGAGGCGCACCCCTACCCCTACCCCCTCTGGGTGGTCTGCCTCTCGTAGGAGCTCGTCTAGGAGGCATATCTACAAGTCCAAAAGAAAATTTTAGTATCACTTCTTCACGTAATCACAATAAGGCATGCATTAGGACACATAATCACGTAGCACATAAGATCCTATCACATGCTGCTAACAGTTCATGCTAAGTCTTATTCTCTTCTCTAGGGTCTCATGGTGTTAAACAACACCCCACAGTCTCTAGGTATTCGAACCTATGCTCTGATACCACGTTGTCACGCCCCGAATTTCCCACGAACCCGGGGCACGAGTAACGAGACAGAAAGTAAAATAAATAAAAGGACAAAAGTAATTAAATTCAATAAACATGCATCCATCATCATCCATACATAAAGTAACATCGAATACATTGTTCATCAGTCATTCGGGCTTAAGCCCTTACATAACAAAATATAAGTCTCATGGATCACAATTACATCACGTGCTTCGCCCTCTCGGGGCATCACTAAGTCTCATGTGGCTGGAGGATCCTCATCTGAAAATGTTGCCCACGAATGGGTCAGCACAACTGCTGGTATGATGAAATGCTAATGCCAGAAATAAAGCTAAGGCGTGGCATGTGCAAAGTGTACATTTATTTCTAAATGACATTCAAAACATCGCAGTAATATATATGAATGGTATGCGTGACACACCCATGCACAACTCTATGCCACAACCCATGTCTCGTTTACGGGTACTCCCCGATGGCACGAAGTACCAATGCAATGGCCAATTTTGGGTTTTTCACCACAGGATCTACACCCTCATAATGCAAAGCACCACGTGCTTACCCACGCCATGTTCTCAAAGGATTCATCATATGCCAATATGCCAATGCAATCTCAATGATACATGGTTTCCACAATATAGCATGCTCGAGACAATAATACATAAATCACCTAACTGATTCCACATGCAAGCATATCTCGTAAAATCAACATATACACATGTCGTGAGTCACATTCATCATTCACTAAATATTCATAAGGTACAAGTAACATGTAAGCATGTGAACAACCAATTCCAAATAAATAGGTAAACACATTACAGATAAACACATACAGCATTCAGTCATTCACAAATATTCCTAACTTAACTTCATTTCTAACACTAGCAAAACACCATACCTGATGGGTTGGTATCAACCCTAGAAGATCGTGAACTATATGTAACTGAACAGACGGATGAAAATGTAAGAGATCAGATCGCCTCCTCCTGTCCTGTCAGTGTCCCTAAAAGTAGAAATTACAACTCAGTCCATTGTTGTTTGAATTTATGCTATTCATCAAATTTTATGTCTTTAAATTCATAGGTTTCTATTCTGCTAAATTAAACTCTACCATTGGTTTTAGAGCGTTTAAGAAGGTAAGTCTAGGTTTTCGTAGAACTCAATTCGGACACCGGGGTTCAAAAGGGCAAAACAGTCATTTTGCACTTTACGCGTGTCCTTACATCTTGTGACCTCTTTTCACAAATCGGACTCCACGGTTGAGTCCAGAATGTTCGAGATAATAAAATTCCACTATTTGTTTACCTAATTCGGAGTTCGTTTGACAGTGTTTCAAGTTAGGGGCATTTTGGTAATTTTAAGGGTTACTACGGGTCTTTTATTTTTCGGGATCCCGTCTAGTAAAACGGACCTCACCATTGGTCTCGGAATAGTCGAGATAGTCAAAATACACTAATGACTTGTCTCATTTGGACTCCGGGATGTTTTTGAATATTTAATTAATTAATTAATTTAATTAAATAATTAATTAATTAATTTAATTAATATTTTATTAATAATTTAATCAGGTGGGTCAAAGTGTAATTTCTAACAGTTGGGGGGTCAATTCGTAATTTCTGAAAGTTCAGGTTAAGGTTCAAATTCCAAAGGTTCAAACTCAAAAGGTTCAAATTCAAAAGGGTTCAAATTCCATTTAATTTAAAACAATGGGCTGACACGTGGCAGGGGCGACCGGTACCCGCCCGAACCGGAACCAGATCCGACCCAGGACCCGACCCGGCACCCCACCTTCTTCCCCGATTTTCCGGTGAAGCAGCGGTAGGGTTCCGGCGCCTTCTCCGGCGCCGGCGACCGACCTCCGGCGTGTTTTCCCCATTTTCAAAATGCCATTCCCTTCCTTTTTTCACGTAGATCACATCCCCAACCCCCATTTCCCTCAAAACCCCCTCCATCTCCACGAAATAGAGGGTCAAAGCCCTCGGTCAACTCTCCGGCCACCCATTTTTCCCCCACTTTCCCCCACTGTTTTGAACCCAATTCAATCCCATTCACTTTCTGCACTTCATAGGGTTATTTTAGGATCATTTAAAGGAAGTTTTACACATGAAATGATGAGGTTCAACCTCCATGGCCGAAACCTGCAACTAGGGATTTCTCCCTAGTTTCTCAACCATTCATTCTCATTCTTCTTGCAAATTAACCCCTACATTATGCTCTCTAAGATCCTATAATTCAAATCAATTAAAATGCTTTAAAAAAATTTGAAACAGAAGGGGTTTACCCGTGGCTTCTCTGTTGTTTCTCTCTCTAGCCGTGCCTTCCTTCTCCCTCTTGCTCCGAGCTAGAACCAGGTCTCTAACTCTCCTTCAGAGCTCTGTTTCTCTCCCTCTTTTCTGCTTCTTTCCTTCTCTTCTTTTCCACCCGAGACCACTCTCCTTTTCTCTTTGTTTTCTCTCTTTCTATACCTCTCTCTCTCTCTCTCTCTCTCTCTCTCTCTCTCTCTCTCTCCCAAGACCAACCTACTCTCTGCCCACTTCTGCACTCTCCCACTCCCTGAATTCTACTCACACACTCAACCTTACCCCATACCCCTTTGAGTGTGTAACACTCAAAGCCACACACACACACAACCGGCCCACACACATACACACACTGTTCTACACCCATATACATATATATATATTCACTTTTTAATTATACACTCACAGGTACACACATATATTATATAAATACCTTAAATTTATATATATATATACACATATATATATATACATATATACATACATCCAATAATTATTATTATAACAATAATAATAATAATAATAATAATAATAATTAATTAATTAACAATTGCAAGAATAAATAATAATAATAATAAAAAAAAAATTTTCATGTTATAACAGATGTTGGTTGTCGGATGGAGAATTTATGGGTTGCGAATGTGAACATAGGTAGCACTTCACGCAAATCAACTATCAACTTAGTGTACTCCATAAGATGCTTATGAGACTTAATCTTAATATCAATAGAGACTCCCTAGTCGACAGAAACTGCACCAAGATTTGTCCTGAAATTACAAATTTCATAGAAGATGCGGTAGAAGAACTCATTGAATATTTAATTATTTTTCAAAAGATTGAATTATTATAACTGGATTATATACGAGTTCGAAGACGTGTAGATCTAATCAAGTCGAGGATGAGTTGTTTTTACGTGAAAGAGATACTCTAAAAAATAAGAATATTAGTTTTAGAACTACTGTATAATTTATAATTTTCTAAATTTGAGCTGATCTACAATTGATGATTTTAGTTAAAATATTTATTATTTATTATTTAAAATAAAATTCTTTATTTTATTAGAATTAAGATAAAAACAACAGTTATATTTTTTTAATCAAAATAGTAGTATTTTAACTATATAAATATGATATAACAAATCTTTATTATATAATAATTTTTTTATTAATATTAATATAATTTTAAATTTTAAATTTTTATTCTTTACATTGATAATTTTCCATCATAAATATTGACGTATTCATCTTTTCAGGTTGCGCTTTGCGTTATTACTTCAAATGTTGAAAGCAAATAGTATTGGTGCATAATATGCAATGCAATTATTAGTGTATTGCAAGAAGTAATTTTATGTATATAGCATGCAAAACCCACATTGTCAATCTACCATATAATTTATTTCTTAATCAACCGAGAGTAGTATTGATAGAAAGATAAGATGAAAACAAACCAATTTAAAAGAAACAAACATCAAATAATTAGATTTTTAACTCACAAGCAACACATGACCCAAATTACATGAACAAGTGTTTTCATGGCATAAGATGAAATGATAGCATGGTTAAACTACCTAGGCACACATTTTATACCAAGGTTTAGAAATCCATATTTCAATTTCTTGGTGTTTGATGGAAACCCTAACTTGCCTTTTTTAATTTTGGGTAGATTCTTCAAGATCATCGACTCCAAGCTTATGGTGTGAAGTTCCAAAGCCCTAATCATTGTTCAAGCTTTCAAGATTTCCCAATTCCTTTTATGATTCTTCAAGATTTCTCCAAAGCTCTTTCCCCATTTCTCCCCTTTTCTCTCTTCCATTTTTCTCTTTCACATGGATTTGGGTGTGTATGTTTAGGGTGTAGGACGCTTAGTTTTATAAGACAAAAAGGTTCTTTGTGATAAAATTCCCCTTTTTCCCCTTTGGTTTCTTTCCTTTTCTTTTAAATCCTATGACCCTTTTTTGGACTTTTTTCTTTATTTAGAGTGACTTAATTTATCTAATTGTGTTTTATTTTATCCTTTAATCATGTATATACATTATATGATTTATTCATGCATTATTTTCCTTCCTTAATCACATTATTGTCAATATTTTATATTTCATTTATTAGAAAAATTTTGGGTCTTTAAAGTGCAAATTAGGGTTTAAGTGTGTATAATTGCAATAAAAAATAAGCAATATAACTAAAAGTAGTAAAAGATGCAAACAGATTTTTATTGATGAGAAAATCGTCATATATCAATCGTATCTTTGCCAAAAAATCTTGGAGCACTTACCTAGATGCTATAAATCCACTAGAAGAACTTGGAGATATTACAAACTCATAATAGTAAAACCTGACCTAGTACCCGAAGCCTTGTTCACTCGTTTGTATTTTCTCAATCTCGTATGCATAAACGTTCTCCATGTGTATGCCGCTTCAAATCCTCTACCGGCCTCCCAAACATAACTGGAAATGCCCACATAGTCTCGAACTCCTCCGATCGCACAACTCTTGAACTTCACAAGATTACATTCTTCCAAAAGTGTTGATGATAATGAAGATTGTGTTCTTGATCTCTAAGGCTTGTGATATGCAGTAATCATGAATGCACTTATATGCTTTTTGGAAATAGGTGGGAAACCCTAAAAATAACATAGCCAAAAAGTCTTAACAAAAACTTGCACAAAGAGTTTATTTATGCCTAGGTTAACATGAAATTATACAAGAAACAAATTTAGAGAATTTGTAGTAAAATCCCGTGTAGTCATTTGAATGACCTGAATTACAAGCTCGTAATTGAACTTATTACTATTTTCATTCAACCAAGTGATCTAGTGAGATCATAGAATGGCACTTTATGAAGTCCCTGGAATAGTCATTCGAACGAACTATCCCATAAGATCCCATAAATGACTTTTGTATCTCTACTGTCTTGGTCGTTCGAATGAAGCCAAGGCTTGTTCAAACGAGCCAAATATAATAGTTAAGCTTGCAATAAAATGATATGTAAATTGACCCACTAAATTATGTTTTGGAGGGATACCACTTGGATATCACTCAAGGTCACAAAGTGTGAATATCACCTAAAAGGGGGAGGGGGTTGAATAGGTAGGTCTTGAATAAAAATTTCTTTCAATGTATATTGGGAGTTCATTGGAAACTGAAATTTAGAAGACTTGAATTTTAGAGGTGTTTTAAGTGTTTAAAATGCTATCTACAAGACCCAATTTGTATTTTAGGATGTTTAGAAAAGAAAAGTAGCTATAAAATGAAGAAAAAATGAAGAAAAAAATAAGAAAAATTCTACAGTCTGGTCACCAGTGCTGGAGAAGGTGACCAGAACTGCACAGTCAGGTTACCGGAAAGTCGGGGAAGAACAAAAGGGGGTTGCCGGGTCACGGGTCGGGACCCGCCCAAGTGCATTGATAGGTAAAACCCACACGGTGCCTTTTTGGGCCTTGGATGGTTAATAGAAATTGTTTCTTTTGGGAAAAATGGGGGGGGGGGGGGGGATGACTTGCTGCGGTCGAGAATCGAACGGAGGACCTTAGGCACGTGTAAGCACTTATCCCCCACATGGCCACCACCATGCCACTGAGGCACGTGTGGTTAAATATGGAAATAATATATATATATATATATATTATAAAGTTATTTAATTAAATAAGTTAATTGTTAAAATAGATTCCGATGTTCAAATTTAGCAAATGAATAGTGTAAATTTATTATTTTGGACCTTTTGGATTCAATAATGGAGTCCGTTTTACGGGACTGGACTCCAAAAAATAAAGACACGTAAAAGTGTAAAATGACCATTTTTCTCCTAGTACCCCCGAAGCCAAATAGAAGTCCAAAAGGGTCTAAATTGACTTTTTTTGACATTCCGAACCCAATAGTGAGGTCTATATTATGAAATGAAGTATGAAAAAATATGACACGTAAATACGTAAAATTTTAAAAATGACCTCAAGAATTAATGTAGCTACCAGTAGAGTATAATTGAAAAATAAAAAGCCCTAAGAAGGTAAATTGATTACATAACCCTTTAAATAGGTGGTAATAAGGCTTATCCTAGGAAATTAGGAATAATACGGTCTAAGAAGAAGTTAGGAGCACCAATAGGTGATAAATTGAAGTGAATGTGAAGTTAATAGATTCTTCATAATTGTTTTTAGGAACTACAAGGAAAAAGGGGAAAGCACACTAGTGGCACTAAACCCAAGGATGAAGGTGAGTAATTCTGTACTTTGAAGTGGAGATTTAACTCCATGAATTTGAAGAAGTTTAAGTTTAAAATATCTGAAGTATTTGAAATTTAAATTCAGTACCTACACGATTCCTGTTTTAAAGTATTACTCTGTCTTAAGAAAACTCTATTGTTTTTAGGAACTACAAGGAAAAAGGGGAAAGCACACTAGTGGCACTGAACCAAAGGATGAAGGTGAGTAATCTTGTACTTTGAAGTGGAGATTTAACTCCATGAATTTGAAGAAGTTTAAGTTTAAAATATCTGAAGTATTTGAAATTTAAATTTAGTACCTACATGATTCCTGTTTTAAAGTATTACTCTTTCTTAAGAAAACTCTATTGTGACATGCAAAGTGAATGGTTTCTACTACAGACTCTCTTTAAATTATGTTTCAACATGTCTAAGTTTAAAATGCAAAATCTTATTAAATGTTCTGAATTTATAAATATTCCAAGTATTTGAATACCTTGTCGTAAACTCATGAAATTCATGTTTTAAACCACTCATGAAAAGCATCTATTCGAAGAAGTCATATTTTAAATATTTTTAAAAAACATCTATTTGAAGAAGTCATATTTCAAATGCTCTTAAAATGCATATATTTGAAGAAATCATAATTTAATGTTCTTGAAAAGCATTTATTGAAAAAGTCGTATTTTGATGCTCTTTGAAAAGCATCTATTGAAGAAGTTAAAGTTTTAAATGCTTTTAAAAAGCAACTACCGGGAGGTCATGATTTAAATGCTTTTAATAGCATCTATGTGAAAAAAAATATTTTCAAACCTCCCATATGTGAACTGGTAATGTAAGATAAATCGTGCATAAGCACTACGAGGACATTGGGTTCCTTCGGAACTCAATAGACAAGAAGAATGCCCGGTAGCAAGATCTAATCTCCCAGGCATGAGATCTCCACGGGAAGTAAAACGGGAGTCTGATTCGAAACAGATTCCACCTAATCAAAGTGATAAGATGAATACGTACAGAAATGGTAGCAGGATCTGATCCCCTATTTCTAAACGTAATGACATGTATTGATTTCATAAACAAAAGTTTTTATGTTTTCACAAGAAATGGTAGAAGGTTTTCAAAGCCCCGTTTTCATGAAGAAGTATTTGTTTTAAAGAAATGACGCAGTTTTAAAATAAATGGTCATTCGCTCTTAGTTATGAGAAGAATGATTTTTATTCATCTTATTGAGAAGCAAAAGATTTAAACTCTTTTGGTCACATTTGACCACTATATACATGTTTACAAGTTTTACATTGCATATTACATACCTCACTCGAATGCTTTAAACACTTCGTGTTACTTGTTTTTAATATCCTTACACTTTTTATACGTGAAATATATGTTTTACTCGAATGCTTTAAAATGCTTCGTGTTAAATGTTTTGAAGCCTCCTATGTTCTATATTTGAAGAAATACGTGCTTAAATTGAATACCTTGAATGTTTCAAAGTTATCTGTTTTAAAGAATTCATATATTCTGTATTTGAAGTATATGAGCAATTAGTAGTGAATGTTTTTATAACTCTCTTATAACCCATTACCAGTTGAAAATCCATGACAAATGTTGGAATTACTCACGAGCTTTTCAATAAAGCTCACATAGATTTGTTACCCTTGACTCTTTCAAGTGATAAAGATGGTTGGGAGCCTTACCCATTTTGAGGAAGAGAGTAGGAAACTCCACACATGACTAACATATTTTAGAAGATGCTAGGACCCATAGTAGGTCAATGTTGATGTAGTAACTTTTAAACAGTTATGTGACTAAGTCCCAATGGACAATTGAATCTATATCATGTATAAACTTTATAAGTTTTATTATGCTCTGAATGTATAACATGTGTACCATTCTGAAGAGTGGCAGTACCGGGCGGATGTGCAAAAAATTTAAAAGAAAAGAAGAAAAAAAATTCATGCTTCCGCAATACAGGCCGCACTATCGTCCGGCACCACTACTTACATAGTCCACTTGATGGCCCCCAGGCCGAAGGGGGGCGGTCGTGAACCCTTGATCCGCACAGGGTAGATTTCGGGTTATGACACTACAGCATATCAGTTTGCTAGATTACAGTAGAAAAAGAATGAAGAAGCAAGAGATTGGTTGGTAAAGACTGGAAAGAGGATCAAGAAGTGGGATATGATGATGAGAGTCACAGACTAGTGAAGTTTGAATTAGGGGATAGACTGATGCGAAAAATCACCTATCAAATCTGGAAAAAGATAAGTCAGAAAACTACTCACAATAGGCTTATTCAACGATATAATGGGCCTTTTGTTGTCACTAGATGGATCGGAAGATTGGCTTATAGGCTGGATTTACCCAACTGACTCAACTTGCATCCAGTATTCCATGTAAGCTTTTTGAGAAAGTATAATGAAGGCCAAACTGACTCTTCAAGAAACAGTTAGGTACGGGTACCTCCCACTATCAGACAATAGTACATGGATATAGCCAAGGCCATACTGGACCACTGGACCAACGAAATGAGTAAAAAGAATAGAAGGACTTACTACTTGGTCAAGTGAAAAGGAAAAGGGATAGAAGAAGCAACGTGGGAGAAAGACACAGTGCTATGGAAATTTGAGAAAGTGATTGAGCAGTACTTGGAGTCTCTTCCAATGAGGACGTTGGGTTCTCTTGGTGGGGAAGGCTTGTTACACCCTAAGTAAGCTTAGTTGTCATGGACATACTTGGTGGCACCTTGCACCAAGTCATGATCCAAGTCAGGCAAGCAAGATGGCTGATGACCTTCTGTAAAAGATCATGGTTGTTCCTGTTAGGCCAAGGAATTGTACTTTAGCATATATATGGGGGGGTTGGTCTCCCTCACTGAGTTGTGGTGTTGTAAGGGATTGTATCTACTCCCATCAAACCGGAAATTGTTCCTAAGACATATATAAGGGGTCTTCCTCCCCACCACCCCTAGGCATGAGAATAGCATACCTAGGTAAGCCTTGGTACGACATGGCTTGCCCAAGATCTATGGACCTTTCGGTGTTGGCTACTTGGATTGGGGTGGAGCACAGAGCATAACTTGGTGACATTATGGCTTGATTCGATATGACTTAGTAGTTGAATTACATTGGCAACGTGGGAATGACTATGGCAGCTGAAGGTTGACTAAATGAGTATCATGGTATGTGCGGGACATGTGACTTGACAGCATGGCATAGGCGCACCCCAGCATGTAAGCAGTTAAATGCATGGCATGGGTGCAGCTCATTATGAATGTAGGTGGTTTGCTCTATTCGTGGCTGTTGGACACGTTGACAAAGATGGGTTAGTTTTGTGCACATCAGACATATGTGTATATATAACATATATGGGTGCAATGTGTCACGCCCCGAATTCCCGACCGAACCCGGGGACGCGACTCAAGCGAAAGAAAGGAAGAAAATAAAATAAACGAGTAAATAAATACATAACGATTTAACTAATTTAAATACAAGCCTACATACATTCCTGTTTTATAAAATTTCGGCAGAACCTCCTTTGTTTTTCGAGCCTTTTTCCCCCTGATAATCACAATACATCATATATATATATACAAACACATCAGAATCCATCCTCAATCGGTGGCCACAACATCCATAGTTCAGTATATATCTATCAATTACTTTTAATACATCATATAATACATATTCAAATAAAAGAAATATCATACATCCTTTACAAAAATGGCCCTAGGCCTCATGTTTACAAATTGTTCAAATAAGAACCAAAGTAAAATGGGCTCATGCCCTTATATCAAAAAAAATTGCCCCAAGGGCTAAATCTTGAACAAAAATCTATTTCCATCCATTTCCTTCTATGCCTAAGGGATTCTCAAACAGCTGGTACATCATCTGAAAATAGTGTCCCACGAATGGGTCAGCACAACCGCTGGTATAATATAGCACTAATTCTAGAAACAAATTTAAGGGCGTGACGTGTGCACGTGTACAGTTTAAAAGCTAAATCCCTCTATCCCCCAATGCTATGCAATGTTAAAATGCATGACGCACACATGCATTCCATGTCACCCATGTCCCACTTCACGGTCCGCCCCCGTCAGCCCGTAGGTACTGATGTTGGCCAGATTTGGGTTTTTCACCGCAGGACCTACGCCCTCATAATGCAAAGCACCTCGTGCTCAACTCACGCCATGTTTTCAAGAAATTACCCCATGCCAAAATGCCATGTTTTCATCATCCAATTTCAATGTGGCAATGCATCAAGCATATGATGTTCCCTTTCCAAATTGTTGAAATTTATCCCCACAAAACACATAATTTAGAACTCCAAATTATCATGCTCATAATACACATCAAGGCTAATTATATCAACACACAATTAAGTCACAAATCTCACAATTTCACAATTCACAAGGAACACATGAATTCCATAAAGTATAAAGGCATCTATTCATCACATGGCTCATGTCACAAGGTGTGTCAACATGTACATAGGCTCACAATATAATAATACAACTCTATCAATGAATTAAACACCAATCAAGGCAACAAATCACTCAAAAACATCCAAAAACACATATATGCCTAAACTACCAACTCTAAACTTTTCAAAGGAGCTATTACCTAGGTGCTTTCTTAACCTTAATTATACACTTACAGCAGTTCAAACTTAATTAAAAACACAAGGGAACTTAAATCTATTTCTAGATTAGTACTACATCATACCTAAAATCAGTTTTTCTTAAACTGAGAAGGCTGTACTTTCTGGATGTCTAAACTGTTCAGTGATCTATAGTACTCATTGAGCTGAACACTTTCTCAGAAGGAAGTTTGGCCAAATTCCCGCTTGAAATGTGTGTTCCGGCAGCTTGAAAATGTGAAATTTTAGGACTTTTCTCTCCCTCTCTCTATACGGACGAGATTTCTGAAATCTCTGAATGTATATGTGATAAGGATGGACTAGATGAGCTGTATTTATAGTGGGGAATCAAAGGGGCAAGGGCAAATGATCATTTTGTCCTTAATGAGGCCGTAACCCCGTTACTCTACAGCTCATTCCTAAACGCTTCAAATTGAAATTATGTTTTAACCAATGTTCATAAAATTATTTTAAATAAAAATTATTAGAAGGAAACATTTTCATTTGAGGTCGGCTTAGACCCGTTCCACCCGGGTCACCCGAATACCCTTTTTGTCCAATTCCGGAAACCATTTCCGTTTCAGGTTAATTTTCGTACAGCGGATACTTCACATTATTATAAGCACTTTACTCTTCTATGACACACTCTAAATATGTCTCTAAATAGGTCGTTCAGTGAAAACAGTGTAAAAAGGTACTTTACCGATAAAACCGACAAAAGTGATAAACTATGCATGCAAAGTGTTCTACCTCAAAAACGAAAAATTTACCCTCATTTTTTTGGATCTCTACAAATGTGCTGGCACAACAATTACAAACAAGTGGAAGGCAATTCTCCTCCATGAAAGTAGTGGTTTGCTGCATTTTCAACTGCTCCATACAGGTGGCATCTTTGTGGGCATGGCAGCAAGGCATGAGCAATTGTCAGTAACTGCTATGCCCCTAGGTGGCGCAGTTTGATTAGTCCAGCAAACCCTTGGACAGTTAAAGGTGTCAACCGCCATCCTCTTTGTGTTTTAAACACACCAAGGTCTTGCAATGGAGGCAGAGAAGCCTTTGGTTGGATTAGGATTCCTTTGTAATCTGATTGATGTCAATATAAAGGTTTGGGAATATTTTTTCTGTAAACATGTGTTGTGTTGTGTACTATGTTTACTCTGTGTGTGTGTGTGTGCTGCCTAACGTATTGAGGGCTAGTTGTAGAGGCAACGCTGTCATTGGGGTGACATTGCTACCAAGAAAAAATTAACCCTGTGACAATTACCATCATTAATATTGAAGCTTGGAAGAGAGATGTAAGGCAAAAAAATGAGATGAGATAATGGGTTGTGTCCTAAATCTCAAAGTTAGAATGGAAAAGAAGATTTGACCTTTTTTCTTAATTTTGTTTAGGGTAAATTACTTAAGGCTGCATCTTTTTAAATTTGTTAAAAAATCTAACAAGGAATTATTTTTTCAAAAGTTGGTTACAATTTAAAATATTCAATTAAAAAAAAGGGACTAAATTTTAACTCCCACTATAAGGGGTTTGTTCTATTAATTCTCTTATAATTAGTAAACATGGCTAATAAGAACTTATCAATTATTAAGTTGTTTCATATTTTTATTAACCAAAATGTATATAACTTTTTAGTATAAAAGAAAATTTTATACATAACTTTTTTTACGTTATTTCAATCTTTTTCAACATAAAATATAAAAAAATCTTAATATCTTTTGAATTAAAGAAGTTATATTTTCTGTGCTTTATTTTTTTTCCACTTAAAATACTTTTAGGAGAAATTACTCATAACCCTCTTTTGGTTAGGCACGTGTGCACATAACCCCCTATGGTATAAAAGTGGATATTTATCCCATTTGTGGTTGAAACTAAAGTGAAATCATCAACTTTTTTGTCAAAATAAATGACTCATGCCTTTTATGCGCTTAATATGTGACCTACTGGAATTATGTGTACTTTTTCACATACCACAAGGAGGTTTTGTGCACTCTTATATCCTATGTATTTTTTATTAGTCCTAATTGTAGTTGGAGTAGTATTTTAATGAGAGTTAGTTTTTTAATTATAGTTAAATAATATATGTTAAGTTTTCTTACGAAATTAGATATCTTAATCAATATAGGACTTAGAATTAGTATTATATATATGTGGGTCTCTGTCACGTATTAAGTGAAGCCAAAAATTAATAAAGGGTGGTACCTAAAAATACAAGAGCCGTGAGAAGGGCTGTGTGAGTTATGTGGCCGAATAGTGAAGGCTTTCAAAAATGTGTGTGTGGCTATGAATTGATGGTGCCGTGAGATTTCTCCCATGAGAGATTGAGTTGATGCTTCACTTTTAACAAATAATATATTGATTTGTTTCTCTCACCAACAGATTTGTTTCTCCCATATTAATGTGAGTGTTTTGTTCTTGGTTTCAATTTAACAAAAAATATCAGAATATTTTTAGGTTCAATATTTGGTATTAGAATTATTTTAAATCCTACTGTTGGTATCAGAGTAATTTTCGGGTCCTACGTTTGGTATCAGAGCCAATTACGATCTTGGGATAATTTATCAGAGCCAGTTATGATCTTAGGAGGGCCAGTTATGATATTGGGAGTAATTTATTAGAGCCGAGTTCAATCTTGGGAGAGCTAGTTACGATCTTGATTAAAGTTAGTTTCGATCTTGGGGTAATTTATTAGAGTTGGGAAAAATCAAAGTTTGGTCTCGTTCTTGTATTATTGTAGAGAACTGTGGTTATCATGTTGTTCAAGGTTGCAATCTTGAGTGGTTTGTTGAAGAACTGTTCAATTAGGATTTGATAGTTGTTTGGATCAGAAAATAGATCTTGCGATGGTACAAATAATTGTGAAGTAAAAAGAATTTACGGTTTAATCGACAAGGAGGCCAGCTTGATCAAATTAAAGAAAAAAAAGGGATGGCAAGATCAGTTTTTTTGATAAACTTAAGTACGTTATTTAAATAAATTTTTGATTTGAAATTATAGAGAAAGTTTTGGTGCGTGGACAACAATTTGAGATTTTGAGAGTATGTGGTCATAATATTGATAAGTAGTCACGTCGTGTTACACTCTGTCTTAAAGCTTGCAATATTTATGATGTTGTATTAGATATTACACTAGAGCATTTGTCAAAAGAGGTTTATGAGAAGAAAGTTAAATGGTTTTATCAAATAATAATGAAAACAATACATTGGGTGTATTGAAATGGTTGGATTTGCAAACAAAACTATCCACCACCACATGAGTTTTGATTTTATTTTATTTGGTTTTGTAGAAAACCGCAAAATAGTTATGAACCTCCGATTGATAGATATTGGGTGGTTGATTTTGAAAGAGACAAATTTGATAAAAATAAGGTGATTTATGATTCAAAATTATTTTCAGAATTCATTTCAATTTTGGATGATTTATATAATTTGTTAAATTTAGATTCATATGATATTGACTGCTTCGTCAATAATTATGAAGAAGAAAATATTAGTTGTGAGGAAGGAAGTATTTTGGAGGTTGAAGAGGAAGAAACTAATTGTGAAGTTAAAAGTTTGGTTTCAGTTCATAGTGATAAAAATTTAAATTACTAGAACTCAAATATAGTTGAACAAATAAGTTGGTTTAATTGTCCTAATTATAGTTGGAGTAGTATTTTAATGAAGGTTAGTTTCTTAATTATAGTTAAATAATATATGTTAAGTTTTCTTGTGAAATTAGATGTCTTAATCAATATATGACTTATACTTACTATTATATATATGTAGGTCTCCATCAAGTATTAAGTGAAGTCACAAAATTAATAAAGAGTGGTGGCTAAAAATACAACAGCCGTGTGAGGGCTTATGCGAGTGGTGTGCCGAATAGTGAAGGATTTCAAAAGTGTGTGTGACTATGAATTCATGGTGTCGTGAGATATCTCCTATGAGAGATTGAGTTGATGCTTCACTTTTAAAAAATAATATATTGATTTATTTTCTCACCAGATTTGTTTCTCCCATATTAATGTAAGTCTTTAGTTCTTGGTTTCAATTCAACAAATAATATGAGAATATTTTTTTAGTTTAATATTTAGTATCTGAGTTATTTTAAATTTTATAATTGATATGAGAGTAATTTTTTAGTTCCACGTCATTAATAAAAATAATTATCAAGAGATGTTATTAATTGAACAAATAAGTAAATACATAATTATTTTATATCTCTAATAATTAATTTTTAAAAAATTTGAAAAAATATTAATAATTAGATAGTAAATTTTATTAATTATTTATTATAAAATTAAGTTGAGTCTTGAAAACTTATTAATTATTGAACATAAATTATAATAGAATTTACGTGCGTACTTTGTAGTCTGAGTTCTAATGGGAGTTGGGATTGATCCATGTATTCTAGAGAGAATTTATCGTACGTCTTTTGTAGTCCGGGTTCTGATGGGATTACAAATTCTTTGTAATCAACTCTCTCATTCGATGGAGACTGAAGATTGGTCAAATAGCATTGCTACCGATCTATTGAAGTTAATTGTTAAACGTATCCACTCGATTGAAGACTATGTCATGTTTCGTGCAGTCTGTCGATCGTGGAACTCGATTCCCTGTGCGAATGATTTTGATTCTTCAAAGAAACTTCCATGGTTGATGCTTGCGAAAAAGGAAAGCAGCGACACGCGCGGGTTTTATAGTTTCTCTGGCGACAAAATTCGTGAGCTTTATTTGCTTGAGGCTCGCGGACGTCGTTGTTGGGGCTCTCCCTATGGCTGGTTAATCACCATCAGCACAGATCTGGGTATGCATCTATTAAACCAATGGTCTAGAGTTCGAATTTCGCTCCCTCACCAACGCACCTTCACTGATCAGTATAGGGCCTCTTGCTCTCCATATTTTTTGCGCACTTCGTCGAAAAGGCTGTTCTTTCGTCGAGCCCTTTGTCTCCAGATTGTTTTGTAATTGCTATCTATTTTGAATTTCAAAAATTAGCAATTGCGAAGCCGGACGACGATGCTTGGAGTCCGGGGGGGATCCATACGGAGCATTCGAGGATGTGGCCTACTGTTGAGGGATTGACAAGGCCAAGGCATTGGTTAGCCTCAATCAATGCCAAGGCCAAGGTGGGGGTGACTTATCATGGGCATCCTTACTTGAAGATTGGGTTGTCTTGATGGATACTTTGACTCGGTGCAGCTTGTGTGCATGACTTGGGCAGCAAAGGGTAAGGCAGCACTTTGACAACAGTTGGGGTGCACTGACAGCCTTTGGCAAGATGTACGCGTACAAGGGAAGTAGCTTAACTTTGCAAGTGATTGTGTTTACTCCTTTCAAATAAGTAAATTGTCCTAAGACATATATAGGGGGGAGTACCTCCTTGAGGCGCCCATGGGCGAGCAAGCCATGCGGCCTAAGACCTTGGCACCTTCGGGGTAAGGCATGTTGCTGTTTTAAGCTGGGTTTGATATGGTGGTCTGACTTCTATCACCAACGGTGGCGGCATATAGTGGCAACATTTGACAAGCAAGTCCAAGCCATGAGTAGGCATGGTTTGGCAATGAGGGCTGACATGGAAGCATTGGTCGGATCAAATGGTGCGCTGATTCAAGGTTGAGTACACATAGCCATGTTCTTGAGTGAGTGCTTGGAGTGGCATTGGTGTTGACAGCATAGGTGGCAGCAGTTGGCAGCATATGTGGCCACAGTTGCTGGTCTGGCATAAGACAAGGTTGTCTAAGGGCAGACAAGGGGAACTATCTGTTGTGTTGGCGCATTAATCCAAGGGCTAGCATTATATGTAACAGTAAGACAAACTGCCTGCTCATATGTGGCACAAATCCAAGGCTTCAAACAGCCCTAGCAGTTCGGGGTGTCAATTGCAAGACACAGGTGGCTGTCTGTGACAGAACCCTAGAAGTTGGGGTATAACTGCAGGCATGTGAGTGACACAGACACACACATGGTCGGTTATGGATTTTTGTTTATAAATACAATGTAATAGAGAGGGGTGTAGATATAGAAGAGAGTGTGTTCTTGTCACATCCCGAACCCCACCCTACGCGGATGTCGAGGACGTGACTGCCAGTCGGTCGCGACGCGACCAACCAAAGGCAAATTCTGAACTTTCCGACGAATTGCACTCCAACTGTAGGGTCAGATGCAGCGGAATTTAAAACTTTTTCTTTGTGTCACGGGAATGCAACTCACTTATCCATCATAAGAATATGTATCACAGAGCAAGACTAAATCCAGTCAGTCAACAATTCTAATTTCAGAGCATATCTAAAATCAAGCATATAACAACATAGCAGATCTAATATCTCTAGAGTACCATTTAGTTCCATGAGCCATGTTCCAATATCTAGTGCATGTCAAACAAGTCAGTCGTATCATATCACTTACCTGGATATACGGATTCGATTCACAAATATGTAAGTCTCTACAAATCAGTGCCATCTGATCCTTATTTGCAATGCCACTTGGCCTATTCACGTCATGTCATAGTACCTTCTAATCCAATGGAGGTAATTCCTAAAAAATGTCAGAATAATGGGGTGAGCTTAAATAAGCCCAGTGAGTAACACAGATTCCCTATCATGGGTTTCAAAACCAGTCCTTGCTTCCAAAGCACGTGGATAATTTAATCATTTCAAAATAACAATTTTCTAAATCCATTTCATAAGCAGTCTAGTACAATGGAATAAGATTGCACAATCAGTACAAACGAATCGGAACATAACATAACCAATCGGACCAAAACAATAACCATTTCCAATATATCGATCAAGACACAGACACTTCATTAACGGAACGAATCACAGCTGAGACTGAGTGGGAACAATAAGTCAATCAAGACAGAGGCATATCCTCGACGGCTAAAATTATAACGGAACTAAACGGAAACAATACACTAATCAAGACACAGGCAAATCATGAACATGACACAACATAACGGAACTGGGTAGAAACAATATAACAATCAAGTCAGGGACACATCACTGTCGGAACTAATCATAACTGGACTGAACAATGTTTCAATCAAGACAGACGTATCATCAACGGACAGTACACAACGGAACTGGACTGAACAATGTTTCAATCAAGACGAAAGCATACTTTCAATAGCTAGAACATAACGGAACTGAACAATACATCAATCCAAACAGACCTATTATCGACCGGCGGTACATAACGGAATCGAACGTATCAATCAAGGACATAGACATAGCATTAACGGATAACACATAACCGAACTGAACGGAGTTCCTAATTCAAGGGACACAATCACATCGTGTGAAATGTAGTGCAAGGGCCTACATTAAGTACGTACATTTAAACAATATAGTATTTAGACAGTATACTATACAAGTAGTACGGTACGACAAAATATCGTTCTTTGCCTATATCACATGGTTAGTTTAATCATTTCGGGAATAATGGTTCAATACATCCATTTATCTCAACAGTTCAAAACAGGCAAAACAGTACGGGATGCTAGCACAGGGATCAGGAATATAGTCAAGTATTTAAAAAGACTAAAACCATGTCATAAGTGATATAGTACGGAAAGGCATGCATTTAAATAATTGCACTTAAATAATTGCATTCAAAACAGATCAATAAATCAAGGGACAGTATCAAAACAGTGTCAGAAGTTACTCACAAACTTTTAGGTTTATCTCCTTGCGCAAATAATCTGACAACCTCCAAACATTGTTTCAGGCACATCCTTGTACATCCTGAATAATCATCATTAATCATAGATAGATCAGAATTCATCCATTCAGGTCTTATTCGTCATCTTAGGTGTCTATCGGATTACCTAAGATAACCTAGTAGCCTATCGCCCTTCCATTGGGTCTCACCCGAGGCTATTTCATTCTTTAATTAGGCTTAGCATTTATTAGGATTATATCCTAAGTCATTTAGACTTCAATTGTTATCAGTCAGGCACTCATTCAACCTTAGGGGCAAAATGGTAATTTTACCATTCTTGTCCCGGACCCTGTCGTGGTCTTCGGAATAGTCTTTATATCTTAACTACAAAGTTCTACGTCCTTTGGACTCTAATCGGTATTAGTTAGGTTCTCATTTTAACCATAGGGGCAAAATGGTAATTTTGCCATTCTTATCCCGGACCCTGTTATGGTCCTCAGAATATCTCATATATCGTATATATGAAGTTTTAAGTCTTTTAGACTTTAATCAGTATCAGTTGGGTACTTATTTAGTCTTAGGGGCAAAATGGTAATTTTGTCATTTTTGCCCGGGACCCTATCATGGTCCTCAGAACGTCCCATATATCTCATGTATAAATTTGTAAGTCCCTTGGACTTCATTTGGTATCTGCTTTAGATCGTCGGGACACATCGGTCATTTCTCGTTTTACGCGTTGACTGTCTCGGAGTCTTATTTAGTCCTTCAGTGTTCATAATTATCCCTATGATAATTTATCATATCAGTTTGACCTTTATTCGACCTCTACTTGGCACTTACAGTGCTTAGGGGTATTTTGGTCATTTTACGTTTTGTGTAATTCTGACCCCGATTCGTCATTTAATCAAGTATACAGTCTCACCAGTGTCTGGGCTCCTACCGTTATCAGTTTCGTCCCGATCGGACTTTGTTTAGGTCTCGTACGGTATCAGGGGTAATTTGGTAATTTCATGTGTCGTATTTTTCGACACGTCAGTTCATAAAATGGACCTCACCATTGGGTCCAGAGCGTCCAACATAGTGAAATTGGACTGTCTGTTTTGTTTAATCGGCCCTGGGTATCATTAAGGGCAATTCGGTCATTTACACTTTATGTGTCTGTATTTTTCGGGACCTTAGTTCATTAAACGGACCTCACCGTTGAGTTCAGAATGCCCGAGATAGTCAAAATAGACTGTCTTTTATTTTTATTTGGGTCTGGGTACCATTAGGGGTAGTTCGGTCATTTATCACTTACGGGTCTGTATTTTTCGGGACTGTATTTCCAAAATCGGACTGTACCATTGAGTCCAGAATATTTGAAATAGTGAAAATACACTATTTATTTAATTTATTTGGACTCCATTTGACATATTTAATGTCCAGGGGTAAAATTGTAATTTTACCTATTTAATAAAATAATTAAATAATTATTTTATTATTTAATTAATTTATTCAGGGCTTAAATGTATAAATTTTCCCAAAGTCTGGGCCACTGTGTAATTTTCAGAAATGTTGGGGGTTGATCCGTAATTTCAGGAATTATTTGGGGTCCAAAATGGAATTTCATTAAATTAGGGTTCAAACCAAACGGTTCTAGGGTTCAGGCAGTGAACCGGTTCACAATTCTTAAAAACCAACCGGTTCTGTGACCTTCAGAAAACCGGAATTAGATATCCTGGTTAATCTTAATTAGCCCCCCTATCCGTGTTTCAGTTGCCCCTAATCCCAATTTTAATTTTTAAAGCCCGTAACCAAACAGGCCGATTTTAATTTAAACAAATCAATCTACACCCAAAACGGCACAGTTTTATTAATTCGGTGGCACGCTCGTGGACAGACACGTGTCCGAGTCAACTCGCTAACTCGGTTTTAAAACACTGGGTCGACTCAGCGTCGTCTTCCCCGTTGAACCCTCACTGTTTGCCCTAATTTCTGCAGATTTCTTCCTCTATTTCGTGATGTTTCAAGCACCGATTATCCCTGCCTTAGTCCCAATTTATTTCTGGGTATAATGCCAACAATTTGGCATTCATTTTATTGATCGAACCAAGCTCAAAGGCTCGGTTCACTCCATTATCCCGCAGACCTGCAAGTCGACCATATAGCTTCATTTCTTAACCAAATCTCGTGAGATTTGGTTCTTTGTGATCCCTAGGTCATGGAGGTTCAGTTCATGTGCTTAAAACAAGTTTTAAAGCCTTGTTGATAAAAATGGGTCATGGACCCGTGACCTGTAAGTTCAGATTCGAGGGCCTTTCCTAGGGTGTTGGGGTCGCGGCTTAGGCATTTTAGAACCCTCTTGAGGTCTAGAACAGGTCTAGGCAAGCCAAAATGGGTTTGGCTAGAGTCGAATCAGACCTACTGTATGGGAGGTCATCAATGGCGGATCTGTTACAGTGTGGTGTTCTAGACTATCTTGGTCTCTATATTCCATGCCAAGTTCAAGTTAATGCATTTTAGACTTCATGCATGCATTTCATTAACCTCAATTAACTGAAAACAGTAAACATCTTAAGGGAAAAATTCAGAAATTGGTGTTTATACCTTAGGGTCGACCACTGTCCTCCATGGTTTGGTTCAGGCACCTTGGTGGTGCCTCAGTCAGCCACACGGTGCTGCTCGGCTCCTCAGTCCCCTTTGGTGCATCTCCATGAATGTACACACCATGGACACACACTTTGCATGCACATGCAAGGCCTCACCTCTTCCTAACCCACTCTCTCTTTTGGTGCAGATCTGTCCGTACACTATCACACACATTCAGGCAATTTTCTGGCTAGCCCCTAAGCAACATGTAACATATATATACATATATTATTACATATTCTATATATATACCTCTCTTATATGTATATAGATGTATATACATCAGAGGGCAGTGGGATCTTAGGGCTGAGGTGGGCTGATGGAGAGCAATCATGTGGGGTTTGCATGGGTTGCCATTGGTTGATTTGGGTGGCAAGTTAGGGCAATACAAAGACATATACAATTTAGTTGTATATATGTGCACAAAGAAATGGCAGCCTAACTGGTAAAATTTTTGGATGGAATTCATTCTCACCATAGGTCAAGGGTTCAATTCCCCTTGACCACCAATTTGGCCATTTTCCCACATTTTGGCCTAAGGCCCTGTTTGGCTGCACGTTAATTCAGTTTCTGATGTTTGCCTCATAACTTTCATTCTGTAACTCCTTTTTCGGTGCGGTTTCTTCCGGTCAGTTTCTATTTCAATTATCTACAGTGTCAGAGGTTCCGTGTCATTTATTAGTCATTCGGGATTTTCGTGGTTAATTAATTCTAATTCTGTCAGTGTTAAATTGACATTATTTCACCTAATTAATTGGTAATTAGGTTCGGGTATTGTACCCTATTCTCGAACATGTTTAATCATTCTATTGGTCTAGTGTGACCACCGGGAGATTAAGGTTAATTCCCTTGATTATTCTCTGAGCCGGTATTAATTAATAATTAATTATTTAATTATTAATTATACAAAGTTGGGGTGTTACAGTTCTTCTTGTCACGCAACCCTAAGGCTGTGTATTCCTATACTGTGTGAGTGAAGTAAAGGTTGGGAAGATTTCTTGTAATTTGTGTGTCCTTTGTGTTGTTGTATAAGCCTCTTAGCGTGAGTGTGTGTATTAGCTGACTAAGATAGTGTCTTAGTGCCGTACAAGGTAGAAAAATTCAAAAACAAATTTAAACCCTGTGACAATTGGTATCAGAGCGCGGTTTGACGACCATGGCTGGTGGTACTGCGAATGAGGCCTTGAAAGATTGAGTGTCCTGCTTGGAAAACTTCGTTGGTGTCCTTGAAGATGACATTGTTGTTCCACTTTCTGTTTCAACAGAACAACACGCCATCGAGTTGGTGGACTTTGCGGAAGATCCTTGACGATTTCATGACAGAAACGAGTGCCAAAATCACCAACATTATGGAGGATGTGGTGTCCCTGACAGACGTCGTGAAAATCAACCTCAAGTGTTTGGACGATGATGTAACCCTCGTCAAGAAGTCTGTCCCTGCCCACCCAGGTACCATCGGAGAGGTGTCCTCCAAGATCAAAGTCCCTGAACCGAAGGCTTTTTCTGGTGCCAGAAACTTAAAGGAACTGGCGAATTTCCTTTGGGACATGGAGCAGTATTTCAAGGCTGCCCTGTGTCCCAGACATAGAGAAGGTAACCATAACCAGTATGTATCTTGCAGGTGATGCCAAACTCTGGTGGTGAACCTGAGTGCAAGATGATCTGAATGTTGGACGCCCTCGGATTGAGATATGGGAGATCTTGAAGAAGGAACTGAAGGATCAGTTCCTCCCTTGCAACACTGTATGGGTTGCTCGGGATAACTTGAAAAAGTTAAAGCACACCGACACCGTGAGGGACTACATGAAAGAATTCACTTCTTTGATGCTTGACATCCAAAACATGTCAGAAGAGGACAAGTTGTTCAACTTCATGTCTGGATTCCAAGCATGGGCACAAGCCAAATTATGAAGGTAAAGTGTAAGAGACCTTCCTTCTGTAATTGCTGCAGCAGAGGGGCTGGTCGACTTCAAGGTTGTTGGATCCACATCCTCAATCCAAAAGAAGAAGAACAACGATGGGAAGAAGGCCAAAGATGGACAATCCAGAGATGCTAAAAAGTAGCATGATGGAAAGAAGAAGAAAGGAAGTAGCAGCGGCACTTCCAAGTCCAAAGGTGAAACAAGCCAGAAGAAAGGGCAAGCCCACGAACGACTATTTCTTCTGCAATGGCCCCCATCGCCTAAGAGATTGCCCCAAACGAGAGAAACTGAGTGCCTTGGTGCTTAACAACAAGGACTCAGATAGCGACTCAAACATTCCAACCAGAGTCAATCCACTCCAGTTACTGAATGCCATCACTGTGCAAAAGCCGTAGACTCAACGTGGTTTGATGTATGTGCAGGTTAAGGTGAATGGGAAGGACGTGCGAGCAATGGTGGATACTGGCGCCATTCACAACTTTGTGGCCCAACGAAAGGTGGCTACCTTTGGCCTAAAATTGGATCAAAACATGAGCAAGTTGAAAGCTTTCAACTTGGAGGCCAAACCTGTCCAAGGTACAACACTGGCAACCCTCAGTATTGGTGCTTAGGAGGGACTGTGCATTCTGATGGTAGTACCCTTGGACGACTTCGATCTGATCCTTGGCAATGAGTTCTTTGTGAAGGCTAAAGTGATGGTCATGCCCCATCTTGGAGGCATGATGATCACCGATGAGAGAGCCACATGCTTTGTCCCTTCTGTCTATAGTGACCAAAGCAAAAAGGAAGGGAAAAAAAAGATAGGGATGTTTTCTGCAATGCAGTTGAAGATTGGACTGCGGAAAGGTGAAGAGACTTACCTTGCAGCCTTGGTGGAGATCAAATCCGACACCACTACTGAAGTTCCTGATGAAGTGGCTGACTTGCTGAAGGAGTTTGGAGATGTCATGCCACCAGAACTTCCCAAGTCCTTTCCGCCCCGACGAGCAACTGATCACAAGATCGAGTTAGAACCTGGTGTAAAGCCTCCGGCACAAGCTTCTTACAAAATGACACCTCCCCAATTGGTAGAATTGAGGAAGCAATTAAAGGAACTCCTTGATGCAGGGTTCATTCAGCCTTCAAAAGCCCCTTTTGGAGCCCTAGTATTGTTCCAGCGGAAGCAAGATGGTTCAATGAGGATGTGTATTGACTATCGGGCCCTGAACAAGGTGACTATAAAGAACAAGTATCCGGTCCCGAATGTTCATAACCTTTTTGACAGATTGAGCAAAGTTTCCTACTTTACAAAACTGGACTTGCGCTTAGGCTATTGGCAAGTGTAGATTGCTAAGGGAGATGAGGCCAAGATTGCCTGCGTCACTCGCTACGGATCGTATGAGTTCCTGGTGATGCCCTTTGGCCTCCCTAATGCACCTGCCACATTCTGTAATTTGATGAACGATGTTCTTTATAAGTATATTGACAAGTTTGTTGTAGTGTATCTTGATGACATTGTAGTCTACAGTGAGACTATTGGAGATCACTTAACTCACTTAAGGTTGGTTTTCAGCAGCTTGAGAGAAAACTAACTCTATGTAAAGAAGGAGAAGTATGAGTTTTGCCAACAAGAAGTGATGTTTCTTGGCCATTGGGTCGGTAATGGCAGAGTTCGAATGGATGAACGAAAAGTGAAGGCCATTCTTGATTGGCCTGCACCAACTAAAGTGTCAGAATTGAAATATTTTCTTGGACTTGCTAACTATTATTGTAGGTTTATCAAGGGTTACTCTAAAAAGGTAGCCCCCTTGACTGACTTGCTAAAGAAGGACAATCAGTGGGACTGGAATGAAGTATGTGAGGTAGCCTTTGAGAAGCTGAAGCATGCAGTGACTTCGGAGCCAGTGCTACTCCTGCCAAACTTTGAGTTGCCCTTTGAAGTCCACACATATGCCTCTGACAGAGCCTTGGGAGGGGTTGTGGTCCAAGAGAAACATCCTACAGCCTTCGAGAGTCGGAAGCTGAAGGATGCTGAGCAGAGGTATTCTGCCCATGAGAAGGAGATGACTGCAGTGGTGCACTGTTTGGATACTTGGAAGCACAATCTGATGGGGACTCGGTTCACGGTGGTAACGGACAATGTTGCCAACACCTACTTCAAGACCTAGAAGAAGCTGACTCCCAAATAGGCTCACTGGCAGGAATTCTTGGCAGAATTTGATTTTGTCTGGGTTCATAGACTTGGTAGTCAAAATCAAGTTGCTAATGCATTGAGTATAAAGATCGTGCAGAAGTATGTTATTGCCCTGTCCAACCTGCAGACTGATTTACTGCAGCGTGTGAAGGACTTTTCTCAATCAGACAGTGCCTACGAGAAGGTGAGACAACAAGTCAGAGATGGACTTGTTCGCAAATATTGGCTGGGTGATGAGATATTGTATGCAAAAGGCGGCAGGCTTTATGTTCCCAGTGGTGGGGGACTAAGGCGAGAGCTCCTAAGGGAAACGCATGATCCACAGTGGGCTGGACATCCTAGCATTGAAAGGATGCTAGCCCTACTGTCCCGTTCATCCTATTGGCCAAAAATGGAAGAAGACATAGAAGCCTATGTCAAGACTTGTCTGGTATGCCAACAAGACAAGTTGGAGAAGAAGAAAGAGGCAGGGTTGTTGCAACCCTTGCCTATTCCTAAAAAACTATGGCAATCCATCTCCATGGATTTCATTTCAGGACTACCAAAGGTGGATGGATTCAGATCCATCTTTGTTATTGTTGACAGGTTCTCGAAGTATGGAGTCTTCATCCCTACATCGCATGCATGCCCAACAGATGTGGCTACAGAACTATTCTTTCAAAATGTGGTGAAGTACTTCGGACTGCCAGAGGACATCATCAGTGACTGAGACTCACGATTCACAGGCAGGTTCTGGATTGTTTTATTTTGGCGGATGGGCTCAGAATTGAAGTTCTCCACAGCAAATCATCCTCAGACTAATGGTTAGACAGAAAGGATGAATGCACTACTGGAGGAGTACTTGCGGCACTATGTGATTGCAAGCTAGAAGAATTAGGTGGAGCTTCTTAACACTGCCCAATTCTGTTACAACCTACAGAAGTCCTCTACAATAGGACTCAGTCCCTTCGAGGTGGCCACTGGACAACAGCCCCTCACTCCCCATAAGATGGCCAAATAGAAGACTAGTGGCCAATGTCCAACTGCCTATGGCTTTGCTAGAGACAAGCAGGAGCTGCTAGATGAAGCTATTGACAGCCGAGACAAGGCACAGTGTCGGATGAAGAAGTACGCTGACAAACATAGAAGGTCACTTGAGTTTCAGCTGGGAGATCAAGTTCTGCTGAAGTTGACTCCCCAAATCTGGAAGAAGATTAGTAGTAAGACAGTTCACCGGGGGCTAATACCTAAATATAATGGACCCTTTGAAGTGATCAAAAAGGTGGGGAATGTGGCTTACCGGCTGAAGCTTCCAGACAGATTGAAGATTCATCCAACATTCCATGTTAGCTTCTTGAAGTCGTTCCATCAAGATGTTCATGATGCCTCAAGGAAGCAAGTAAGGAGGGTACCGCTAGTGATAAGGAAACAGTTTGAGAAAGATGTTGAGAAAATTCTTTCTCACAGGACACAAGGTTAGAGTAAGAAGAACAGGTAGACTGATTATCTGGTTCATTGGAAGGGCGACAGCGAGGTTGATGCAAGTTGGGAAAGAGATGTAACTTTGTGGCAATTTGAACGGCAGATTAGAGACTACTGGAACAATCCGACGAGGGCGTTGGGTTCCTCTGGTGGGGGTGGTTTGTTAGCCCCTTAAGGGGTTGACAAGGCCAAGGCATTGGTGAGCCTCAACCAATGCAAAGGCCAAGGTGGGGGTGGCTCTTCATGGGCATCTTTACTTGAAGATTGGGTTGTCTTGATGGATACTTTGACTCGGTGCAGCTTGTGTGCATGACTTGGGTAGCAAAGGCCAAGGCAGCACTTTGATAACAGTTGGCGCACACTAACAGTCTTTGGCAAGATATACGTGCACAAGGGGAGCAGCATAGCTTTGCAAGTGATTGTGTTTACTCCTTTAAGATGAGTAAATTGTCCTAAGACACATATATAGGGGGGAGTACCTCCTTAAGGCGCCCATGGGCGAGCAAGCCATGCGCCCTAAGACCTTGGAACCTTCGGGGCAAGGCATGTTGCTGTTGTAAGTTGGGTTTGACATGGTGGTTTGACTTTCATCACCAACGGTGGCGGCATATGGTGCCAACGTTTGACAAGCAAGTCCAAGCTATGAGTAGGCATGGTTTGGCAATGAAGACTGACACAGAAGCATGGTGGGATCAAGTGGTGTGCTAATTCAAGGCTGAGTACACATAGCCATGTCCTTTAGTGAGGGCTTGGGGTGGCATTAATGCTGACAGCATAGGTGGCAGCAGTTGGCAGCACATGTGGCGATAGTTGTTGGTCTGGCACAAGACAAGGTTGTCTAAGGGCAGACAAGGGGAACTGCTTGCTGTGTTGGCGCATTGATCCAAGGGCTAGCATTATATGCAACAGTGAGACAAATTGCCTGCTCATATGTGGCGCAAATCCAGGGCTTCAGACAGCTCTAGCAGTTGGGGGTGTCAACTGCAAGACACAGGTGGCTGTCTGTGACAGAACCCTAGCAGTTGGGGTGTAATTGCAGGCATGTGCGTGTCACAGACACACACATGGTTGGTTATGGCTTTTTGTCTATAAATACAATGTAATAGAGAGGGGTGCAGACATAGAAGAGAGTGTGTTCTTCTTGTCATGCAACTCTAAGGCTGTGTATTTCTATACTTTGTGAGTGAAGTAAAGGTTGAAAAGATTTACTGTAATTTGTGTGTCCTTTGTGTTGCTGTGTTCTTTTGTATAAGCCTCTTGGCGTGAGTGTGTGTATTGGCTGACTAAGACAGTGTCTTAGTGCCGCACAAGGCAGAAAAATTCATAAACGAATTTAGACCCAGTGACACCTGCTTAGATGGCAAATTCTTCGCCATTAAATTTGTGGGCAATCTTTTAATTTGTGAATTCAGTGGTTCTCATTCAAACACCCTGCATTTTGCAGGGCCACCTTATGAGGGAGACCCCTGCGCGAAGAAGTAAATTGTTGGTTTGGATGGTGAGCTTTATATGGTATATGGCAACCACAACGATGAGACCGGACCTCTTGGTGCCAAGTATGTTCTCACGTCATATTTTGAAATATACAAGTTGGATATGCACACAAGGGAATGGGAGGAAGTCTCTGGTTTGGGCGACTGGACCTTGTTCGTGGGCAATAACTATTCCTTCCCAATTCGTTCTTCTGAGTGCAAGTCCAACCGCATCTCCTTCACTGATGACTTTTTGGATTACTATGCCAAAAGTGAAGGCCGTGATATGGGAGTCTACAATTGCGAGGATGAAACAGTAGACCGCACCACTATGTCTAGCGATTTGCTTTCGCCCTTTTGCCCGCCGCTCTGGATCACACCTAATCCATGGTAATCTGTCTGGTGAGGGTTGGAATTGTTGTATATCTCCAATCTCCATTGACTTAATTCAATTTCTTGTAGCAGCCTTTGGCCTATGTATTTTGCAGGTTGCTTCTTTAATGATATATAATTGGGCTTGCTGCCATTAGTTTGTAATTTGGTCAATCTCTATTTCTTTCCTATATCTTTGGGTATGCATTATACAACTTCAGGGAACAGTTTATATGTTAATCCAAGCCGCATCCTTTTCTTTCAGTTAGGTGTGTGATACATGTACTATAATTTTATGGTTTTCATTTGTGATGCTTGGTAAAAGGCAATAGATTTGGAAGGCACTCACCAGGAGCTGGGCCCTCAACTTTTTGGCATGCATGCTTGGTTGCCAACTTCTATTGCATTGAATTGCATTATTCCAATAAAAAATGTTTTTTTTTTGTTAGGGTGTGGGGTTATTTAGTAAACTTGGTTTTTCTTGCTTTTAATACTAGTAGTAACGGAACATGTGCTTTGCACCTGAGTAGCTTTCCTTCAATAATTTTTTCAATTAAGTTGAACGACCTAAATACAAATGACAAAGAAAAATATGTCATAATTGGATATGATTTTTTACCATTATAAGAAAAAAAAAACAAATATCATTATTAAATTCAAAACTATGAAGTTTTCAAGGTAATAATGTGCATTCTCATTTTATTTCTTTATATGTCTTAACCAAGAGAATATTTTGTCAAGGGATATAGCTAAAATAGGAGATAGTGGAGAAACATAAAGAATTCTAATAGGAAATAGTGGAGAAACATAGAAAATTCTAATAACAAAATCAACTCTTGTTCAAAAAACTCAAAGGAACAAAGGAAATTAATGATCTAGAATATGTCAAAAATCAAGTAGTTAAGGAATAAGGGTAGTTAGGCTAGTAACAATATAATAATAATAAGGAAAAAATACTAAAATATCCCCAAAAAAATTTTAATACAAAAAAAAATCTTAATACAAAAAAATTCAATTGTTAACTTTCATCTTAATACCGTTTAAAAATATTATTGATTAGACTAAAATAACCTTCAAAATATATATTAAAAAATACTAAATAATAGATATAACAAATTATTCAATCCAAAAAAAAAACATAATATTTTTTTATTTATTTAGAATACCTAAAAGATAAATTTTTACTTTATAAAATGTTATGATTTTTTGGGATTGAAAATTTTATTTTTTTGTATTTTTTAGTATTTTTTTTCTAAAATGTATCTTGAAGACCATTTTAGTATAATCAGTGATATTTTTTAATGGTGTTAAGATGGAAGTTAACAATTTGACTTTTTTGTATTAAATGTTTCTGTTTTGAACCTTTTAGATACAAAAAAAGTATCATGAATATTTAGAATTGAAAAAATTATTTTAGAGACTTTTTAGCATTTTTTCCTAATAATAATAATAATAAGAAGAAGTGGGCTAATGCCAAGAAAATAATTAGAATAACGAGGAGGAGGAGAAGGTGGTAATCATTTGCTTAGCTTGGTCCGACTTTTAATTAATTTACTTAGGTGTTGGTTTAGTTGTAATGTCACAAACTCTAGGCAAAATTACTCAAAGGTATAGTATGTCACGACCCGAAACCCACCCTAAGCAAATTAGGGATCGGTGACCAACACTGCCACTCGGACAGGCCGTACAGACTCAAATGAATCACACAGAATGATAAATAATTTTTTTTTCTTTTCTACATATAAATAAATCACAAATCATTGAATCATTTAATGTCGAAGCTACACCAAATGTAATTCATTTGATCATAAACCGAACTCCAACCATCAAATATCTCCAAGTACTATTTTGTTCACCATGATTCACTAATCAAATTTAACACTTCCATCAATAATACAATATCACAATATACCTATTATCTGATCAGCCTTATAGAGTACGCATTCAAATCATAACTTGGAGTTCACATCATCAATACTGTTCATAGGCTCACCACTAGCTCTACTAGTCGCCCCATTTTGTTTCTTCTCTTATAAAGCTACCTGAAAAATAGATATAAATATGGAGTGAGCTAACTTAGCTCAGTAAGTAAATTTCTTTGTTCTGCCATGGGTCAGGGTCAGTACATAAAAGAATGCAACCAAAGACACGCAAAGGATATGGTAATACAATTGCTAGTCACCAAAAATGTGTAACATCATAAATGACCTGAGGGTCCATCAGGCACGTCCTATGATAATATGATACAAGTGTACAACAATTTCAACAATGGGGACTTGGCCTATACAATAGTCAGCTTCCACAATTCATAAGGAATCACAATAGCCAAATCAGATCAAATGATAGGCTTGCAAAGCATATCAGAAATCACAGCATATCATCAATCAAACGTATCAATAAATAGAATATACATCATCAGATAATCAGAAGCAGGCATAGCTAGCGTATCAACAATCAGAGAGTGCAACATCAGAATATTAATAAATGATATGAAAACTAATAGAATAGATGCTGAAATAGATAGGGCCCGGCATACCCTCAGAAGTGCTTATCTAGGGGGTCTGCTGGTCTGACAGCGCCTTTACGGGCCCAGGTCCAACCTTGCCCAAATTGCTGGATAACAGTAGAGCTCTTTACATATATCATGTCCTTCATGGACTTCGACCCGTAGGTCCAGAAGCAACTATAAATCATATGTGCGTTGTGAAAGGTCACAACTCAAGGCACTCATATTAATAATACCATGATCATCAGAATTCCACAGGCGATGTACATATTTATGGAATATCATATCCTTAGCAGCGAGGGGCATAACATTTTCCAAAATCCAAGTAAGTATAGAAATAGACAGATAATCATATGGGATATTGGCAATCAATTTCATAACAAGTCCACAATATAGAACAAGCATCAGATTTGTGGAGTCAATAAGTATTAGGCATGTATAGGAGTACAAATTTGGCAGCATAAAGGAAATGACATTGTGACATGGCTAGGAATACCACATGTTAGAGTTCGGGTTTACTTACATTAGGTTCTTAGCATTGCATTCCCATGCAGTTACCATAATCACTATCCGTTGCTTTCTTTCCATTTTCCATCGTTTGGGTGATCCTATAAACACGGATAAAAAATACATGGCATAATGAATCAGTATTCATTCTAGTCTCAAACTTAGTTATTTAGTATTTCAAGTTCTTTTGAACTTAGTCCATTCAATTAAAGGTCTTCAATTTCCCCATTTAGGGTTCCCTGATGCCTTATAACCTTTTTGGCCCTTCAAGGGGATTATGGTAATTTATCCCTTTTTAATATTCCATATTTTTTCATATACGATTCATGTATTCAGACTCCATTTTGAGTCTATTTGGTCCTTATAGCATTGATGTGGACTTATTAATTTTATTTTTATACTTTCGGTAACTTCATTTTGTCCTAAAGACGTATTTGTTATTTTTTAGTTTATTATCGGGTCTTATTCTCTTCAAAGGAACGTTACCGTCAAGTCTGGAATAGTGAATACAATTAATTTAGGCTTTTCCGGATCTTAATTTGATCATTGGTGACCTACATTAATCCTAGGAGCATTTTTAAAATTTTATATTTTCACGTGTCATAAGTTTTGGTACTTCATTTGCTAAAATGGACTTTACTGTTGAGTTTGGATGGTCCAAAATAGTTAGGATAGACTACCTTTCGTATTTAATTGGTTCTAAGTATCATTAGGGGTAAAATGAAAATTTTATGTTTCACGTGTCTAAATTTTTGGGACTTCATTTCACAAAATGGATCCCGCCATTGGGTCCGAAATATCCCAAAATGTTAATGTACATGTTTTTATAGTCATCGGAGTCCAGTTGGTCACTTAACTAATCATTAGGATGTATTTGAAATTATTCCAGTTCGCCTGTTTGTATTTTTTGGGATTTAGTTTCACAAATCGGACTTCTCTATTGAGCCCGAAATGCCCAAAAACATTGGGTTGCACTATTCTTTTATTTTAATTGGCCTTCATTTGGCCAATTTTTGGCCTAAGGGCATTTTGGTAATTTCTTAATTAATTAAAGGGGTTTAAAATAAATACTAAATTAATCTCTGGGCCATTTTATAATTAACAGAAGTCTGGGGGTCAAAATGCAAGTTTTAGGAACTTTTTAACCTAAACCGTACAGTCTAATTGATCAGAGCTTGAACCAGACAAACATGGTCAAGAACCAATCGATTTAGCCGGTTTAGTACGTGATGCTGACATCTTGCTGACGTCAGCCCTAAAGTTTTATTTTTAAATCCATTTAACCCAAAAATGACACAGTTTTGATAAATATTTTAAAACCTTTTTAATTCGGTCGGGGCCCAACCCGTTACTGTGCTTCGTCCTTAACTCTCCGGCAAGGGTTCTAGCGTCTTCTCTAGTGCCGGCGACCGTCGCCGACCACTTTCTAGTGACGGGCCCGACATGGTTCGAATAATTTTTCCTCAGGGATTCCATATCCAAAATCGTTTTTTGATTTAGTTTAGGTATAGGCCGTCAAATAGTGAGTTGCAGTCGTAGCTTCGGTGAGCTCGACTTTCCGACAACCACTATTTTTTTCTATTTCGAAGGGCTACAAGTACTAGTTTGGCCCCATTTTTCACCCATGAGTTCCTGGAACCACATAGGACATTTTATTATTGTCTAGGCCTCTTAAAACGGCCAAAATCGAATCACCCACCAAAACCCAACCACACTTGCAACTGTCATTATCTCCATGGTCTCTTGACCATTCTCAATGTTTTAAACTGCAAAATACTCCTATTTTTATACACTTTTTAACCATGCAAGTGGTTTCAAGTTTACATGAATTTAAAGTAAAGTTTCAGTTTCTCTCATATTCGGGTTCCATGGATTTCCTAGGGTTTCTCACCTCCCAAACTCTCCATTTTTCCTATAATCCCTTTTATTTTAAATTTCTAACACATGCATGCTATTAAGACTCATAATAGTAGGATTTTAAAAGAGAAAATGAGGAGAGAGAAAATTCCATCTTACCTCCAATGACACCTTCTACACCATCACTTGGGCTTCTCTTCATGTCTAGTTCGACACCTGAGCTCCCCATCTGTTCATCCCTAGCCTTGCATGCAGCAAGCAGCTTCATTCTCTTCCATCTTCCTCTTTCTCTCTCTATCTTTCTCTCTCTAAGTTTCTCTCTCTACTCTCTCTCACCCTCATTGTTCTGTCATAGCGATGCACACACGCACACCTATATACACATAGCACACATGATGGTGTCTGTTTTGGAAGCCTTCACACGTAATAGGCTTTCATGACCCTATATATATATATATATATATAGCTTAGGTGTATATATGTGTATATTTATATATATATATATGTGTGTGTGTGTGTGTGTAAATATTCTGTATGTGGTCTAATTGGTGGCAAAAAGGGTGGTCCAATAGGGTGTTGCCACCTCAAATTGGAGTATTCTGATTTGGGAGTTTAATAGGGCATATCTATATATTTTGTGAGACATATAGCACAAAAGTGCTTGTACCCCAATTGGCATTTTTTTTTAGCTTTAAGTTTTTCCCTTATTTGGTCTAGGGTTCAAACCCTTTGGCCTCCCTTTTTGCCTCATTTTTACTCTTTTATTCTTCTTATGCCTTGTTTGGCATTTTGGGTGTGATTCTAGAATTTTCAAAATTGCATTTTAATTACCTTAAGTCCCTTGGTATTTTTACCACATTTTTTTTTTATTCTTGCATGCTTCTCCTTCATGTTATTAATTTTATTTTCAACTCGTTCCATCGTGTCTGGTTTTATGCAGAAAACATATTATTTTTATCAAGAAATTCTCGATTTACTTGTATTTCTTTGGTTTCGTAAATTCACGATCTGATCGGCTTCCATGGCCTTCATTATCTCACCTCAATGTATTTAAACATATTTTAATTATTCTAATAGTCCATCATAATTATCAGAATAATTCTGATTAATCACGCTCCCGTCGTGCGTTATGCTAATTTTTCTCAAGTGCACTTCGTGCACTAATTTTTCATATTTTCCTGTGTGTACAAATCTTTAATTAACCCTTGTCATAATTTTTTATCAAATCATTGCCCTCGGCATTACATTGCATCTTCACATCAGTCGTCTTTTATTTACGCTTAATTATTTTCGTCACTTATACTATTACTTTCGTATTTACGAGTTACTATTTACATCTAACATTAACTATGGTCATTAAGCAAATTAACTTTGATTATTGTTATTATCATTAATTATTTTGCTTAATTGAATCGGGGTGTTACATAGTATATATGATGAAAATTGGTGAAGTACTCAATGAAAAAATTGTAACAATTATTTGAATTCGTAAACTAAGAGATATGCACTTCACTTAATTGATTCATTCTACACTTTTTCTAGTTTAATTGATTGCATATGCTCCATGTATTCTCACTATGTATATATGTTAACTTTAAAATATTCAAGATTTGTTCCAAGCCTGTTTGTGCATCCAATCAGTTATGTACCCAACTTAATGATTCATTTCTATTGTGGAACTCTTATCATCATTCTGCAACTACATGGTAGATAATGCCTCCATATTTTAAGTGCAAAGACAATAGCTGCAAGCTCGAGGTTGTGGGTCGAGTAATTCTTCTCATGTGGCCTCAGTTGATGTGAACCATAAGCCACTATCCTTCCCTACTGCATCATAACGCACCCCAAGCCTTGGTGTTAGGCATCACTATAGATCACCTTTGTTCCATCTGGTACTGTTAGGATTAGAGCTGTAACCAGTCAATTCTTCAGCTCTTGAAAACTTTGCTTCCCTTTCCTCATTCCAGATGAATGGAACATTATTTCGGGTCAGTTGGCTAATTGGCTTAGCTATCTTGGAGAAGTCCTTGACAAATCTCCTATAGTATCCAACTAAACCCATGAAACTGTGAACCTCCGTGACATTAGTCGGCCAGGGCCAATTAGTAATAGCTTCTATCTTCTAAGAGTCCACGGAGATCCCTTCCTTACTGATCACATGTCCTAAAAATGAAATGCTTGGGAAACAAAATTCACATTTCTTCAGCTTAGCATACAGCTTTTGCTCCCATAGCGTTTGTAGGACTTTCCTCAGATACATTTCGTGTTCTTCCTAGTTCTTAGAGTAAACCAAGATGTCGTTGATGAATACGATCACAAAATCATCCAAGTACGGCTTGAAAATCCTATTCATCAAGTCCATGAATGCTGCTGGGGTATTCGTTACCCCAAATGGCATAACAAGGAACTCATAATGTCCGTACCGAGTTCTGAATGTCGTCTTCTGAATGTTAGTAGGTCTGACTTTCAATTGGTGATAACCGGACCTCAAGTTGATCTTTGAGAATACTTGGGCCCCCTTCAACTGGTCGAACATATCATCTACTCTAGGCAGTGGATATCTATTCTTGATGGTGACCTTGTTCAATTCACGATAATCAATACATAGCCTTATGGTCCCGTCCTTCTTCTTGACAAATAATACCAGTGCACCCCATGGCGATGAACTGGGTCGCATGAAACCCTTATCTAGTAGTTCCTACAGCTGAAGCTTTAACTTTTTCAGCTCTGCTGGTGCCATTCTGTATAGGGTATTGGATATTGGCGAAGTATCCGGCAGTACATCAATGTTAAACTCAATTTATCTGTCTATAGGCATTCTTGGCAGATCATTTAGAAACACCTCAGAGAATTCCCTAGAAATGGGAATCTGATCTAACATAGGCTGCTGTGAATCAGTGTCCTAGACACTACATAAGAAACCATGGCATCCCTTGCAAAGCAGACACCTAGCCTGAATAGAAGAAACAAAATAGGGCAGAGAAACCACTCTCGTCCCCTCAAACTCAACATTCGAAAATCCGGGGTTCTGAATAAGAACTCGCTTGGCCATATAGTCTATAGTAGTATGGTTTGCAGCCAAACAGTCCATACCAAGAATAACATTGTACCCACAGATTTCTAAAGCTATAAGATCAGGAAATAATTATGTACCTATAATCCGTATCTCATAATCTCTATACATGGCATTCCCTAGTAATGATTTCCCCGATGGTATAGACATATTTAGTAGATATCCTAAGGGTTTTGTCTCTATTCCCACGCTTATTGGATTCATAATCGTATTAGAACATAACTAAGGCATTACTATTGGCCACTTATTATTTTTCGTAACTAAATTTTCGTTAACGAATTTTATTCATTGGTCTAGTTGCCTTAGACTTTAAGTTAGGTCCCGCCATTTTTTTGAATTTATTTTATAGCTAAATTAATGCTCGGGACATGATAGGTATTATCTCATTTGTAGTTTCATATTTTTTAGAATTTATTTGGACTTAACGGACCTTACCATTAAGTCCAGAACGTCTAAAATAGTTAAGATAGACTGTTTTTTATGTTTAATTGGCTTCGAACATCATTAATGTCACGCCCCGAATTCCAGTGAACCCGAGGCGCGACTGACGAGACGGAAATAAAATAAAATAAAGGACAATTTAAACAGATTTAACTAAGCATGCATCCATTACCGTCAACACATCAACATAACATGAATTACATCCCATGAATCCATTGTTCACATGTCATTGGGCTTAAGCTCTTACATATCAAAATATGCCTCCAAGGGCCAAAAACACTCCAAGTGCAATCTCCTATCAAGATGTTACCAAATCTCAGGTAGCAGGGGCATCTTCATCTGTAATATGGTGTCCCACGAATGGGTCAGCTCAACTACTGGTATGATAGAGTGCTAATGCAAGAAACAAAATTAAGGACGTGACATGTGCAAGTGTACATTTATCTCTACATGTCATGCAATATCATCAATGCAGTACATGATCAATATGCATGACGCACACATGCAAACTCTATGCCACACATGTCTCGTCTTACGGTCCTTCCTCGATAGCCCGAGTACTATGTTTCACTTTACGGTCCGTCCCCGCTGGCATGAGAGCCATGGCCAAATTTTGGGTTTTTCACCACAGGATCTGCACCCTCATAATGCATAACACCAAGTGCTCAACTCACACTATGCTGTCAAGGAATCACACTATGCCAATATGCCCAGATTCCACCATGCAATGATATGATCTTACGAAATCAATACATGAAGCATGTTTTAAGTTATGCATATACTACTGAAAGCAACAACCAAATCACACAACTCAATCCACAAGTCCACATATCATGAACAATCCATTTGATCACATGCTCGGTTTTCACAGTCATCATCTTAACAATTCCATGAATTACACACAATGATAACACATGAATTACACATATAGTCATGGCTTACATCTATCATTCAATCAAATATTCAGGAAGGTAATAAGAATCACATAGGCATAGAACCAATCAAACAATATGGCAATTATCCCTAAACTCAATTCTATTTCTTACTTAGCAAAATACCATACCTGATGGGTTGATCTCAACCCTAAGATGTAGTGCTCTCTGGGTGGTGGAACTAACAATGATGATACAGGAGATCAAACCACCTTTTCCTTGTCCTTTGATGCTCCTAAAATCACAAAATGTAACTCAGTCAGTTTGTCACTTGAATGATGCTATTCATCAAATTTTATGTCTTTAATTTATAAGTTTCTATTTCGCTAGATTAAATTCTATTATTGTGTCCGAAACGTCGAAGAAAATAAGTTTGGGTTTTTGCGGAATTTAATTTGGACATCCGGGCTAATAAGGGCAAAACTGTCATTTCGTACTTTCACGGTTTCCCATTTCCTGAGACCTCTCCTTGTAAATTGGACTCCACAGTTGTGTCCAGAATGTTCTAAACAATAAGATTTCACTATTCGTTTACTCGAATCGAGGTCCGTTTGACTGGGTTTTGACTCAGGGGCATTTTGGTAATTTTAAAGGGGTTCCATGGGTCTTTTATTTTTTTTCGGAACCTTGTCTCGCGTCACCGACCTCACCGTTGGTCTTAGGAGGTCCAAGATAGTAATAAAACATATATGGCTTGGCTTAATTGGGGTTCGAGCCATTTTGGAGTATTTAATTTAATTAATTTGATTTAATTTGGTAAATGGGTTATATATATATATATATATATATATATTTTAGTGGCACAATTGGGCACGGTTGGTAACTGTCCCAATTGGCCACACGCTCCACTCCCTCACGCGTAGTTCCTGGTTTGAGTCTCGCCCCCCACCCCCTTTTTATATATATATATATATATATATATATTGATCCTTTTCTTCCTTATTTAACCGATTTTGGGCCCCAACCCTGTTTGAATAAATCAGGCCCAAAGGCCCTTTAAACCCAACACTGCCTACACCCTTTTAAACTAACCAAGGCCCTAAAAAAATAATTAAAATAGGCCCAAGGCAGCCCCTGCGCACCCCCGATTCTTCGACCAAACGCCGGCCTCCTTCTCAGGCCACGGTCGCCGTACGACGACTGTCCCCCTCCCCCATTTTCTCAAATTTTCTCGTTAAAAATTTATGATATTTATACCAAAATAATCCTGGAACCCTCAGGAATGTTTCAAAATTAGTTTCAGCCCCTAATACATTGAGTTCACTGACACCCACTTCCATTTCCGACCACAAGACCCAGAATCCGGCCACTGTTCTGATTAGATTTCCAACCTGAAAACAGTGCCGTCCTCCCCCCTTCCTTTCTAATTCACCATCCCATATTCCATTTCCCACACAAACATCCCAGTTTTATAAAATAAGACAAACCCAGCGCCTGTCCCGGTTTTCCGGCCAGTTCCGGCCGACTGCAACCCTTCAATTTCTAACCCTCTTCTTCCACCGTTTTAAGCCTAATTTATTCACATATTTTTCCTGCACTTCTCAGGGTTAATTCTAGGTTATTTAAACAAAACTCATGCATAAAATACCAAAGAAAACTAAGCTGCCATAAACCTGCAACCGTGTATTCCTAACTCATTCTTGAATCATTTTCATTGATTCCTTTTGCATTTAAATCTACATCATGTGCTCTACAAGACCCCATAAATTAAACCAAGCTATCAAGCCTTAAAATTTTAAAAACAAAAGTGAGCTTGGCATACCTCTCTTCTGATTTCGCAGGTGTTGCAGCACCTTTCTCCCTTATGATTTTCCCTTTTCTTGAATTTTCTGAGCTCCCTTCAACTACCTCAAGTTCCCTCACTCAGCCTCTCTCTCTCTCTCTCTCTCTCTCTCTGATCTCTCTATCAACTTGCCCAGCAATCTATATACACATAGGCATGTATATATCCTCACGCAAACCATCTGCACAGCCCACTATTTCTCTCTCGGTTCTCCCAATTCCTGACTGGCCTCACTGTCTTCTTTCTTCTTCCATGCAGGATGCATTTAATGCCAGCCGACCTTGGTGCTGTGTATCCATAGATACACCTACGTTCTTATATATATATATATACCTATATTTTATATTATACACCTATTAGCTCACACATGCCAATGCTCTGTCACCCACCCACCTACACACACGGCAGCCTACACACTGGCACACAATCTGACCAATATATATATATATATATATATATAGCCATTTTACATACATATATACATGTATTTAAATACCAATATATATATATATAAATATACATATATACGCATTATGCAATTTATATAAATGCATGCACACATCACTCATTATTTACACCCGTCATATACACATACACCAACATGTATATTAAAAAAAAAAAATTCATTTATTCCAAAAAAAAAAAATTTCAAGTCATTACAATTAAAGGTAAAATAGTAATTTTTATATTTTACGTGTCTTAATTTTTAATATTCCATCTCGTAAAATGGACCTCGCCATTGGGTCCAGAATGTTCAGGTTACACTACCCTTTCATTTTATTTAGGTAATGGAATATTTTACTATAATTAAATTAATTTAACTTAAGTAAATTATTTAATTAATATTATATATATTATGTCAATAATGTTCACATGTGTGAAGCTGGCATAATGGCCACGTGCTTGGGGTTAAGTTTCTCATATACATGAGGTTAGGGGTTCGAGTCTTGGGGAGCTGCGACTCCCCTTTATTTTTCTGAGTTTCGATTTATCAAACGGTGAACAGTGAGCAGAATAGGGATAGGATATCCCAGGTCCGAACAAGAGTATTAAATTAGAGCCTCGCCCTTGTTGCCAAACATACCCAATTCTCTTTTAAATTAAAACCATAGCCCTAAACGACGTAGTTTTAACTTACCCTTTCTGCGCCTGGGCAAGTTTTGACTCGAACCCAAAACCCGACCTGACCCGACCCATGAACAGTCTTCTTCCCCATTTTTTCAATGAGGGTTCCAGTCGCCCTCTCCGGTGTCGGCGACTATCGCCGATCACTTCCAACGATGAAACCAACAGGAAGGTGCGAACCCTTTTTTGATGAGGATTTCGATTCTATAGTTGGTTTCTTGATTTGGTAGGTATTTAATCACGAAATAGAGGGTTTCAGTGGGCCTCCGGCAAGACTTGCTTTTTCGGCGAGCTACATTTTTCCTATTTTGTCAAGTTCTAGCCACTAATTTTGCTCCATTTTTCTTCCTATGTGTTTCTGTGAGTATGGGGAGTGTTTCCTCGTTCCTAAAACCAAACAAAGTGATCAAAACTTCAATCACCTAATTTACCCAACCGTACCCGCAACTCAATATTTCTCCATGGTCTCCTGACCATTTTTGATGATTTAAATTGAAAAACACACCAAATGTCATGCTCTTTTGAGCCATGCAAACATCTTTAAGTTTTACTCAAGTTTCTCTCATGATCCAATTCTTCCTAGGTTTGGCCATGGCGGGTTTTAGGGTTTCTTGAGCCTAAAGTCTGTCATTTTTCTTAAATTTTTATCCTCTTTCAATATTTGATACATGCATGCATTTTAGCTTCATTAATTTGCACAAAACAGTGGTATTTTCCTTAGAGAGCGAAATTGGGTGAAAGGATTTTTACCTTTAAAGGGTTGGTCTCCTTGCTTGGTTTGAGCCACTAACTTCCTTAGGGTTAGCTTCTAGGTTACATGCATGGAACTCCTCTTTTTTTTTTCTTCTTCTTCTTCTTCTTCACTTTCTCTCTCTACAAATCTTTATCTCTCTAGTTGCGCACACACATGCACACATACCTTTCTATTTTTTTTTCTCTTATACGCGTACACACTTTATATGTATATATATATATATATACAGCACACACATACATATATATATATATATATATTTTAATCTCCTGCATGAATTTCTATTAAGTGAAATAATGTCCAATGAGGTGTTGACACTTCAGCTTTTGAGCATGCAGTCTTGAAGATTTATATATAGGTTATATACATTTCTTGTGAGATATATAGCACAAAAATGTTGTAACCAAGTTGGCTATATTTTTGGGTATAAGTTCTTTCCCTCTTTTTGGTCTTGGGATCAAGACTTTGGGCCAACACTTTTAGGCTTTCTTTTTTCTCTTTTTCTCTTTGTATGCCTTGTTTGGCATTTTGCACTTAATCCCATTTTCTTATTGCATTAATTTTCTTTCTTCCTTATGTAATTGTATTATTTTGTAGCCTTCATTGTCTTGATTTAACTTTCTATAATTGATATTTTGCTTCTTAAGTCTTTAATATTAAATTAGCGACTAAATTCTCGATAACTAGATCAGGGTGTTACAACAGAAGTGAATCATAACGCTCAATAGGGTTTCCCAAAGCACACAAGCATACATCGTGCAAAAACTAATGTAAGTCCGATGTGGATAATCCCTAATGTCCAATATGCAATCGCAAGCATACAATGATATCATCTACTAGATCACAGTTGTAGATATAACCATTAAAAGAATATAATACCACTCCATATGGTGTAACAATTGTAGTAGTGCACTCAACATAGGCATTCAATCATGATACATGTATATGTGTGTGTGTGTGTGTATATATACAAACCTCATGACACACCTCTATTTCATGTTTCAAAGCAATAAGGACACAATATCCAATACAGGTCGATAACATAGCCAGTCAATAACGTGTAATCACTACACCATTATATAGATAACATGTGTAATGCACAATATAACAAGTTCGAGCAACATTCACTGTAATTATTAATATAGTCTATATAATACCATCATGCGCAATGCAGAAAGGTAAACGTGTATGATTTAAACTACGATCCAAGTCTCAACTTTATCTCTCTCAATCTATAGTTCAATCACCTAATGGCCCCCGAAAAAACCTGATTCTTTTGGGGTTACTAACCCGCTGGCAATGCATCATCACCCACGCGAGGTTACGGTTCATAACCGAAGAGAAACACAATCCCCGTCACAAAATAATCTCAGTCTCTAACATGATATCATCATGCTCTATTCATCTATCCCATCAATCCATCTACACCACTCAGGTGAGCTCAACCAATACCATAGATGTCCGCAATATAATCCACATCGGCTATCATGCAATACAACGCAATGCATGATATCTCACTATAGGAAAATCACATAGCCCACAGATTATCTATATGTGTAATACCCTAACCCAGGATATGACAATAAACCGAGGTAGACCGGGTCGAGTAGTGTGACACTGATTTGTAACCGAACTTGAGTTCTAATGAAAGAGGTATAATTGTAGCATTCAATGATTTTTGAACACACGAGTAGAATTACAATCACATCCGAGTACCCCGGGATCACTTGTACGAGGGACACGGTAGTACAGAGAATCGTGACCATATACCAAGATATATCTCGAAGTGCGTGTCTAGTATATCTACGTACGTACATAAGTATAGATATATATATATATATACATATCTATATATATGGTAATATATATGTATAATAATATATAGAAGTGTATATATATATATATACAGAATATATATATATATATACATATTATATAAGTATAATGTGTAAAGTATATATATATATATATATATAAATATACAAGTAAATATATATTATATAGGCAGCATGCAAGTGGGTGTGTGCTGGAAAGCGAGTGTTGGCAGCAAGTGTGTGTGTTGGTGTGTATAGTGTGTGTGTAAACATATTTTAAATTATATATATACAAATATCTAAGTTAAGATGGAAACAAAGAAATCAGAAATCAGAAATCAGAAAGGAAAAAGAGAAGTCAAGGAACTGGGCTGAGGAAGGAAGACAGAGAGAGAGTAGAAAGAGAAGTAAACGGTTGAGATTGTGTATATATATGCGTGTAATGTTAGGAGAAAAATAGAAAGAAAAAAAGAGGAAAAAGGGAGAAGCTGAGAGTGGATTGAAGTCGAGATTTAGAAGGAAAAGGTTCAGGAGTAGAAGCCAAAGTGGTTCAGAAAAGATACTGCGAGCAAAAAATTGAGAAAAATAAGGTGAGATTGTCAATTCTGTTTTTTTCGATTCAAAGCATGAAGCTAGGTTTTATTGATAGGGTTTGAATCAGCATGAAAGTAGGGTTAAATTGCAAAAAGAATCACTTGAAAAGGTGTAGGAATGAAGGAGAAAACCCTAGTTGCAGGTCTTAGGTGATAATTGGTGTAATACCCTGACCCAATTGTAACCAAGCCAATAAGATTTTACGTTACGATGAAATAAACGGTTTGGATTTTCAATATCTTGAATATATGGACAATGCCAAGGCAAATGAATAGCGACGAAAAAAAAAGAAAAATAAATAACAAATAAATAATAAATAATAAATAAAATAAAATAAGAATTGGAAAGAAATAAAAATAAGAATTTAATATTTGAACAATATATATATATATATATATACATATGGATATATATAGGTGTAAATATATAAATAAATATATGTGAATGTGAATAGATGTATATCAGTTACAATAGGTAACTAAAAAGTAAAAGAAAGGCATGGACGCAGAGGAGTTATAGGCGCGGGAAGGAAGAGGAAAGGCCAAAGGGGAGAGAGAGAGAGAGAGAGAAAGAGAGAGAGAGAGAGAGAGAGAGAGAGAGAGAGAGAGAAGGAGAAATAAAGGGGGTAGTTTAAATTGAAAGCATGCCAGGCATGCGTTAGAACTGGAAAAAAAAAAAAAAAAAAAAAAAAGGGAAGAAAGAAAGCAGCGCAAGCGGTGCAAGTAGGGTGGTGCGGTACACGAAACAGGAAGGAAAAAGAAAAAGAATAAGGAAGGAAGAAGAAGAAGGTGGGTCAGTAGAAGAGAAAAGAAGAAAAACAGAGGCAAAGAAAGGGGAGCCGAACCGTTCAGGGGCGTGCAACAAGAAACAAAAAAAAGGGTAAGACATTGAGCTTTTTGTCTTAAATTGTTAGAAGCATGAATGATTAATTTGATTTTAAGATCTTGTTAAGCATGGAAATTGGTTTATATTTCAATTTGAATCAAGTGAAACGATCCAGAAACGAGTGAGAAAATGGCATTTACAGGGTAGGAATAAAAAAATCGGGTTGTGTGATTTTTATGCGTTTAACTTGGTTTAAACAAGGGCGAACTATTCCTAGGAGGTGCAAAAGCTGAATGAAAGAAAAAATGGGCCAAAACCATAGAAGAAAATAGTAGAAAATGGAGGAGAAAAGGGCTGGCCGGAAAATCACACAGCTCTGGTAGAGCTGAGATTTTCCCTATTTTGGGGGAGATCCGGGACTCTAATCAAAAAACTGAGGGCATATTTGAGTTGCTCATGAAGCATAGGTTCAGGCCCAATGGAAACCGCAAGAAAATCCATCGCCGGCGAGTCGTCGTTGACGGAGAAGACTATCGGCACTGCGCTGGGAGGGAGACGCGCGACTGGGTTTTTGTTTCTTGATTTGGGCCAAACCGGGTCGGGTCCGACCCAACCCACCTATTCAGAGGACTGCCCAACACTGTTTCTTTATGGGTCATGTTTTAAATTGGAGATTGGGGGGTGTTTGGTTGTGAAGGAGAAGTTATCAATTGTTTGGCTTATAAGTGTACAGGAAATGAAAAAACAAAAAACAGAAGTTGCAGAAGGGTTGCATGCCCTGTGACTTGAACCCAAGACTTTAGGTTTAAGGTTTGAAGCTTGGACGACTATGCCACTAAGGCACATGTGGTCTGTTTGGGCTCAAATACTATATGTATTAGCTACACTTAATTAATTTAATAAATTAGTTTAAATTAATTAATTTCAAATTAAATCTTGACGCTTAAATTAGTCGAATGAATAATGAAAACTTACTGTTTTGGACCTTCTGGATCTAATGGTGAGGTCCGTTTCATGAGACGAAGTCCCAAAAAATAAAATACCCGGAGAACGCCACATTAACCAAAATGCCCCTAAGTCGAAGGTGAGTCAAACGGACTTCAATTGAGTTAAGTAAATAGTGAATTTTTATTATTTCAAACCTTCTGGACTCAACGATGAAGTCTAAATTATGAAAATAGAACCCAAAAAATATAGACACATAAAAGACAATTTTACCCTTGGATAAATTAGATTAAGTTAGAAGTCGTAAAAGTATAAAGTAACAAAAGAGATATTTAGAGTAGTGAGACATAAATTTGATAAATGACATGAAACCTAAAACATGTTTACTGATATATAGGAGACTCGAAAGGAAAAGGGAAGGTCACGGAATACTAAGTTGCATTGAAAAGGTAAGTAAATTCTTATCTTTGATACGTGATTTTCCAAGCCATGATCTTTCTATTACTGTCAAAACGCGTACTCATATATATGTATCCATTGTTATTGTCCCCACCATGGATATTGTTCTATCTGGTGGATGCCTATTGATTGATATCTCATGACTTAATTCATTGTATTAACGTCTATCATTGTATGCTTATGTCATGATGTTCCATACATTATACGCTTCTTATAGAATTACAATCGAATCTTGATTTATGTTAAATGTCAGGTTTTGTGCTCAGTCACATCACCCATCTGATGCTATCTGATTGACTAGGACCTACGGGTCAATTTATGGGACCTACGGGTGAAACAGGACACATAGCAATGATGGCGTTTTTACGCAATGAGTTTAATGGGCATTTTATATTCATTTATGTTAATGGGGGGCATGGCGGGCCCCAAAAGACCGAGGGTCTGCCAAACCCTGAATAAAGTAAAGGCATCATTCATGTTTAATTGATATATTGACATCTATTAGATTCATAGGAGGTTTTCATTTCCCTATGAATAGTTCTATGTTGATTGGTCTTGATTTATTGGACTTGACTATGACCGTTTCATTGTGGCAATATTTATGTTGATTGTGTTCATTGGGCCTATTCCATATTTATACTACACTGTTACTCATGATTGTTATTGTACCTTATCATTCATTGACCATTGTGACATTTTTTAGTTGAATGCAACCGTTGTCATGACTGGCTATCATGTTTCCTTGAGTTTATTTTTCCTATGTAATCCCTAACCCGTATTGGGGATAGGCTTTTACTTACTGAGCTTTGTTAGCTCACCCCTTATATTATATTTTTCAGGTGAGAATGCTATAGAACCACAGTAGGAGATCTAGAGTGTAGGGAGACGGTTGAGGAGCACAATAGAATACAGTAGTTTCTCCCATGCACTCACCACCTAAAACATGGTTTATGTTTGGTTATTGTCAGACTTATTTTCAGTTTTTGGAACAATGTTGTAATAAGGCTTTCGCACTTTAATGTTATGGTCATATTGCTAATTCTTATCATTGGTAAAAGAATAAAAAAAAGTAGGGACGGCCATTGGGCCAGTCCCACGACACAAGATCCGCATAGGGTGGGTTTCGGGTCGTGACAGCTTGGTATCAAAGCAAGGTTTTAGGTGCTAGCGAGTCATAGGAGACAAGACTAGGACACTAGAACTGTTACGTCTAGAAATGAAGTGATAGTACTACCGATGCCTTTGTATTAAACCTTATGTAACTACTAGCCGTTATCTTATGTAAATGTACTGAATGTCTTTTCAGCAATGGTTGACACAAGGACTACCACAGTCGTTATGGAGCGTATCGAACGTTTGGAACAGTTGATAGATAGGGTTATCGAGGCACTACCCCAAACTCAGGATGGTACGAATCAGATGGGCACTAGTCAGCTAGTACAATAGGAGCCACATGTCAACATGGGTGTTAGTCAGCCGGTACAATAGGAACAGCCGGTGAACCAGAATACTAGCCAGCTAGTGCGATGGGGGCGGCCTGTCAACAGAGGTAACTCTTAGAGGGATGAGTATGATCCGGTATTCCCATACGAGCAGTTCCAGAAGATGAAGCCGCCATCCTTTGACGGTACCCAGGGAGCCATAGCTGTAGAAGAGTGGCTCTTGGAGATGAACAGAATATTTCGCATCTTGCCATGCACTGAGACACAGAATGTGGCCTATGTCACATACCGATTCGAGGGAGCTGCCAACAAATGATGGCTGCTTGAGGAGGCCAGAGAGCCGGACATAGACTAGCAGCGTTTTACTATAGTGTTCAATGAGAAGTACTTTCCCCGGAAGTGAAGAATTGAAAAATTGCTGAGTTCATGGTACTTCAGCAGGGCAATATGACAGTGGAGCAGTATGAGGCCGCATTCAATGAGTAGGCCAGATTTATCCTGAATGTTATCAATAATGAGGATTTTAAGGCCCGAAAGTTTGAGGAGGGGCTGTGGTAGGCCATTAAGGACAGGTTGAGGCCTCAACGATTACCTGTCTTCAATGAGGTCGTGGCCACCGCTAGAATCATTGAGATAAGTGGTGAAGAGTTCACCAAGAGACAGGCAAACCAGAGGTTAGGTGGAGGTCAAAATCAGAGGGTAGGGCCTTCTTCCTCTAGGCAAGGACCCTCATTCACCAGACCTAGGACTGGATCCCAACCTACAGGGCCTAGTCTGAAAGTTCACAAGGGTCAGTGTTTGAAAAACAGTAATGCTTGCTATTATTGCGGTCAGGCGGGACATTTTGCTAGGGAGTGCCCTTAGAATAACAGAGCCACTACCAGTATTGCTTCGGTTAAAGCACCAGTACTAGCACCTAGCACACCAACACCCGTGTTTACATTTACAGTAAACAAGCCACCGAACTATAGGAATGGACAGGGAAATATTCCACAACAAGCCGGATGGGTTTTCGCCATAATGCTAGGGGATATTTAGGCTTCGAATTTTGTGGTCGCAAGTACTCTTTTAGTTTGTGCACAGCCTGCCCATGTTTTATTTGATATTGGTTCTACGCACTCTTTTATATACCTTGCATATGCTACTAAGTTGAACAGATTGACAGAACCCTTAAGATACTTGTTTAATGTGACTATACCATCGGGGCAATCATTAATGGGGGAGACCATGTATAAAAACTATGAAATACAGATTATGGGGGTACATTTACTTGCTGATCTGATACCATTAGAAATTTGTGGGTTTGACGTTATTTTTGGAATGGATTGGTTAATTGCAAATCATGCCATGATAGATTGTGTGACCAAGAGAGTACTTATCCAGAGCCCCAGATTTTCAATTGTTGAGTTTAAAGGGACCGGAGTGGTGGCCCCACCCTATTTTGTTTCTGCTATACAGGCTAGACGTTTACTTCGTAAGGGGTGCCATAGTTTCTTATGTAGTATCCAGAACACTGAGTCACCACAGCCTGTGTTGGAGCAGATTCCCATTACTAGGGAATTCCCTGAGGTGTTTTTGGATGATTTTACAAGGGTGCTTGTTGATCGAGAGATTGAGTTTAGCATCGATGTACTGCTAGGCATGGCACCGATATCTAAGACACCCTACTGAATGGCCCCAGCTGAGCTGAAGGAATTAAAACTACAGTTACAGGAACTACTAGACAAGGGTTTTATACGACCCGGTTCATCGCCATGGGGTGCACCTGTACTGTTTGTTAAGAAGAAAGATGGGACCATGAGGTTATGTATAGACTACCGTGAACTGAATAAGGTTACCATCAAAAACAGGTATCCACTGCCTATAGTAGATGATTTATTTAACCAGTTGAAGGGGGCTCAGGTGTTTTCAAAGATTGATCTAAGGTCCGGCTATCATCAGTTGAAATTTAGGCCCACAAACATTCAAAAACGGCGTTCAGAACACGGTATGGACATTATGAGTTTTTGGTCATGCGTTTTGGAGTGACTAATGCCCCAGTCGCATTCATGGATTTAATGAACAGAGTGTTTAAGCCGTACTTGGATGATTTCATGATCGTATTCATTAATGATATTCTGGTCTATTCTAAGAACCAGGAGGAACACAAGGTGCATTTGAGAAAGATCCTACAGATGCTAAGGGAACAGAAGTTATACGCTAAGTTGAAGAAGTGTGAATTCTGGCTTCCAAGCATTTCCTTCTTAGGGCATGTGGTCAGTAAAGATGGGATCTCCGTAAACCCCCAGAAGATAGAGGCTCTTACCAGTTGGCCCCAACCGACTATTGACACGGAGGTCGGCAATTTTATAGGTTTAGCTGGCTATTGTAGGAGATTTGTCAATGATTTTTCCAAGATAGCCATACCAATTACCCAGTTGACCAAGAAGAATACTTCATTCATCTAGACTGAGGAAAGGGAACAAAGTTTTCAAGAGCTGAAGAACCAATTGGTTACAGCTCCAATCTTGACAGTACCAGATGGGACAGAGGGCTTCTTGATCTACAGTGATGCCTCACGCCAAAGCTTGGGGTGTGTTCTGATGCAACAAGGAAAGGTAGTAGATTATGCGTCAAGGCAACTGAGGCCACATGAGAAGAACTATCCAACTCACGACCTCAAGCTTGCAGCTATTGTTTTTGCCCTTAAAATCTAGAGGCATTATTTGTACGGAGCCACATGTGAGATTTTCACTGATCACAAAAGCCTCAAGTACTTGTTTAAGCAAAAGGAGCTCAATATGCGCCAACGACGTTAGGTTGGAGTTGATCAAGGACTATGAGCTCAATATTCAGTACCATCTAGGGACGGCGAATGTAGTAGCTGATACTCTTAGTAGGAAGTTATCAAGGAGTCTTGCTTACCTGTTGACTACACAGAAAAAGCTATTACAAGATTTAGAGACCACGGAGGTTGAGGCGATTCTGCCAGGTTCTAGGGCGATGTGTGCTAATGTCACAATCGATCTTACGATTGTTAACAAGATCAAGGAGTCATAGGCTTATGATAGCAAAATTGTTAAGCTTCATCAAAAGGTCGAGATTGAAGGGAATACAGATTTCTCTATACGAGATGGGGTGTTGTACTATCATGATAGGATTTGCGTGCCAGACGTACCTGAGATTAAGAAGGAGATTCTTGATGAGGCACACAGTTATAGATTTGCTATACACCTAGGAAACACAAAAATGTACCACAACATGAAGGGAACTTACTGGTGGTCAAGGATGAAGAAGGATATAACTTAGCACATTGCACGATGTATGGAGTGCCGACGGGTCAAGCTTAAGCATCAGAAGCCAGGAGGGCTTCTACAGTCACTGCCGATACCAGAGTGGAAATGGGAGCATATCACGATGGATTTTGTATCAGGGTTACCTAAGACATCACATGGGAATGATTCTATATGGGTGATCGTCAACAGACTGACAAAGACAGCCCATTTTCTTGCGACCAAGATGACTCAAACTTTAGAACGACTGGCCATGCTCTACATCAGAGAGATCGTTTGATTACATAGAGTCCTAGTATCTATTGTATCCGACCAAGATCCATGCTTTATGTCTAAGTTCTAGAGGAGTCTATAGAATGTTATGGGTACCGAGTTGAGTCTTAGCACCGTATATCACCCTGAGACAAACGGACAAGTCCAAGAAGACGATACAGACATTAGAGGACCTACTGAGATTCTGTGTCATTGATTTCAAGGGAAGTTGGAAGGACCAACTACCATTAGTAGAGTTCACGTATAACAACAGCTAACAATCCAGTATTGGTATAGCACCGTATGAGGCACTATATGGCAGGCAGTGTAGATCTTCACTATGCTGGACAAAAGTGGGTGATAGGAAACTATTTGGGCCGGAGATAGTAGAGCAGACCACTGATAAGATCCATCTGATCAGACAGCGCTTACTAGCAACTCAGAGTCGACAAAAGAGTTATGCTGACACGAGGAGACGAGAGTTGGAGTTCATGACAAGTGACTACGTGTTCCTGAAGGCATCACCGATGAAAAGAGTGGTTAGATTTGGCAAGAGAGGGAAACTAAGGCCACGATACATTAGACCGTTCAAGATTGTTGGACGAGTCGGACCAGTAGCATATCGACTAGCATTGCCATCTGAGTTAGCTCACGTACATAATGTGTTCCATGTTTCAATGTTAAGGAAATGTGTGCAAAACCCAGATCAGATAATCGAACACGAGCCGCTAGATGTACAGGAGGATTTGAGTTATATTGAGCAGCCGGTACAGATTTTAGACTGACAAGAGCAAGTTCTACAGAACAAGATCATTCCACTAGTGAAGGTATTATGGAGGAATTCTTGACTTGAAGAAGCCACTTGGGAACGAGAAGATGAAATGCTTGCTCAGTATCCTTATTTATTTGCATCATGATTTAGTCAAGTTTAGGGGACCAAACTTATTTAAGGGGGGGAGAATACAATACCCTGACCCAATTGTAATCGAGATGATAAGATTTTACGTTTCGATGAAATAAATGGTTTGGATTTTCAATAGCTTGAATATATGAATGATGCCAGGGCAAACGAATAGAGACGAAAAAAAAAAAGAAAAAATAAATAAAAATAATTATAACAAATAAATAGAAATAAGATAAAATAAAATAAAACTAAAATGAAAATAAAATAAGAATTGGAAAGAAATAAAAATAAGAATTTAATATGTGAACAATATATATACAGATGGATAAATATAGGTGTAAATATATAAATAAATATATGTGAAGATGAATAGATGTATATTAGTTACAATAGGTAACTGAAAAATAACAGAAAGGTATGGATGCAAGGGAGTTATAGGTGCAGGAAGGAAGAGCAAAGGCTAAAGGGGAGAGAGAGAGAGAGAGAGAGAGAGAGAGAGAGAGAGAGAGAGAAGGAGAAATAAAGAGGGGCAGTTTAAATTGAAAGCATGGCAGGCATGCGTTAGAACTAGAAAAAAAAAAAAAAAGAGAGAGAAAAAGCAGGGAAGAAAGAAAGCACCGCAAGCAGGGTGGTGCGGCACACAAAACAGGAAGGAAAAAGAAAAAGAATAAGGAAGGAAGAAGCAGAAGGTGGATCAGTGGAAGAGAAGAGAAGAAAAACAGAGGCAAAGAAGGGGGAGCAAAACCGTTCAAGGGCGTGTAATAGGAAACAAAAAAAGGGTGAGACACTGAGCTTTCTGTCTTAAATTGTTAGAAGCATGAATGATTAATTTGATTTTAGGATCTTGTTAAGCATGGAAATTGGTTTATATTGCAATTTGAATCAAGCGAAACGATCCATAAACGAGTGAGAAAACGGCATTTACAGGGTAGGAATAAAAAAATCGGGTTGTGTAATTTTTATGCATTTAACTTGGTTTAAACAAGGGGGAACTATTCCTATTAGGTGCAGAAGTTGAATGGGAGAAAAAATGGGCCAAAACTGTAGAAGAAAAGAGTAGAAAATGGAGGAGAAAAGGGCTGGCCAGAAAACCACACAGCTCTGGTGGAGCTGCGATTTTCCCTGTTTTAGGGGAGATCTGGCACTCCGATCAGAAAATCGAGGGCAGATTTGAGTTGCCCATGACGCATAGGTTCGGGCCCAGTGGAAACCGCGAGAAAATTTGTCACTGGCGAGTCGCCGTTGACGGAGAATACCACCGGCACTGTATTGGAAGGGAGACGCACGGATGGGTTTTTGTTTCTTGATTTGGGCCAAACTGGGTCGGGTCCAACCCAACCCACCAATTGAGAGGACTGCCCAACACTGTTTCTTTATAGGTCATGTTTTGAATTGGAGATTGGGAGTGTTTGGTTGTGAAGGAGAAGTTATCCATTGTTTGGCTTATAAGTGTACAGGAAATGAAAAAACAAAAAACAGAAGTTGCATAAGGGCTGCATGCCCTGTGACTTGAACCCAAGACTTTAGGTTTAAGGTTTGAAGCTTGGACCATTGTGCCACTAAGGCATATGTGGTCTGTTTGGGCTCAAATACTATATGTATTAGCTACACTTAATTAATTTAATAAATTAATTAATTTCAAATCTGCCCTTCTGGATCGTAAATTAGTAGAATGAATAATGAGAATTTACTGTTTTGGACCTTCTAGATCTAATGGTGAGGTCCTTTTCACGAGACGGAGTCCCAAAAAATAAAATACCCGTAGAATGCCAAAATGACCAAAATGCCCCTAAGTCGAAGCTGAGTCAAACGAACTCCGATTGAGTTAAGTAAATAGTAGATTTTTATTATTTCAAACGTTCTGGACTCAACGGTGAAGTCCAAATTATGAAAACAGAACCCAAAAAATAGAGACACATAAAAGACTATTTTACCCTTGGGTAAATTAGATCAAGTTAGAAGTCGTAAAAGTATAAAGTAATAAAAGAGATATTTAGAGTAGCGAGGCATAAATTTGATAAATGACATGAAAGCTAAAACATGTTTACTGATATATAGGAGACTCGAAAGGAAAAGGGAAGGTCACGGAATGCTAAGATGCATTGAAAAGGTAAGTAAATTCCTATCTTTGATACGTGGTTTTCCAAGCCAATATCTTTTTATTACTGCCAAAACTCGTACTTATGTATATGTATCCATTGTTATTGTCCCTACCATGGATATTGTTCTATCTGGTGGATGCCTATTAATTGATATCTCATGACTTGATTCATTGTGTTAACGTCTATCATTGTATGCTTATGTCATGATGTTCCATACATTATACGTTTCTTATGGAATTACAATAGAATCTTGATTTATGTTAAATGCTGGGTCTTGTGCTTAGTCACATTACCCATCTGATACTATATGATTGAATGGGACCTACGGGTCAAACGAAACACATGGCAATGATGGCATTTTTACGCAATGAGTTTAATGGGCTTTTTATATGCATTTATGTTAATGGAGGGTATGTCGGGCCCCAAAAGACCGAGGGTCTGCCAAACCCTGAATAGAGTAAAGGCATCATTCATGTTTAATTGATATATTGACGTCTATTGGATTCATAGGAGGTTTTCATTTTCCTATGAATAGTTTTATGTTGATTGGTCTTGATTTATTGGACTTGACTATGACCGTTTCATTGTGGCAATATTTATGTTGATTGTGTTCATTGGGCTTATTCCATATTTATACTACACTGTTACTCATGATTGTTATTGTACCTTATCATTGATTGGCCATTGTGGCGTTTTACAGTTGAATGCAACCGTTGTCATAACTGGCTATCCTATTTCCTTGAGTTTATTTTTCCTATGTAATCCCTAACCCATATTGGGGATAGGCTTTTACTTACTGAGCTTTGTTAGCTCAGCCTTTATATTATATTTTTCAAGTGAGAATGCTACAGAACCACGATAGGAGATCCGAAACGTAGGGAGACGGTTGAGGAGCACAATAGAATACAGTAGTTTCTCCCATGCACTCACCACCTAAAACGTGGTTTATGTTTGGTTATTATCAGACTTATTTTTAGTTTTTGGAACAATGTTGTAATAAGGCTTCCGCACTTTAATGTTATGGTCATATTGCTATTTGTTATCAATGGTAAAAGAATGAAAAAAGTAGGGACGGCCATTGGGTCGGCCCCATGACACGAGATTCGCATAGAGTGGGTTTCAGGTCGTGACAATCGGGTTCTAGGGTTTTGAGTGTTTAAACTTCATTTGAATAATGAGGAACTAATCCTCTATAGTGTAGAAAATGAGAAGGAAAAGAAATGAGTAAAAAAAATTAAAGTGTAGGCATGAAATTGAAAGAAACCAGTTGGCCTGGAGCTACGATTTTTCCCAAATTCGTGTAAATTTAGTGAACCAATTGAGCAACCAAGTTTGAATATGTAATCTCTATGAAAAACTGAAGAGAACCTCATTGAGCTAGGATTAAAAATTGATTGGAAAAAATTTTCTGTCACTGGAGAAGGCGACGGAACCCTACCGGAACCTCGCTAGAAAGTCGTGGAAGACAATGAACAGTGGGTTTTGATACAGTGTCGTTGGGGGTTATAATTGAATGATATTGCATCGTTTAGGTAAGGCTGTTTTAATTTAAAAAGCTGAATAGGGGTGTTTGGTTGTTAGATTATGAAATTAATTTGGTTATGCTGGACATGGGTTGGGATAGCCTATCCCTGATTTGGCCTTTATCCTCTGTTTGGTTTCAAAGATTTAAGAAAAAATAACGAGGGGCTGCTGCCCCCACGGTTCGAACTGAAGACCAAGGGAAGGGAGGATTCTTAGTGGGATGCACGGGCCACTGAACCACTGAGGCCCATGTGACCATATACGGTCAAAATATAAATAAATTATATAATTAGTTAATTAATTAAATTAAGAAAATCAATTTAATAAGAGAAATTAAAGATAATTAAACCGTAATCCAAAATAAATGAATGATTAGTGTTTTCTTTATGTATCAAACATTCTAAAGCCAATGGAAGGGTCTGTGTTATGAGACGAAGTCCCAAAAGATAAATACCCGTAGAAGTACCAAATGACCAAAATGCCACTAACTCAAAAATGAGTCAAACGGACTCCGATTAAAGTAAAAGAATAGTAAATTTTTATTATTTCAAACATTCCAGACTCAACGGTGGAGTCTGATTTGTGATAAAAAGGTCCCGAGAAGTAAGAACACGTAAAAGTACAAAATGACCATTTTGCCCTTTTTAGTCTAGATGTCCGAATTGAATTCCGCGAAAGCTTAAACCGACTTTCTTCAAAATTCTGGATTCAATAGTAGAGTCTATTTTAGTAAAAGAGATACCAATAGTAAAGAGGCATAAAATTTGATTAATAGCATAAATTATGAAAAGGTAAACTGAGATATATTATCTATTGATGAATTGAGACTTCAAAGAGAAAGGAAAGATGACTTGATTTTGTTGAGAAAGAAAGAAAATGGTTTAAGAGGTAAGTAAATGTCTGATCTCTGCATGTGATACTTCCAGCCATGTCAACAGTTTTTCATGTACTATCTATTGTATTCTATACATGCCAGAAAGTTTATTGAGTCCATATTTGATATTGTTCTATCTTGTGGAAAGTGTTTATTGACTGTTATATATCTCAATCATGATTTCTATACACTCTGTACATAGGCCTCAAGGGGCAAGACTTATGATCTCACCAGCCCAATTTATATTGGCCTATTAAGGCAACAATTTCATTCTTGCTGTTGAGAAAAGTGTTATTGCATTTACTTTTCATGAGATTTAGCATGATCTCGATATATTATAAAATGCCGAATTTGTGCTCTGTCACAAACTCCATCTGATGCTTACTAGACCTACGGGTCGAGAAAAGGGGATCTAAAGTGGCAATTAAAATGGCATTTAAAGTGGGATCTGCGAGGTCAAGTACTAAACCGATGGGTTAAGTGCTAGATTAAGAGATCGAGGGAAAAGGGAACAAAATGAGCTTAGGGGGTATGCCGGGCCCCGAGTTAAAGTGCATCCACATTTGTTGTTATCAGTATCTATTATTGATTATCATAACTTGATCATATTATTTCATTATAAATGATCATGAGATTACATAACTTTTATTGAGTTCATACAATTTCTACTTGAGATAGCTCATGACTGTAGCATTATGATATTGTTAGCAGAGCAGATTTCATTGTTTTATCATTTGAGTTCTTACCATTCGATATTGAGTTCTATATTTCTTAATTGGCAAGCATGTTTGCATTATCCCAGTTCTTTATGGATTATGCCTTTCTATATTGACCTGTACACATGGTAGAGTAAAGAAGAATTACTTACTGAGTTTTCATAACTCATACAAATACTACTTATATTTTCAAGCACAGATATCGAGAGCAGACGATAGAGCGTGATAGCTTAGAGCTGGACATTACTTTTTGAAGTTGCAAGTGTAATACATAGTACAGTCTTGTAGCCTCCCATATCATCCACGTCTTAGGGATGTACAGTAGTTAAGAAATTTTACAGTCTGTATTTTGAGAACCAGATATATATTACACTCAGCTTTTATATTTAAAGTTTTTCGCTGTTTATATTATGATAGTTGTTGCATGTTAGTAGCACTGATTGTGTAGTAAGTTGAGAGATTCGGTTCGGCAACAGTGTCTGGTCGGGTTCGCGATTCGAGATCCGCATAGGGTGGGTCTCGGGTCGTGACAATATGCATTCAAGATAAACATAGAATCAATGATATCGAAATAGAAAGACAACAATCAAATTATGAGGATTAGTGTTAAACATGCAATCTCAATCAATTAGGATAGAATCCAAGTCCTAGTCATTACTCGACTATAATGAGGCACTACTTGTATTTTTCACATTGTACATTAGATATTTCACACACTCATGGTTCAACTCTCGGGACCACCCCGACCCTTAACATTAAGGTTCCATACACTTTGGGTTGCGCTTGGGCGAAAGAACTCAAGACCGATCTAAATTAGGGTTGGGCTTGGGTTGAGACTTTGAAAACCCGAGCCTAACCTGAACACGAATTTAATATGTTATATTTTTTATTTTTTATACTTTAGCTATCCACCATGAGATTAATAAGGATTTCTTACAAGAATTATTATTTACATTTTTATAATTTCAAAAACTTGTTGACCTTTAACATTTTTTTAAAATTAAATTATATTGAATGAATTATTTTAACAGTTTTTGGTTTCGTTTAGAAGGACAAATTGAGAAAAATTATTGAAGCTTTTAGTTTATAATCAAAATAGAAAAAAAAAAAAGACAACAATTTATTAAAAATATCGTGAATAAAATCAAAAAATTAAAATTAATAATCGGATTCGAGTTTAACCTAATACTAATAATTTCTAGTTCGGTCTGAACTTGAATTGGGTTGATCGACGGGTCGGGCTCGAGTTGATTGTTTTAGAGCATGGGTTGGGCTTGGACATGACTCAACCCGAGCCCAACCTACCCGACTTGCACCGTAATTAAAAAGTATCCTTGAAAGATGTTCGTGGTCCCAAAGTTCAGTTATTACAATGGGACCATGGACTCACTCAATCACATTCGTCACTTTCAGCAAGTGAGGCAAAAGTACAATGCTATGAGTGATATAGGTGCATTAACACTAATAGCATGAGCTTCAATATTTTCACTATCAATAACGGTGGTTGCAAGAGAAGATGTAAATGATTATCACGTGTAACTCGCCAAAGTGTTGGTGAGCGTTGATTAAGAGGGGAAAATAGGGCATGCACTAATCAAATGTGATTGTACCAATTTTACTATTAACTTATTTGTATAAGTGTCACTTCCGTAATAAAAGAAAAAAATTCTCATACAACCTATTCAATTTCGTTTTGAAGACTTTGATGGCTGGTCACACCCCGAATTCCGTACAGGGTCGAGGATGTGACAGTTAAGTGCTGGAGTGGGGATAAATTTATAGAAAATTTCATGATAAAACTGCAACGACACTTGTTCAATAAATTCCCTTGCTGCCAATGCTCTTATGGATGAAGCATAGGCAAGGTAAGGCCTAATTCAGACCCAGTTAATGGAGAAATTCAGTTGCATTGTATTCTTGCAATGTGATATATATACACGCACACACATTATATATATGTTTATGATATCATGTCATTCATCCATCCGTGCATGCTTGCAGCTACGGTCGTACATCATCACAAGACATCACATTGGTCTTAATTAAATCAAATCTGGAGACCTAAATTCCTAATTAGGTGCAATTGTCCACTAATCCCTTTCTTGAGCCAAATTTCAATCATGTGTTAATTTAACTAATTAGCTCTAATTTTAGAGCTTGTCTCTATGTAAAATATTATCTAAATTAACTTCTGAATATCTATAATTATTGCTCATATGTATGTGACTATCTCCAAAAATTCATAAATTAGTTGTCTCAAGAAAATTTTCAAAAGTTATTGGGATTTTCTCATTAGCTTCAAACAATCATACTTAACTACCTCATTTGCTTAGGTAGAGGTATTGCAATAACCTTCAATTAATAATGTTGCAACCTTACGGTTGTGCTAAGACTATATTGAGTAAAAAATAATTTTATATTACTTAATCATTAGTATTTTTAAAAAAAATTTACAATATTACTTATTAGAAAAAATTTATGTATATGTATCTATAATAAAATATAAAAGTCCTAATAATATTATTTTTTAGTAATAAAATCATAAAATTATAATAAATTAATAAAAAATAAATTACACTGACATCCCCTGAGATTTTTGATAATTTACGTGTCACTCCTTTTATTTTTGAAATTATACGGCTTCCTATCAGTCAAATTGATAGAACTAATGGAAGTTTTAAAAAGATAAATATTTATTTATTTGGTTAACAATCAACCTAACAAATACTAAAAATATATAGGTTTATACACACACACACACACACACACACACACAACAAAACCCCACTTGTTGTCTTTTGTCATGAAAAATACACTAATTGTTAGAGAGATAAACTAAGTGTTATACAAAAATAGGGGAAATCAAAGGAAGAACGAGAGGAATAAGTTTCATTGTATCAAATTCATTAAATAAAGAGGGCTAGGGTTTCAAAATTTGTTGTGGATGAAGTATTCTTTAATAAAATAATAAAAGACTAAGAGAGGTTGAATAGTGGGTTAATTGGGGATTGTTTGAGCCATAGATTAGGGCTTGAAATCATTTTCCATCTCTTAAACCAAAACTCAATTTTTTTTAACCAAATCATTCGCTATCACATGCTTTGTTTTGTGTTATGGAGAGAGATTTTCAACCAGTGCTCGTTAGTGGCGAAGGCTTTCCTTTTTGTTAGAAGGTTTTGGGCAATTTCCACCAAACCATTCCAACTTCGTATCCAAAATTTCAAATCTGACTTCAAATTTGGGCAATTCGAGCTTTCTTCAAGTACTAGATGCCGCAATTGAGTTGATGCCCAAAGTTATGATAGCCATTGAATCAAATTTGTTATTTGCAAAGCTTCTGAAATGTCTTGTAGACAGACATGGATTGTATACTTTAATCCTTGGCTTTCATGAATAACATGTTGACAATTATATGTTTGTCTCTCTCTATCTGTATGTATCATTTATATATTATGCACACACACACACACATGTACACACAATAGTAGATCTAATCTGGTAGAATTATTGTAAAACATAGATCTTTCTTGCCGGTGAGGGAGAAGCAGTGGTGTGCAAATGTGAGCTTGTGCCAGTGGTGAGGGGGGTTAATGGTGTTGCTGGTGAGGGAGAGGCACTGTTGGTGGCGGTGGTTTTTGACGCTGACCGTGGAGGTTTTGGGTGATATTGTGGTCCTTCTCCAATGGGGGGGTTTTGGGTTGGTTTATGGCTTGGTTTTTGGAGATAAATTTTTTTTTTTTTTGTTTAAAAGCAACATTCTTGTGGGAAGGAAGGAATTGAACATTATGCAAGCTTGGAAGGAGCATCCATGGATGCTTTGGAGTTGTAATGTTGAGTTCCAGAGTCAAGCTACTTTTAGAGAGATACATTTTTTAGAGAGGGAAAGTGTTTTGTGAGAGAAAATCTTTTAAAAAGAATAGTCATTTTTACAGGGTACGTGGGAGGTAATTTTGTCTCTTTATTATTTGAAAGGACAAAGTTGGTATTTAAAAAAAATTATGTTTATATCATCAAATTTTGTCGCTGTTAATAACGATGCTTGACGACATGGGGCAGGGATTAGAGATGACAATTTAGCTCATCCAGTTGAGAACCCATTAACCCTGCCCCTAATTAGATGGGTTTGGAGAAAATTTTCTCTACCTCATTAAGGTTTGGGGAGAAAGCACCGCCGTCTTGCCCTACTCTATCCCACCCATTCCAATTATATAAAATAAAATAATAAAAGTGTTTTGTGCTATATAGTAAATATTCATAATGATATTTTTTAGTCATTTATTAAAAATTTATACAAATTTGATAGAATTATATGTTTGAAAAAGAAAATAATTTCATTTGAATTCTCTATTAACATGTATATTTTTTATTTTACACAAGTAATGTTTTATTTGAAATGTATTAATTATAATTAATTTAATAAATAAATAAAAATTTAAAAATAAATAAGGACCCTGATAAGAACCCGCTCTTGCCAGTCACAAGGTTTAAGTAGGTTTGGAGAGATTTTTTTTTCACAAGGGTCCCCCAATCCCAAACTCACACCCCATTGCCATCCTTAGCCGAGGTGAATTATTACAAATTTTCAAAAGTTAGCAAATGTAATATAATTTAAAAAATAAAAAAATGTCATTTATAATTAGTAAAAATTTAGAAGACACTAATTTACTTATATATGTATTTTCCTTTATGAAAAAATATTTATCATCTTTCAAATATGTAAGAAAGTTATACTTCAATTGCGAATTTTTGACTAAAATAGAGTTTTTTTAAAAAAAAATTCAAAAATAAGGTTACAGTAAACTTATTTATCAAACTAGGGTCATTTGTGAAATCGTCTTTTTGAAAGATTATTTTTTTAAAAAAAAATTATTTGAAATCATATTTTAAAAAAAATTTTTAAAAGCGTATTTTTAGAAGACGATTTCTTAATAATTTTTTTTTTAAAAATATTTTTTTGAAAGAAGATTTAAAAAAAAAGAATTACTTGAAATCGTCTTTCATAAAAACGTTTTTAAAAGGGTATGTTTGAAAGACAATTTTTTAATAAAAAAATATTTTTAAAAAAATGATTTTAAAATTAACTCTAATCATTTAAATAAGTTAAATATAATATCATACTAAAGAATAAATTTTTTTTTTCTTTTAACTCTACTTCAAAATTTAATCCTTTCAATTGTATGAAAGTCAAGAAAATTTTGTGTTAAAAAAGTATTAACTAATAATTTTATTTTAATTAATAAAATTTAGATCTCTCAAAATTATTAGTTGTTGAAGTGGAATTTTTGTTGGCCTTAGATCTCGTCCCGTCTTCCGTTTTTGCTCTAACCCTCTTCCAGGATTTGTTGGTCGGAGAACTGATCCAGATCTCGTCGGAAGAAGGATATCGCCGGATTCTCTATTGCTGCACTTAATTATCGAATAACTATGCTAGTAGGTTTACCATCTACCGTCGGTGATGGAGGCGGAGGTGGAGGATTCAGAGAGGCCGAGTCTCTCTTGCGAACAAAGCCGATTTTCGACATTCGCAATGTGGAGGCGGCCACGCGGAAGCAAATTCAAGACAAGAGCGAGGAGCTCCGCCAACTCGTTGGTAATCGATACCGTGATCTCATTGATTCCGCCGATTCCATTGTCCTCATGAAGTCGTGCTGCGAGTCCATTTCCGTTAACATCTCCGCCGTCCACAGCGGAATCCTCCATTCCCTGTCGGCCTCCGAAACCCCCAATTTGACTGTCAGTCCTAACCCGGCCAGGGCGAGGATCTACGGCGTCGCCTGCCGAGTCAAGTACCTGGTCGATACGCCAGAGAACATCTGGGGTTGTCTCGACGAATCCATGTTCCTTGAGGCAGCCGCGAGATACATCCGTGCGAAGCAAGTTCACCACAGCCTCGTAAACAATGCCAACATGTTATCCAATTTCCCTTTGCTTCAACATCAGTGGCAGATTGTCGAGAGCTTCAAGGCACAAATCTGCCAGTGGAGTCGCGAGAGACTGTTAGATCACGCCCTTGGCCTTGGCATTGGTTCTTACGCGGATGCTCTCGCTGCTGTTGCACTCATTGATGAACTCGACCCCAAGCAGGTTTTATCGTTGTTCCTCGATTCAAGAAAGTCCTGTATTTATCAAAAATTAAATTCATGTTCCACTTCCGTTGCTTGTTCTGATTTCGTTTCTGCATTCTGTGAAGTGATGAAGATAATTCAGATTAGTGTAGGACAAGTAGGGGAATTGTTCTTGCAAGTGTTGAATGATATGCCATTGTTTTACAAAGTCATTTTGGGTTCCCCTCCTGTTTCACAATTATTTGGTGGAATTCCTAACCCAGATGAGGAAGTCAGGTTGTGGAAACTATTTAGAGATAAACTGGAGTCTGTAATGGTAGTGCTCGACCGGGATTTTATTTCTAAGACCTGTTCTAATTGGTTGAGAAGTTGTGGCAAAGAGATAACTGATAAAATTAATGGGAGATACTTGATTAATGTAATTATTAGTGGTTAAGAGCTTTCTTCTTCTGAGAAGTTGATATGGGAAACGATGGATAGTAAGCAAGTGTTGGAGGGAAGTTTAGAGTGGCTTAAGAGTGTCTTTGGTTCTGATATTGAGTTGCCATGGAATAGAATCCGTGAGCTTGTCTTGGAAGATGATGCATATCTCTGGGATGAGATATTTGAAGATGCTTTTGGTCAGAGGATGAAGGCTATCATAGACTCGGGATTTGATGACTTGAATAGAGTTGTTAATTTGACGGAGTCAATTCGTGCTATTGCAGAGACTCCTGGTGACTGGGTTGATTTCCAGGCATACTTGAATAGATCTTCCATGGCGGGTGGGGTTTGGTTTGTGGATCCAAACAGTAAAAAGGCTGTTTCATTAACTGCTTCTATAGCACTGCCTGAGGAGAATGATATTCGCAGTTGTCTCAATGCCTACTTTGGAGCAGAAGTCAGCCGGATTAGAGATACAGTTGACAACCGCTGTGAGAGTGTTCTTGAGGATCTCTTGAGCTTCCTAGAGTCTCCGAAGCCATCCTTGAGGTTAAAGTATCTAGTGCCATATCTACAAAACAAGTGTTATGAAAGCATATCAATCTTACTGTTGGAACTCAAGAGTGAGCTAGAACGATTGTCTGCTGCCCTGGAAAGTGGCAACAGAGAAGGCGAGTCTATTCCACCACCAGCTATAATTGTTGAGAGTTCTCTATTCATTGGGCAGCTCTTGTTTGCTTTCGAAAAGCACTCGCAACACATTCCAATGATACTTGGTTCCCCAAGATTGTGGGACAATGAGACTCTGGCGAGTCTGGCTGCTGTTTCTGATAAGTCACCAACCCTGAGGAGGCATTCTAGAGTCACCATTGATTCTGTCATATCTGATAGCCCTATTAAAAAAATGCTTGATTCCTCCAAGGGACAAACTTCTCTGGTCACTGCCGCTTTTATTGGAGTGGATGATAGTTTGAGCCCACAACTTGAAGAGCTTAATAGAATAACAAGAGGTCTTTGTATTAGAGGTCATAACTTGTGGATATCATGGGTTTCTGATGAGCTTTCAGTTATTCTCTCTCGTGATCTCAGAAGGGACGATGGATTATCAACAAGTAGTCCCTTGAGAGTAAGTGGCCTTTACTGGTCATTGTTTATTCTTTTTCTTGCTATTAATATTATTTAAGCTCACTAGTTTGCCATTTCCAAGTAATTTTTCAATGATTTGATGCCTTAATCTCCATGCTTCTGTATCCTTTGCATTCACAAATTAATTTTTTTGAATATGATTCCTATATATCCTGTTAACTGATTCGGTTGTCCTGGTAACATTTTTCTGCTGTTGTTATTTACCACTCAACTCAACAAAGTTTAACCCCAAAAACTTAATCAAAAGGTTCTCTTATTGCATAAATAAGAAAACTCCCCACATAGATTTTAGATGTAGTTAGATAGTCATTAAATGATTCCACTCGTTTTGTAGGAGTATCTTTCTTTCAAGATATAAGGTTCAAGGTTTTATTGAATTCAAGTGTTGAATGTTGAAAGTTTTTAGAGTTCAATGATACCAGTAATGTGGAATGTTTTTGTATGCAGAACATCGGTTTATTTAGTTTACATGCAGTGGTGGTAGGTTTGTTTAGATTCTTTAGAACTATTAATTAGAAGATAAAATTTGAAATGCGAGATTTGATTTTCTTTCAATCACAATAAGGGAATTACACAAACATTATTTCTAAAATGCACAGGCTTTCTATTGATAAAAAAAAAGCACAAGTTTTCTATTCACTTTTAAAAGTCTATTAGGCATGAATTCATTTCAAAGCATAATACTCCTTGTTACCTAATTTTGTTGGTCATCAAATGGATGTTGATCCTTGCCTCTTTTCACCTTACACCTCTATTTTACTTTAGGTTGCAATAAATGAAGAAATACAGAAAAAATGGAAACAATTTTTTTTTCTTTTGATTTTTGGGAAATTCAATTTTATATAACCAAAAATGTACCATGTTCATGATACTGCAATGCAGATTTCCAGCAAGCTAGCATGTTTTGGCAATTCTGTTAGAACCTGATTAAGAGGTTTGGGTTGGAAACTGGTGAAAATGACATATTTTAAGGAAACAAAACCTGGAGAAACTAAAATTAAGGTTTAAGACAGGGTAAAAAAGTGGTTTATACCTTGGAATCCATAGCAACTTCTGTGGCAGTCAACACTGTCAAAGTAGCACTAATTACCCCCCAAAAAAAACATGTGCAATAGTACCAGACTTATAAAAAAACAATTGCAATAGTACCAGAGGAACTCCAGAATTGGAGCTCTGAAAAATATTTCATTATTTTGTGAATGATCATCATTGGAATAGTTTTATAGAAACTTGTAGCCTAACACACATTTTTAATGAAAAACAGGTTGGAAATTCACTTGAGGAGCAAGTTGCTTGCTAATTGTATACAGGAAGCAGGAGTCTAGTTCATAGAATTTATTATTGATTTGTTTTGGCTTATAGCCTTATATGTAATGGAATCATTCGATGCCGCGATTAATGCAGACTGAATACTTGGTCCTCCAGAAGTCCTTACACGGGGTTATCAGCCTTGTTAGAAGAATCATATCTGTGACTGACAATAACATTAAAATGCATTTCTAGTGTCCATGCCTTTCTTTTAGGGAATTTTTTTTTGCTCTCTTCATACTTGATGCTAGAAGTCTATTTTGTAATCTAGATTTGCACATTTTGAAGCTCAAAAACCAAGATCAACTTTGAATCTTGAAATGAAATCTAAGTAGCATGGTTGTTTAATAGAGGATCCATATGCCTGTGTTAGACAAAAGACTGCAATTTTAGAGTCATTGACTACAGAAGTCTGATAGGAGTTTAACATGTACTAGACAGAAAGTTCTAATTGGTATGACTGCTGGATAATTTTTTTTTTTGGGATTTTTTTTCTTTTTTGATAATTACGTCTGCTGGATATCATACCTTTGACATAGTGCAATTCTTCTTTAGAGCTTAAACACTGTTTTCATCTACTAATTTGCCAACCTCAAACCCTTGTCTGCTTGTGAATTTTGTGTGTGTGTGTGTATAATAAGAACCTTCTATGAAAACTATCAAATCTTGGACCTTTATTGTAATATAAGGGAGTTATAATGAAGGTTTTGATTGAGTAGCAGCACTAGAAGGGGGAGCTCTGAAAGATGAATGCATCTTTGGACGGATAAAGAATGTATGTAATAGCATGCATATTTGATAATCCTAGAGTCCCACTTGATTATAGTTACAACCAATGCTTTTATCTCTTTGTGATATACTATAATATTTTCTTTAGTTAGATCTTTAACTCTTCTGCGACAGTGTGTGGACTTTGTTAAGGTCTTGGCTTTAAGTATTGGTGTACTCATGGTATCAGATGGCCCTCTTTTCCTTCGGTATTAGTGATACAATACAGTTGGTTGCACTGTTCTGAATTGTGTTATTCTTAAAGCAAAGCATGGAATAAAATATACCATGAAAAATATGTATATTACAGTTTCATATAGATTACAGTTTAGAAATATTGTACAATTCAAAAGTTCAGTGCATGGGCTACTATGTGAATTTATTGTACTGCTCCCTAATGTTTTTGTGCTAAATATTTGATACAATCATTAAGGATCAATAACTAACATAAAACCTAAAATCATCCCTAGCCATTTGTACTATATTTGTCCATTTTTTGTTTTAATAATGATAGGGCATCATCATAGGAAAACAATTTCCATTCTTTAAAATAATTTGTTGCGCTTCTTTTCTTTTAGTATGTCGTAATAAAGTTTTTTTAGAGGTGAATGAATTCAAGTGTGGAGATGGAATTGATTTCCCTATATTCTTTCTTTGATGCAAAACAAGAAGGGTAAATGGATTTAAACAGTCTTGCTACAGAATGAAGGAATATGTGCACAGTATATTTGCTTTGAAATCCTTTATTGTTGCCATGGAGGTGGTTTTTCCCTGTTCTGCACGTAGGAGGAACCAAGGAATTATAACACTTCACTTCCACAACCCTGGTCACCTTGTTTGATGATGTTGCTATTAGCCCAATTTATATTGCTACCAATTCCACAACTCTATTTCTGTTGCCTCTTCTGCGGCTGTTGCCTCTGCTACACCATTGACCTTCAGCACAACCTCCTCTTTCACTGGCACCGCTTTCTCCATTGGCTCTACTGCCCCTCTTGCCATTACTGTACCTACTATCTAATCCATGTACACCACCATACTCCTACTGTCACCACCAATTACAATGGCCTCTGCTGCCACCATTAACACCCACCTCCACTATGCAATCCACCCAATCCATTCCTCTGGAATCTTGCGCCTGCCATCAATCTACCATTTTTACCTTGGTTCCATCTCACTAACCACTACTAATACCAGCATCATCACCTCGCATCTTCTCCTGCAGGCTGCAACTGACCACTTCCATTCTTTCCACTACTGCATCCAGTTCTCCTATCTCTTCTGAAGTCACTTTCATTACCAACGCTCACCAGAATTTTATCAGAAAAATGAGATTTTTAATCTAATGGAATTCAATTCAGAATTCTTGACTATATAAAGGCATATTAGTAAGGAAAGCTGATGTATTCATGCTAATCTCATCAGTTTAGACAATCTAAGCCTTTAAAATCTTTAAAAGATGGACATTTATTGGTAGCATGCACACTAATCTTTTCCAAATGTGGATGAGAGAAATCTACATTTTGTCATGTTTTGGTTCCTTTACTCCAGAAATTTCTGAATAGAAATTTATGACAAGCAAAACTTGTGATAGTATGCATCTCTTCCCATCAAAACCATGAAATTTGGAAACAAAATTGTAATTACATTAGTTGAGGCAAGGCAGTGGATTTCTACCAAACCAAAAATAGAGAGTACCTTGTGTAATCTTGCATACGGCACTAAATGATTACTTGGCTGATCATCTCATGTGCTTTTCAAAGACAAAACCAAACTTGGAGCGTGTCTTGGCTTTTTTTCTTTTACATATCTGAAGCAAGTCATTTTGTAGCCTCCAATGCTACTTTCCAAGAATATGATAGAACTTTGATGTTCTAAGGAGTTTACCTTGTCAAATGAGTTTATTTGAAGCTCTGATTTAGTTCATATATTTACTGAGGGAAAAGGAGAAGGAAAAGAAAAAGTGATTTCCCTTGGTATTTTCTATTTTAAATAAAATTAAGAATTAAAAGGCTTTTAAAATGATTGAATTTTTTTCAGGGCACGGGGGTTGGAAGGGGAATGACATGTTTCTCCCATACTTTCCCTCATATTTTGTTTTTACTCCCAAATTTCTATGGTAACCAAATAAGGAAAAATGTTTTCCTTTAGATTGTATTATCTTTTCCCTCATTTAAATCTGGAGCATAAGAAAGAATTTGTTGGGTTTAGGCTGGAACGAAATAAAATTTTAGAAATGTTTAGGGGAAAGGATCCACCACGGCCAAGGGTTTACATCCCAAATCTTGGACTGAATTTGGAAGGTAACATCATTATGCTGTAGGATTACTCCACTTTTTCCTGTTGGTTAAATTAGTATGTTATTGTTCCCTTAACTAAGATGAATGAGCTTAACTAACATTGGCCTTTTACTAATTGCCTTCTCTTAAAAATCTGGCTTTGAATATTTTAGTCAGGGTGGATGTGGATTTCTATCTGTCTTTTCTTCCTATGCTTTATATTTCTTTTTCTTCTTTCCTAAAAAATAATTCATATCTTGTTCCAGTTAATATAATTAGAGAAATGATAGTTGAATATTGTTTCTTAATATATCAAGCTTAGTCATCTTGCAAGTCTTTGGCAGGGCTGGGAGGAAACAGTAGTCAAGCAAGAGCAGTCTAACGAGAGCCAGTCAGAGATGAAAATATCACTCCCGTCGATGCCTTCTCTCTATATTACCTCATTTCAATTCCGAGCATGTGAAGAAATCCATCGAGTTGGAGGTCATGTACTCAACAAGCTAATTCTGCAAAAATTTGCATTGACACTACTGGAAAAGGTTTGCAATTTGCCTTTGCATTTGATACTACTATATCTTCCCTGGGCATCCTTCCACATAGATATGTTTGTTCTAAATTTGATTACGAAGGTATCAATCTAAAGACATGTCACTGAGCTTTGTAGTTCTTGGGTTTTTAGTGTTGGATTATATGAGTAGGCTCTTAGGGTTCAACCATGATAAGGGCCCGTAAATAATTTAACTTATTTGGCCTTCTTAGTGGTAAAATCCGTTTAAAATAAATGTTGTGATATGACTTAGATATGAGTTTGAAGGGATGATTTAGAGTCTTGGGTTAAAATTTAATTTTGCTCTTTTAGAAATGGAACTTTTTTTTTCTTCTTTTATAAGTGCTTCAGAAATCGAAACTTTACAATGATATTTTAGAAATATAATGAAAGCATGAGCTTTTATGGATATTTCAGAAATGTAATATAAACAACATCTAGCCAATGTTTAGATCCGGCTTTACTCAAACTTTTTTGGTTCACCCCAAGATTCCCCCTTTGACTTCTTAGAAGGTCTGGAAACACATTTTCTCTTGTTAGTAATATTTATTAAAACAGTTCACTTCTCCAACTTTTAAAAAAAAATATAATTCCCATTTTCAATGGAATTTTAGAATTTATGGCCCAAGGTTGCACGAGATTACCCTCATTTTGACTCTGACAAACAAGGAACACTTCCAAAGGCCTGGAAACATGAAAATGGTTCCTCTCCTATCAACACCTCCAGTTCCTAGTAGTTCCACTTCAGTCTTGTCACATTTAACACCAAAAATGTATTCGGATTCACCATATGATATGTCACATCCCAAACCCTCCTCTTATGACCAACCTGTCACTTTGACAAGCAAATGAGTTACACTTGCCAAATATAATGGTTTTATTATTAACAAGTGGAAGTTCAACATGTGCAATTCATCTTATATATCAACACATCACATCCTATTGTCAAGAAATTCTCATTTCAAGCTTTCTTTGATAACATTCTTATTGATACTCAAATTTCTGGCACACGTCATTCAATAACATCAGAGCTTGTCTACACATTTCTTCACATAACTGTATTTGCTAGCTTTTATTGGCAAGACACAAGTGCATGGTTTTAAATAATGGCCATTACGTATTAGTTTTTCGACCCTCCAATACCGTTAAAGGCCGGTATATCGGTCTGCCCAAAACTCATAGCTGTATTGGCCGATACTGTTACTTATCAGCTGTTACGGGCCGATATAGGACCGTTACAGCCGTTATAGGATTGTTACAACTATTTTGAGTGTAATTTTTTTTTTTTAATTTTTTATTTTTGAAAACAAAATTTAATTTTTTACATAATTCCTATGATTTATATTTTTATAAGATTTATATACGAGAGAGATAATTAAGAAAATAATCCAAAAATTTTGAAATGGATTACCAAAACATTTGGGTCAATATGACCTCGAAAAGTACTCTTGGCTTCAAATTTGGTAAAGTAAATATTATTAACAAAATGCCTGAGGGGGGTGAACTCATATTTACAAAGGGAAAAACATTACAAAACTAGAATCGGATTTCCCTCAAAAAATCAACTATAGATGCTACCGTAGTTGGAAATTCCTTTCTAAACCAAAAAAAGTACATCTTTAAGAAGATGTCTTTAAATCTGAGCAGGGGAGTCTCATTATCCTAAAAACTTCTAGAGCATCTCTCCCTCCAAATACTCCAGAGGAGGCACAAAGGAGCCATTCTCCAGGCTGCTTTCTTATCCTTCCTCATCCTGCATCCTTCCCAGCTACAGAGCAACCCTTTAACGGAGGCTGGCATGGTCCATTTGTGATCAAAAATTGAAAAAACAAGATCCCATACTTCTCTAACAACTCACAATGAAGAAGCAGATGGCTGAGAGTCTCCTCATTTCTCTTGCACATAATATATCTGCTGGCAAGCATGAAACCTCTCTTCTACAAGTTTTCTTCAGTTAGAATTGCCTCCCAGAAAGTTGTCCAAACAAAAAAAAGAGACCTTTGAGGGGACTTTAGCTTTCCAAATGATTTTCCAGGGGAATTCCTCTATGTCATCTCTTCTTTCATTGAGTCCCACCCAATTCGTCATAGAAAGATTTGACTGAAAAAGCTTTAGATCTATGGCCAGCCCAAACCAGAGAATCCACAGCTGTGCGCCTTATCTCCAAACCATCCAAAATTCCCAGCATATGAGCCAATTCATCTATTTCCCAATTGTATAAGTTCCTTCTGAACTGAGGAGCCCATATTACCTTCCCATTGTTTCTTTCCATGTAATTTGCCACTGTAGCCTTCTTGTCAACTGCTATTGCATACAACATGGGAAATTTTTCCTTCATTTTCTCATTTCCTGACCACATTTCCTCCCAAAAATTGACCGACTGCCCATCCCCAATCTCAAATCTTTTTAATTGTTTAAAAGGTTCCAAATCTGCTCTAATGGACCTCCATAAAGCATACCTATGAGGTTCTTAAACTTGATTGGAAAGCCACCCCCTCCCTTCTACTCCATATTGTAAAGCAATGATTTTTCTCCATTGGGATTCCTTCTCCATTGCAAACCTCCAATGCCATTTCCCTAACATTGCCCTGTTAAAAAGTCTCATGTTTCTCACTCCCAAACCCCCCACTTCCTTTCCTTATCCCACTTGACTAAATGAAACTTCCTCTTCATATCATTGTCCCCCCATAGGAAGTCTCTTTGGAGCATTTCCAACTTCTTCTCAATCCTTGCAGGAATGGGGAAGAGTGACATGAAATAGGTAGGCAGACTGGCTAAAGTACTTTTAATAAGGGTGAGTGTCACATCCCGCACCCCACCTTATGCGGATGTAGAAAATATGATGCCAGTTAGCCGCCTTGCCGGTCTCCCTACCAACAATGCGACCAACCAAAGGCAATCTTCTGAACCTTACGATGAATTGCATTCCAAATGTAGGATCAGAACAGCGGAATTTAAAACCTTTTCATCTCGACAATGTAACTCATCTATAGATACCACAAAGGTATGTACCACAAAGCAAGTCTAATACCAGACATCTAATAACTCTAGCCACAGAGCACATCTATAACTAGACATATAACATAGAGCATATCTAATCTCTCTAGAGTACCAATACCATAAGCTACGTCTCAACATATCTATTGCACATCAAACAAATCAATCACATCATATCACTCACCTGATTATTCTGAGTTAATCCACGAGAATCCAAGCCTCCACAAATCAATATCAAAGTTACCTACCCTATAGTCATTGTCTCCCTAATCGATATATCCACAAGCATAATTATTAATGTCAGAGTTAGCTTACTTGTAGTTATTTCCCTTTAATCAATAGATCCACCAAGTACATGCCATCACCAAGTTCAAATTTGATGATCATCCTCAAATGGTTAGAAATCAACCACTAAGATTAGTCAATCTCATTGAGTCCACAAAATAATCATTTTGATATCCTCAATCACAAGTATCAAACCAGATCCAAAAAATTTCATACTAAGGCTAGTTGACAATCCACAAAATATATACTATCACTAAGATTTGATATTAGATCCATTTCACATTAAATCGAATGCGACAATCATCCTTAAGATTATTCAATCATATCTGATTCCACCAAATAATCATTTTGGTATCTATAAGTATAATTGTAATATCCCAAAAATCCGACATGAACCAAGACTGTACCTCGATTTAATAAAAAATAAATTATGTGACGATAACGATTCGAAATAGCCCAAAGTACAGTGAGCCATGATTGAATTAATTATTAGAAAATATAAAATTAATTCAGACCACTAAAAATAACAAATGCTCGGGAAATTAATTAACCTAGCCGATTGAGTGCCGAAACGGATAAATGGAATTGATACAGAAAAATTTATCATGCGAATAAAATACATAAAATATAAGATACGAACGGTGACTTAAAATTGGTAAAATAAATATTAATAATACCGAGTCCCGATTTTATGCCAAATTGGACGACGTTCCATAGTTTAATATTTTGGAATGGAAATAGTATATATATATATATATATATATATAAAATATATAGAAATTATATTTTATATAATTGTAATAAAATGATCGAAGACACTAACTCTAAGAAGATATATAAAATATATGGAAGTATATTTTATATACAATAAAGGGAGAGTGGTAGATTCTAGAATAAAGAAATAAAGAAATAAATATATATATATATATATATATATATATATATGTACACACAAAAGCAAGAAAACAAAATTGGAAGAAGCGTGAAGCTTCTAGATATCTGTAGACAAATAGGAGAAAGAGAGAGTTGGTGGGAACCGATTGAAAAAAAAAAAAAAAAAAAAAAGAGAAAAAGCAAAGAAGAAGCTTGAAGCTTCAAGAGCCAGAAGAGAGAAAAATCGCCAAAGTCACTAGAAGGAAGGAGAGATAGAGAGACGGTGTGCAACGAAAGCTGCTGGAACCAGAGGAAGAAGAGAGCGACAGTTGCAGTGCTCCAACGACAGCAAAAACACGAAGCAACAGGTGGTATATATATATATGCGTATATATGCGTGTATGTGTGCGTAGCTCGGTTTATAGAAAAATGAGACAAAGAGAGAAAAAGTCGGTAGAGAAAGGGCCAATACGCAGAAGTAGTGGAGAGGAGGAGCGCACTGTTGATGTCATAGATGTTCAGTTTACTCTTGATCCTGCTTCCACAGCACAAACTGATTTTTTTACGAAGGATACATACTGAGCACGTAATCAGGGGAGTGGATGATTTGAAGATAGCAGAAACTAGCTCTACCGATGATTTAAGTGTAGAGGATCACCATCGTCAATCAGGTCACTCAAGATCCCTCCCATGGAGTGTGTCTCGCTCTCGGTTAACAGCTAAGTAACTCCAATCGCTTGCATCGAATGCAGTCACAACAACAAACACTTGGAATTTGGTGGCCATAATCAGGGAAGAGACTAACGTTAGAGCAGGGAGGTCAGTACAGGTATATATTTATATATTGTGTAGCAGCAAAGGTATTTAGATATGCTAGTTGTTCATGAAACTAAAGAGGAGTTTCTGGTTGGGTCTCTTATTGAAGTGTAGTATTATTTCTCGATATGAAGAACATTTAGAATGAATTAACAGAGCAGATTTGGAGTTCGGTGCATTGGGGCTGCTCTATATTTGACCGGTTAATTGTCAATGCTAGTGAGGATTGTACATGCGGTATGAGAGCTGATTGGAAGAGTTGTCGTTGCAACACCTGCTGCGAAAATTGGGACTGACCAGGATGGAATAGAGACCGGGTAAAAGGAGCACAAAGCAGCAGCGTGTTGCAGCAGCGATTTTGGATTTTTGAGCAGAAAGTTGGGGGAAATCCTGAAAGTTCTAGACAGAACACTTGGTGTTGATGTTGGAACAGAGAAGGACGCAAGGCCTGATGTTCCAAGGCCCGATACGATTGTCATGGATGTTAAGGGTCGACTGTAAAACCGGTTGTTTGAGTTTAAAATAACTTGATAGAAGCAGCAGGTGGTGTATATATTTAAATATATTTATGTGTGTGGGATGCAACGGTGCGGTAGAAATGGATGGAATAGAATAGTGGCTGCGCTGCGATTTTTGAACAGTTATGGGAGATTGTAGAAGCAGTAGCGGTGGAATACCTGGAGCTATGTGGCTGTTACGGTTTTGTGGTTTGGACAGTGTGTGGGTGTTGCGGTTTTGGGTGATAGTTCAGGTGTAGACAGGGACATTGTGATTCAAGTTGGGGATATGTCAGACTTGTGGCTTGAATTAAGGAACTTGATGAAATTGGAGCAGGCTAATAGAAGCAGCAGAGTTGCTGTCCAGCGATAGAGGTTGGGAACCTGTAACTGTTGGATGTTGTGATTTCTGTGATGAATTGGAGGAAGGAATTGATGTTGCCGAATTCTTCCATGGTCTTGACATAGTTGATGTTCTGTTGTTCATGAGATCAGCAAGATCTTTCAGGTCGGATTACAAGCTGATGTTCCAAATACAACTTATGACAAGTTGTTGCTATATCAGAATTTCCTAGTGCGTCAATAGAGCTTTCATGAGAGGAAGGGAAAGTTCTTCAATATCTGATGGATGGGATGATAAAGGGACAGAATCTGTCAGGATCATCATCTGCTTGGGGGGAAAAAGGCTGAAGAAGCTGATGAAACTGGATTTAAAATGGCTGGCCGACTCGATCAACCTGTTGGTGTATTTTCTTCAACTGCTGAACCGTGGACTGAAGATCAACCTCAAACTCTGGATGCACGAGAATTTGGTTCACGCTTGACTGCAAATTCTCCAAAGATTGGCTGTGAATGGAGATAAGCGTAATATTCAGGTGAGTAACTCGGACTCCTGACTTGGTGTATATTTTTGTATACTGTACTACTTTATATGCTGGACTATTTTATACACCGTATTGTTTTAATGCATATGCTTTCATGCATACTCTTTATATTGCATTGCGCATGGCATGATTCCATTCTGTCTTGCCTTTTGATTTATCCTGTTCTGATTCTGTTCGGGTTTGTCCTGTTCTGTTATACGCCATTTGGAATCTGTTCTGTTTTGGCTCAGTTTTAATCTGATCTGTTCTGTTAGGGGGTGAGTATAAGTCCTACCCCAGAGGGACCAAGCGGCTGCTCCTAACGAGGAGTGAGTATAAGTCCTACCCCAGAGGGACCAGGCAGCTACTCCTGATCTGTCTTGTTAGGGGGTGAGTATAAGTCCTACCCTAGAGGGACCAGGCGGCTGCTTCTGATCTGTTCTATTTGATCTGTCTGATCTGTTCTATTTGATCTGTCTGATCTGTTCTGTTTGATCTGTCTGATTTGTTCAGTCCTGATATGTTCTGTTCTGTTATGTTCTGTCTTGGCTCTGTTCTGATTTGTCCGATCAGTCTGTTCTGATATGATCTGTTTGAGCTGCATTTGTTATACATGAGCTGCATTATTCTATTTGAGCTACATTTGAGCATACGTGTATATATGAACTGGATTTGAAACCCATGGCAGGAACCTATGTTACTCACTGAGCTTGTTTAAGCTCATTCCATTTATCTAACATTTTTTAGGGATTATCTCCATGGGATTAGAAGGTACAAGGAGATGATACTAGTAAGTTGTGAGGCATCTCAAGTAAGGTTCTGATGGCAATAAAATGTGGAGACTTGGGTTTTAATGGGTTGATTCTGGCTATTCAGGTGAGTGACTTGTTATGATTGACTTCATTAGTATGTATTAGATGTATTGGGACATGGCTCATGGTAATGGTACTCTGGAGAGACTAGTCATGCTCTGTGGTATATGTTTGGTTATAGATGTGATCTGTGGCTTAGAATTATTAACTGTTTGATTATAGACTTGCTCTGTGGTTCATACCTCTAATTTGTGGTGGATTGATGAGTTACGTTCCCGAGATGAAAATGTTTTAATTTCTGCTGTTCTGACCCTACATTGGAATGCAATTCATTTTACGGTTCAAAAGTTTGCCTTTGGTTGGTCGCATTGTCGGTTGGGAAATCGACAAGGCGGCTAACTGGCATCACATCTTCAGCATCTGCGTAAGGTGGGGTGCGGGATGTGACAATAATGATCAATACCAGATTTAGCTGTCCTAGAGTCATTTTCTTCCCAAAATTACTATGCATTTGATTAGTTTAATTGCCTTAGAATCATCAATTTAATCATAACATAGTCTTTTTCCCCCCAAGAACTATTAACTGTAGTGACTAAACGCACTATCGTCACCAAAAATTACTCATTCATTTAGTCGTCTGAGTCACTCAATAGTCCACAAAGTCAGTTCTAGTCTAATCTTTTCCCAAAGAATCATTAATCTAGAACTTACCTTTCCGCTGCGCTACTCTGATATAAACCTTGAATTCTCAAGATCGTCAATTTCACTTATAAGCCTACTTCTGTCTCCCAAGAAGTATTGAGTATCTGATCATCCTAATCATCCAAGGAAAAATCAACTTCAATAATGTCCCCAAAGATCATTAACCATTGCTCAAATATCACTCGGTCATACTAGTGAATCTCCAATATTTACAACTTTAGATCAGTTGATCCCTAGTCCTTAGATGCATTAGAATCACAAATTCATCATTTATTACGAGGAGTTCCACAATTTCATTTCCAATTTCCAAAATTGGGACTTATTCATGGCTCAGGTACTCTGTGGCGCTTAATCCATGACATAGTGCTCTGTTGTGAACAATGACTCCCAAATCATTTCACATCTTATTGTCATCAAGTTCCCATCTTGTACAGGTATTCTTAACCTTTAACTCTGATCTTACTCTGTGGTATCAATGGATCTTCAAGATTTACAAACCTGAGCTCTGACAATTTTTAACTATGTACCAACCTTAGCTCTGATACCACTCTGTCACATCCGATACCCCACCCTACGCGGATGCAGAAAATGTGATGCCAGTTAGCTGCCTTGCCGATCTCCCTACCAACAATGCAACCAACCAAAGGCAATCTTCTGAACCTTACGATGAATTGCATTCCAAATGTAGGGTCAGAACAGCGGAATTTAAAACTTTTTCATCTCGACAATGCAACTCATCTATAGATACCACAAAGGTATATACCACATAGCAAGTCTAATAGTAGACATCTAATAACTCTAGCCACAGAGCACGTCTATAACCAGACATATAACATAGGGCATATCTAATCTCTCTAGAGTACCAATACCATAAGCTATGTCTCAACATATCTATTGCACATCAAGCAAATCAATCACATCATATCACTCACCTGAATATTCTGAGTTAATCCACGAGAATCCAAGCCTCCACAAATCAATGTCATCAGATCCTTGTTTGGAATGCCTCTCAGTTTACTAGTATTATATCCTGGTGCCTTTTAATCCAATGGAGATAAATCTTGAAAAATGTTAAATAAATGGAATCAGCTTAAACAAACTCAATGAGTAACATAGGTTCCTGCTATGGGTTTCAAAACCAGTTCATATAGACATGGTATTCACATGAAATGCATGCTCAAATCCAACTCAAGTAGAACAACAGATCAGATCAAACAGAAGAGAATGAAATAGACATAATAGATCATAACAGAACAGACCAAATAAGAACAGAATAGTATTGAATGGAGTACCAATCAAACAAAGCATATCATCAAAAGTGCTTGAACCTCTCCCAGCTGCTCATAGTGAGCCACTTGTGGGGCCTCTACCCCTCTGGGATTAGATCAGAGCGGAACAAACAGAATTGAGCGGGACAACAGACTGCCACTTAGGCAGATGAGCCCTTTTCCCAGCTGCCCCAAAGTGGGCCACTCGTGGGGGGCCTCTACCCCTTTAGGCCATGCTCATAAATAAAAATTGCTCAATCCTGAGGTGGGCCCAAAGTAAGACTCAACATAACAGAATAGAATCGAACCATACTCCAATGGCATAGAACAAGTTAGAACAATAGGCCCAAACAAAATCAGAATAGGAGATATCAAGAAGTAGGATAGAATCATGCTACATGTAGTGCAGTGTAAAAAATATGCATTAAAACATATGCATTGAAACAACACAGTATATAAAACAGTTTAGCATATAAAGAAATACAGTATACAAGTTTAGGTAGTAAAGAAAATATACACCAAGTTAGGAGTCCAAGTTACTAACCTGAATATTACGCTTATGCTCATCTCCATTCACAGATATCCTCCAAATAACTCGTTAGCCACGTACATGCATATCCTGGGCATTATCCTTCTGATGGCCATCATAATTGATTCAACATCCAAAAGTTCATCATGTTCCTCAAATATGAACATATCCAACCTTTGTCTGGTTGTAGTCAACATTTCACTGGTACTACAATCATCATTTAACTCTTCAATTGACCTGGTAGGGCGGTTCCTCTTGTTTCTCCATTCCGAACCCCAATCAAGAGACATTCTCTTCATCGCTGTCTCTATGCTACCATTGCATTGCCAGTCAAGAGTGAATAAAGTAAGCCTCTTCCTAAGCCCTCTCCATCACTTGTGTACAATCCAGTAGGTTGAAGCACATGGCAGTAGTTCCAATCTCTAACTATCTCTTTCTGGCCCGGTTCGATGTTCCAACTATTGTATTGTTAGCATGGAGTATAAAGATGACTTGCTGATTATTTGGTTGTTACTGATCATTCCGAACTTCACTTTGTTCGGGCCTCTACTCTGGCCTCCTTTGAAGGGGCCTCTCGTCTTTGGGGTTATGTCTCCTGTTTTGTCTAATGAGTTCTCTTAGTTGTCTTGTCCTAATGAGGTGTTCTATCTCCTGCTTCAAAGCTTTGCACTCCTTAGTGGTGTGCCCCTGCTATTTGTGGAAGTCGTAATACTTGTTTTTATTCCTTGAGTCTGGATTGCTTTTTAGCCGTTCTGGCCACTTCAAGTTTTCACGAGTCTGGACTTGCTGGAGTATGTGAGTAAGGGAAACATTTAATGGGGTATAAGTTTCGTACCTTTTAGAGCTAGAGTTATTCTATGCTCTTGATGCTGCTCTCTTGTCGGGACTTCTAGTTCTCTTTTTATTGTCCCTGTTGTCTCTCTTTTGAGCTCGTCCTTTTGAGCTTGCTTTTTAACCTTCTGGAATGAGGCTTCGGTGTCTTCTAGATTAATATATTTTTGTGTTCTCTCCATGAGTGTTGTTATATCGGCTGGGAGATTCTTAGTCAAAGAATCCTGAAGGTGTCCAGCTCTTAGGCCTGTAGTAAAGGCGGCCATCTTTGTGAGTTTGGTATTGGAACAAGCTACATACTGTCGTATTGACTCTCTCTTTACTTGCTTAATAGTTAACAAGAATTCTAACCCCCTTCCTTAACTTCCTGCTCGTCAAAAAATGGTCAAGGAACAGCCTATTGAGTTCATAAAAGTTATTGAACGAGTTTTGAGGAAGGTTATGAAACCATTCAAGGAACAACCTACTGAGTTCATAAAAGTTGCTGATCGAATTTTGAGGAAGGTTCTGAAACCATTTAAGGGTGGTACCTTTCAGACTGATTACAAAATTTCATCACACAAAGGCGTCAGTAGCCCCATGTAGAGACATTGTATGCTGATAATGAGATAGGTGGTCTCTAGGGTTTTCAGACCCATCGTAAAGAATAAATTTTAGGACAATGAACCTATTGGGTCGTTCCTTTGTCATTTTGGTAGGAATGAATCGCGTTGAGAACCTATCGAGCAATTTACTTAACTCGTCTTATTACAAAGTCTTGAACTCAAAAGCAAGGTAAATAATACCAAAACTCTACCACTTGGCCACTAGAATTTTATTATCACGTATTCAGCCAAAAATAAATATAAGCATCATATATTGACATGAAATGTAGAGAGAGAAAGTGAAAGGTAGAAGGCTTGTAGCCATTGCATGTTGCATACAAGGGCTGGAGCAAGGAGAATGGAAGTCAATGAGGTTATTGGAACTCGTTTGGGACGCAAGGAAAAGGCTAAGTAGAGATCATCAGACTGCCATTGATGGTGAGTGATAATTTCTCTCTCCTCAAAGACTTTTTCTTTAACCTCAGTTTTTATGAGTTTATGATGTATGCATATGTCTAGAATTGAAAGTAAATGAAAATGGGAGAAAATGAGACGGTTTAAGCTAAGATAAACACTAGAACTCAATACCCGAATTTAGGGTGAAACTGGGTTTCTAAGCTACACTTAGTAAAGCTTGAAATGGGACCTAAGGCTCAAAAGAACACTGAAAATAGAACACAACGCAACTTGAACCAACCTAAATGGTCAAGAAACTGGTGAGAAAGAACCGATGATAGTCAAGAGAGAAAGGAATTAAGAACATACACTTGAGCTCGATTTGATCAATTTTAGGAACGGGGATTGATTCCCTAGGGTCCCAGATGTCGAATAGAAGTGAAACGAGGTGAAAACAATAAGTGAAATGTGTTGAAATACATAATGAAACCCTCGCCGAAAAATCGTGATATGCTGAAGCAGCCACTATAACAGCCTATTTTGACGACCAAACTTGAGTAAAACCAAATTCTAAAATTGGATATGAGATCCTTATGGAAAAATGGTTCGAAGATCGTTGGGCTTGTCACCGGAAATAGTCATCGAAGTTCGTCGTCGTCGAAGAGGGCGATTGATGCCAGTAGAGGTTTTGTTGACCAAGTTAATTGTTGACTGGGTCAGTCAACGGGTCAAGTCAAGTAGGATACCGGGTCTGGGCTGACCCCAGTGTAATTAGATCTAAAAACTTATTAAAACGGCGTCATTTTGAACCCTTAAGAATAAAAATAATAATAAAAGGATTGATGTCATGCTGACGTCAGCATGACATCACAGACCGGACAGAACCGTTTAGTTTTTAACCTTATGGAACTGGTTTAATTTAATTTGGGATTGAACTGAGCAATTTATTCAATAGCTTCCTAAATTTATATTTTAACTCCCAATGTTTCTGTTAATTATGAAAGGGCCTAGAAAATTAATTAAAAATTAATTTTAAACCCTTTTTAAATTATGAAAAATTATCAAAATGCCCTTAGGCCAAAAATAAGCCAAATGAAGGCTAGTTAAAATGAAAGAAGAGTCTAACCTATTGCTTTTAGGCATTTCAGACTCAACGGCAGAGTCCGATTTATGAAATTAGACCCCAAAAAATATGAACGGGCAAACTGGAATAACTACAATTATGTCCTAATGATCAATTAAGCTATCAATTAGGCTCCGATGACTATGAAAATACATACCTTAGCATTTTGGGACATTCTGGACCCAATGGAGGAATCCATTTTATGAAACGAAGTCTCGAAAATATAGACACGCGAAATGTCATAATTATCATTTTGCTCTTAGTAATCCAAAAGCTAGTTAAATGTTAGAGGTAACATATTCTGACTTTCTTTAACGTCCTGGACTCAATAGCGGAGTCTATTTTAGTAAACAAAGTATTGAAAAATGTGACACGCAAAAGTGTAAAATTTTAAAAATTCCTTAGGCTTAATATAAGCCACAAATAGAATTAAGATCCAGAAAAGCCTAAATTAATTGTATTTGATATTTTGGACTTGACGGCGACTTCCTTTTGAGAAAAATAAGACTTGGTAACAAAAGAAAAAATGATGAATACATCCTTATGACTTAATGAAGTTACCAGAAGTGTATAGATGAAATCAAAAGGTCCACGTAAATGTTATAAAGGCCGTCTAGACTCAGAAATGAAGTCCAAATACGTAAATTGTGTACGAAAAAAATATGGGACATTAAAAGTATAAATTACCATTATGCCCTTGAAGGGTCAAATAAGCTACAAAGCATCAGGAACCCTAAATTAGGAATTTAAGGATATCTTAATCAATTATACTAAGTTCAAAAGAACTTAAAATGCTGAATAAAGATATTTAGAATTAGACTGAATACTAATTTAATATGTAATGTATTTTTTATCCATGATTATAGGATCACCCAAATTATGAAAAAATGGAACAAGGTTATGGGATAGCTACTAAGGTACCAGTATGGGAATGTAATGCTAAGAACCCAAAATAAGTAAACCCGAACCCTAATATGTGGATTTCTGCTCTACTAATGTGGCTTACTTGGATAACTGCCAATCCTTATTTCTTGAAATTGTGCATCAATAAATTGCTTTGAGTCCACGACCTATTATTCATTGTGATTTCTATGTAGTGGAATTTGTTATCTGTTGAGATTCTATGGATTATGAATATCTATGAGTCCTTGACTCCTTGGTTTATCTCATCTTTGTAATCGTTGTGATATGTTTTGTTATGGACATTTGTAACCTATGTATATGTACATACATTGTGGAATCCTTTTTCTAATGATGCTATCTGTGATTACCCGGGGTTGTGCTTGTCATAACGCTGTTTTGTGATGCTAATGACCTACAGGTTAGTGCTTGGGAATGATACCCAACACATAGTCCTAATGAGGACATGATTTGATAAGAGCTTTTGGTGCTATTCAAGGGAACCCAAAGATGAGTGGCGAACCTGGATTAGTGCTGTTTAGGGGTAGTTGGGCCCTATTTCTTAATAGCATCTATTTGACTCAATTTGTATACGTTTGAATCCATACCCTTTATTGATTTGATAACGTTACCTTTGGATGTGAAATATGCCTTTGAGGCTTATCTTTGTATTCAATTTGAACCTCTTTGACTTTGGCAGCTAAACGTTTTATGTTTATTTATTTGACTCAAACTCACATATTTATTTGACCTAGATTTGTATATCCATTCGACTCAGTATTCCATATGTTTGATTTCACACTATGATTGTTGATTTACTAGACTCAAATTCTTATATCTATTTGACTCAGACTCTTATATCTATTTGACCCAGATTTTTATATCTATTTGATTCAGTATTCTATATGTTTGATTTTGCACTATGATCGTTGATCTATTAGGCTCAAATTCTTATATCTATTTGACTTAGACTTTCATATGTATATTTGACCCGGATTTGTATATCCATTTGACTTAGTATTCTATATGTTTGATTTTGCACTATGATTGTTGATCTATTAGACTTAGATTCTTATATCTATTTGACCTCTCATACCTATTTGACCCAGATTTGTATATCCATTTGACTCAGTATTCTATATGTTTGATTTTGCACTATGATTGTTGATCTATTAGAGCCAGATTCTTATATCTATTTGACCTAGATTCTTATATCTATTTGACTCAGATTTGTATATTCATTTGACCCAGATTTGTTATCCATTTGACCTAGGATTCTATATGTTTGATCCCTCACCATTTGTTGACTTGGTGATGTTACCTTTGGATGATAAATACGTCAATGAGGCTTATTTTTGTACTTAATTTGAATCCCTTGATTTGGGTAGCTAAACGATATATGCTGATAGATTTGTGCTTATTGACTTTCTTAGTCATTGTTATCGCATTTGTGAACTCCTTATGTAACTGTGTTACTCTGGCTTGATAGCCGATTCCTTTAGCTTGAAATCATGTGATTACCCTCTTGTTATACACATTTTTTTAACCCATGGTAGGGTAAAGGATTTACTTACTGAGCTAAGTTAACTCACCCTAGAATTATAACAAATTTTTAAGTAACACAATGTGGAAGGAAATGCACTGATGGCGACTAGTGGAGCTAGTGATGTTGTCGCAACCCGAAACCCAACCTATGCGGATTAGGGGCCGAGACTGACAATGTCACTCGGACGGGCTGTACAAAATCAAATGAATTGTACAAGAGTGATAAATTATTTTTTAAATGTAGAAGCTATATATATGCAACTCATCTGATAACAAATCGAACTCTAACAGTCATCAGTAGGATTATCTCTAAGTACAATTTTCATCATTATAACTTCACCATTCAAGTCTAACATCATTTCTAGTGTCACCATATCAAAGTATCTAGTATGAACATTAACCTTACAGAATATATATACATTCAAATTATGACTTGGAGCTATACATCGTCAAACGTTACCTACAAGCACATCACTAGCTCCACTAGTCACCATCATTGCATTTCCTTCCATATTGTGTTGCTTGAAAAATTGTTATAAATCTGGAGTGAGCTAACTTAGCTCAATAAGTAAATCCTTCACCCTGTCATGGGTTGAACAAAGTGTATAACAAGAGAGTAAACACAGGATTTCAAGTTCAAAGGGATTGGCCATCAAGCCCAAATAACATGGTTCACAAAGAGTTCACAATGCGATAAAAATGACTAAACAAGTCAATAAGCATAAATCTAACAGCACAAATCATTTAGCTGCCCAAATCAAGGGATTCAATTGAATACAAAGATAAGCCTCATGAGTGTATTTATCATCCAAAGGAAACATCACCAAGTCGAAAAGTGGTGTGGGATCAACCATGTAGAATCTTGGGTCAAATGGATATACAGATCTAGGTCGAATGATTATACAAATCTAAATCAAATAGATATAAAGTTTCGGTTAAGCAGATGTAAGAATCTCAGTCTAATAGGTCAACAATCATGGTGCGACATCAAACATATGGAATGTCGAGTCAAATGGATATATAAATTTGAGTCAAATATATATATATATATATATATATATATATGAGAGTTTGAGTCAAATAGATAAACAACCATAATGTGAGATCAGACATATGGAACACTAAGTCAAATGGATATACAAATCTGAGTCAAATAGATATAAGGGTCTGAGTCAAATAGATGTAAGAATCCGAGTCTAATAGATCAACAATCATAGTACGATATCAAACATAGGGAACACTGAGTCAAATGGATATAAAAATCTAAATCAAATAAACATAAGGGTTTGAGTCAATCAATATAAGGGTCTGAGTCAAATAGATGTAAGAATCTGAGTCTAATAGATCAACAATCATAGTGCGACATCAAACATATGGAACGTTGAGTCAAATGGATATACAAATCTGAGTCAAATAAACAAACATAACACGTTTAACTGCCCAAGTTAAAAGAGTTCAATCAAATACAAGGATAAGCCTCAAGGGCGTATTTCATATCTAACGACAACGTTATCAAATTAACAAAAGGTGTGGAATTAAACATATAGAATCTTGAGTCAAACAGATGTAAGAATCTGAGTTAAATAAATGTTATCAACAAATAGGGCCCCGGCTACCCCCAAATAGCACTCATCCAGGTTACCCTGAATAGCACCAAGAGCTCTTATCAAATCATGTCCTCATCAGGACTATGTGATGGGTATCATTCCCAAACATTGACCCGTAGGTCATCAGCATTACAAAATGGGCGTTATGACCAGCACAACTGTCACGCCCCGAATTTCCCACCAAAACCCAGGGACGCGACTGAACGAAACAAAAGAAAGGAAATAGAATAAACGAGTAACTAAATAGAATAAATAAACAACAATTTAACTAATATAGATACAAGCCTATTCCACTAACATAACTATGCATCCGTATATCTCTGTCAATACACATCCATTCCTGTTTTATAAAATTTTGGCAGAACCTCCTTTATTTTTCGAGCCTTTTTCCCCCTAATAATCACAATACATCATATATATACAAACACATCACAATCCATCCTCACTCGATGGCCACAACTTTATCAAAGTTAAATATACATCGCCTAATTATACAACCGAAAATATACAACCATGATACAACATATATGTCATTGGGCTTAAGCCCGTACATCACAAAACACGCCTCTCGGGCCAAATATCCATCTACAGTCAAGTCTCCTCCACTCGGCTAGACTTCCTCAAGTCTCAGGTATTGGGAGTGTCATCTGAAATATGGTTCCCACGAATGGGTCAGCTCAACTGCTGGTATGGTACAATACTAATGCAAGGAACAAAATTAAGTCGTGGCATGTGCAAGTGTACATGTATGTCTACATGCCTCCCTAATCATTCATATGATGTGATGGCAATTTATATAATGCACCCATACAAAATCAATATCACATTCATGAATTTCTATAATGCGATGTCAATATGCGTGATGCACACATGCAACTCTATGTCACCCATGTCCCACCTCACGGTCTGCCCCCGTCAGCTCGTGGGTACTAATGTTGGCCAGAATTTGGGTTTTTCACCACAGGACCTACGCCCTCATAATGCATAGCACCTCGTGCTGACCCACACTATGCTTTCAAGGAATCACACAATACCAATATGCCATGATTTCATCATGCAATAGTACAGTTCAAATGAAACATCACTTTCATAAACATATGCAACATACTTTAAATAATGCATCACAATTAAGATCAACAATAGCATTTAAATCACAAGATTTCATCCACAAATCTACGTGTCATGCTCGATCAATCTCAACACTTACGCAAATTCACATGTCACAATATCAACAATCTTTCTAAAACATAAATCACATATGATGACAATTCAAGAAGTAAATCACAATTCCCAAATAAGCTTAAAGAACACGAAAACATATAAATAATCAACTCAAAGAAACAATGATTCCTATGTGATCTTCTATCAGCAGATAAGCACAAGAATCATTCAATCAATATGCACATCAATCCTAATTTAATTCCATTCCTTACTTAGCAAAGTACCATACCTGATCGGGTTATCTCAACTTCACTAAGCTGTGTCCACTATGCAATCCAATCAAACAGGTTAATCTTTACTCCACGGTTCAGAAGTTGAAAAAAACACACCGGCAGGTTGATCGAGTCGGCCAACCATTTTAAATCCAGTTTCATCAGCTTCTTCAGCCTTTTTCCCTCAAGCAGATGATGATCTTGACAGATTCTGTCCCTTTATCATCCCATCCATCTTATCATTCCATCCATCAGATATTGAAGAACTTTCCCTTCCTCCCATTAGAGTACTGTCTAGAGTCTTCCTAATCAATAACTCCAATTTCTACAAACAAAGCTAAAACCCATAGCCTCCAACAATTACACCACCGCAAGGCTGAAGCTACAACTTAGATTGCATCACTTCCCTCAGTCAATGGGCCCTGCTCAAGTTGTAGGTCACTTAGAAACCGCAGGTGACTCCCATGAAAACCCCACATCAAAACTCTCAATTATCCTATGTGACTGTGCCAGGACTGGAATGTTTTTCCTCCAATGGTCATTGTTTACTCCAAAACCATGAGCTAGAACTAATGTAGGACCACTGTTTCCCCAAATACTGATAATGAAGGGCATTGGCTTATTGTACATAGATACCTTACAACTAAAACCATCATGAATCACAGAATAAACACAATCAATAGACTTAACTGCTTACTCACAAGATAATGGGACAAGACCCAAATCAGAAAAATCAGTGACACAGTTGGCCTCATCGCATCTGTATCTCCATGCCTTCCCCGAGCATCACACCGCTACTGCCGTCTCACTTGAATCATCAACCGAACCATTTTCTGTTACCTTTCAATCACACAAGTAGGTCCCCCTAGTATCAAACCAGCTGATTTTCCAGCCTTTTCTTGCCAAAATCCTGACCGAGATGAGACCCCCTAACTGACCTGCTCAATAATTCATAACCGCTACTCTAACACGCTGTTGCTTCGTGCTCCCTTTACCTAGTCTCTATCCATCTCACCAATTATTCAGAATAATCTCCATAAACAGTCCCTGTCCTCAACTGAACAGGGCAGAAACAGAGGAATCCATCACCCATCCAGATCTAACGAGAAACCCATGAAGCTGCATCCTTACACAATTCAAAACCATCCCATGACCACTCAAATCCAATCCAACCGACTCCCCAACAATCCACACATCCAACGTGATTCGGCCCCTACAACTAACTTTACTCAACTCCAAGCCATCTACAAAACCGTTACAACCACACACAACTCCAAGCTGTATCAAAATGCCCCCTTCTCCAACAAACGTACACACACCCACGCAGATATATATATATATATATAACTATAGCTCTTGCACCGTTGCACATATACACACATATATACTGGCTGCAGCATCATCATTCGATCGCTCCTGGTTCGACAACCGAACTCCCCTAAGCGCTATACCCATGTTGCTATTTTCACCCAATCGGATCAATGAACCTCCAAGAACCCATATGCATTATAAAACCCATCCACTACTGCTGTAACATCGTCATTGCCCCCCTAATTGCAACTCCAGTTCTCAATTGGAAACAGCAATTGGAAGCGGCAGAAACGGAGAAACCCGAACAGAATCCACCCTCTCTCACGCCTCAATATTTGCCTTCGATTTGATCTCTCCAACGCTTCCTCCGTCGCCCCCTTGCCTCGATCCCCCTCGCGACCACCGTCGGATTCGCCCCCTCCATTTCTCTTTTCCCCTTTTTCCCTTTTTCACTCATTTTTCTCCTGTTTTCACGCGACTTGCCCCTTTCTCCTCTCTTCCTTCTTTCTCTCCTTTTCTTTTTCTCTCACTCTGTATAACCACTCCTTTATGTTTTTCCTTCTCCACCGACTTAGAGACAACCACATTTAACACACACCACACACTACACACTACATATCCCAAGGCTGCCGACACCCACTTAAAATCTCTTTTTTTTTTTTTTTTTTTTTCTATCCTACCATATGAAATACTTTATAACTATTTTATTCCACAAAATATTATAAAATGCCAGTAATTTGTTATAAAGTCGGGGCTCAATTTTAATTATTTATTCACCAATATTGGGTCTCGTTCGTGTCCCATATTATATTTTTATAATTTATAATTCGTATCAATCCCATGGATTTATCCTGGTACTTGGTTAACCGGTTTAACTATTTTATTTTATTTTTTTTTCCAAGTCTCTACAACAACCCCGGGTAGTCACAAATAGCATTATTAGACAAAGGATTCCACAAGGTATATACATATACATGGGTTACAAATGTCCACAACAGAAGGGATCATAATGATCACAAAGATAAGACATAATCAAGAAGTTAAGGACTCATAGATATTCACAATCAATAAAATCTCATCAGATTACAAATTTCACTATATGGAAATCACAGTGAACAATAGTTTGTGGGCTCAAAGCAATTTATTTGTGCACAATTTCAAGAAATAAGAATTGATAGTCATCCAAGTAAGCCACATTAGCAGAGTAGAAATTCACACATTAGGGTTTAGGTTTACTTACATTCGGTTCTTAGCATTGCATTCCCATACTCGTACCATAGTAGCTATCTTGTAGCTTTGTTCCATTTTTTTCATCATTTGGGTGATCCTATAATCATTGATAAAAAAAATACATTGCATATTGAATTAATATTCATTCTAATTCTAAACATTCTTATTCAGTATTTTTTAAGTTTTTTTGAACTTAATCTAATTGATTAAGATATTCTCAAATTCCCAATTTCGGGTTTCTTGATGCTTTATAGCTTATTTGGCCCTTCAGGGGCATAATGGTAATTTATACTTTTAACGTCCTATACTACTTCGTACACAGTTTATGTATTCAGACTTCATTTTTGAGTCCAGTTGGCCCTTGTAACATTTATGTGGACCTTTTAATTTCATCTATACACTTCTGCTAACTTCATTAAGTTTTAAGGACGTATTCATTATTTTTCAATTTGTTACCGAGTCCTATTTTTCTCAAAGGGATGTCACCGTCAAATCCAGAATATCGAATATAATTAATTTAGGCTTTTTCGAATCTTAATTAGTTTATTTATGGCTTATATTAAGCCTAGGGGCATTTTTATAATTTTACACTTTCGCGTGTCACATTTTTCGGTACTTTGTTTGTTAAAATGGACTCTACCGTTGAGTCTGAAATATCAAAGGAAGTAAGAATATATCATCTCTGACATTTAATTGGATTTTGGATTGCTAAGGGTAAAATGGTATTTGTGATGTTTCATGTGTCTATATTTCTGGGATTTCGTTTCACAAAAATGGATACCGTCATTGGGCCCAGCATGTCCCAAAATGCTAAGATACGTATTTTTATAGTCATCAAAGTCTAATTGATAACTTAATTAATCATTATGACATAATTAGAATTATTCCAATTTGCCTATTCATATTTTTTGGGATTTAATTTCATAAATCGGACTCTTCCGTTGAGTCCGAAACGTCCACAAGTATTGGGTTACACTATTTTTTCATTTTAATTGGACCTTCATTTGGCCTAAGAGCATTTTGGTAATTTCTGTTATAATTAAAAGAATTTAAAATTAATATTTAATTAATTTCCTAGGCCATTTCATAATTAACCGAAACTATTGGTGTCATTTCAAAATTAACATAAACATTTGGGATTCAAATTATAATTTCATAAACTTTAAAATCCTAAACCATTTGGTTCAGTTAGGTTTCAAGTGAACCGATCCAGTTAGGTCATGAACGAACCGGTTCATGCAGTTCGTTGCATCATGTTGACGTCAACCTTAGTTTTATATATATTTTTTTATTCTTTGGATCAAAACGACGTCATTTCATTTAATATTCAAACCCAATTAAATAGTGGGTCAATACCCGACCTGAGACCCAACTCGCATAGTGTCTTCTTCCCAAGTCTCCGGCAAGGGTTTTGGTCGCCTTCTCCGACACCAACAACTGTCGTCGATTGCTTTTCAATGTAAAATCAATGGGGTTCGAATCTAATTTCAATGAGGATTCCATATATGGCGTTGTTATTTTTATTAGGTGGGTTCTTGGACACGAAATAGGGGTGTTACAGTCGGGCTCTAGCGAGGGCCCGACTTTTTGGCGAGGTCTCCATTTAATATTTTGATGTGTTTTCTTCACTGTTTTGGTTTCATTTTTTGTTTTTATGAGTTTTTGGGAGCGTGGGGAACATTTTCCCGTTCCTAAAACACTACAAAGTAGGCTCAAATTTAGGTTTTCATTTTTTCCTCCCTTGGCTATAACTCAATAGTTCTCAATGGTTTTGTTAACCATTTTTAATGGTTCAAATTACAGAATGCTCCCCTTGTTATGCTCTTTTTAGCCATGCCATTTTTTTAAGCTTTAATCAAGTTTCATTCATTACCCAATTTTCTCTAGGTTCGACCATGGGGTTTTCTAAGCCTAAACTGTTATGTTTTCTTTCCATTTTCTTCCTTTTTCAATTCTACATACATTCATGTACATTTCATAGTTCATAAAGTTAAAAAATAGTACCTTCATGCTAGTTTTTTTTCTAGAGAGAGAAAATTAAGTTTTTTGGATTACCTTGGCTTCAGTTCCTCTATGGTCCTTTGGGCTTGCTTCCGAGCTCCCATAGCCAGTCCAGAGGTCCCTCTAAGGCCTCCAACCTTTGCATACATCAATAGCTTCCTCCTCCTTCATGTCTTATCTTTCTCTCTCTACTTTCGCTCTCTCTCTCTCTCTAGCTGACCATCATGGTCTGAATTCCCCCTTTCCATACGCAATGCACATATAGTGTGTATATATATATATATATATATATATATATATAAAAAATCAGATCTTGCATGAATTTTGATTGGGTGAGGTGAGGGTCCAATGGGGTGTTGACACCACAGCTCTAGAGCATGCAGACATGTATATTATTATGGGTTATATACATATCTTATGAGATATGTAGCACAAAAATGCTTGTAGCCCAATTGGTATACTTTTTGGAGACTTATACTTTCCTTACACAAGTGTAAGATTCAAGTCTTGGTGGGCAGATTTTTCTCTTTTTTACCTCATATTTTCCCTTTTTATGCATTGTATGGCATTTTTGGTGCATTTCTTGAATTCCTAAAATTGTATTTTAAATGCTATAAGAATCTCTTAGAATTTTCGCAACACTTTTAAATTTTTGTATGCTTCATCTATACATTATAAGTCTTGTTTTGGTATATTTTATCGTGCCAAAAGTCTATTATTATTATTGTAAAAATCTTGGTTAAATTCGCTTCGTTCACGTATTACCCTAATCTTGCTTAACTACATCTTGTGCACTAATTTTTTCAAGATTATTTGTGTGTTAATCCTTGATTAACGCCAATCATAATTTGTCATCGAGTTATGACCTTTGGCATTAATTTTCATTCTCAAAATTGGTCGTCTCCAATTTAGAACTAGGTGTTTTCATTTATACTTTTGCTTCTATATTTACGGACTACTAGTCTTAACTAGAATTGCCCATGGTTAATATGCAAATTAACTTATGATAATCGTCATTATCGTTAATTGTTTCATTTAATTTGGTCGGGATGTTACAAATATGCTTGTGGGTAATGTTGATAATGTATAGCTCCAAGTCATAATTTGAATATATATCTTGTAAGATTGATTTTAATGTTAGATATTGTGACATAGTGACACTAAAAATGATATTAGACTTGAATGGTGGTTTATGATGATGCAAATTGTGCTTAGAAATAATCTTATTGATGATTGTTAAAGTTCGATTTGTTACCAGATGAGTTGCATATGTGTAACTTTCATACTTGATACAAATTTTTTTTTATCACTCTTTGGTGTAATTCATTTGATTTTGTACAGCCTGTCTGAGTGATAGTGTCGGTCATTGGCCCCTAATCTACATAGGGTGGGTTCTGGGTCATGACATTTACTCTCTTGTTTGGATTGATTGTTCCCTATTTGGCATTGGTCATATTCATCTTTTCATGTTTTTGTTCTGCGTTAGTTGGTATCAGAGTGAGAATTTGCCTGGATTATACTCTTTACTCATTGTTAATTTAGACAAACACTTACCGCCTATTGAAGCTTTGAATAACATAAGTCCAATTCTCATGAGCTATACTAACTCATTTTTTTTTTCATAGAGAAAGTCATGTTTATTCACATATGCATAAAGATACGAAGCAATTCGGCATATTATTGGAAGGAAAAAAAATTATTAAGAGAAATTGTGACAAAATAAATTGGTGACCCATGCATGTTACGAAACATATGCAAACAATTTAATGGTTCCAGCTCTTACAGGTTATGGATGAGTTCAAGGTCGAGTACTTCCAGTTAACTCGAGTACAAGTTCTTTTTGAGTGGGGGAGTCTGATTTAGGACATATGTGGTTCTTGCCAAAAATATATATTTTGTTTTAAAATTATTTTAGGAGTTTATAGTTTACAAATTTGAGCTTATAAATTTATCTTTTATCCAAAAATATTTTTTCTCTTCAGAAAGTTCTATGTATTTGAAACAATCATCCAAATCATATATGTAATACCCCGACCCGAGAATGTCGGGTAATGAAGCACGTTTTACGAGATAACGAGAGATTAGTGTAAAAGTTATACACTTAAGGAAATAATTAATTTTAAAGTAATTAATTATTATAATATGAGAATTTAAAGGGAGTATATAATAATAATAATAATAATAATAATAATAAGAATAATAATAATAATAATAATAATAATAATAATAATAATAATAATTATAAGAATGGTGTAAATGAATATGTATATATATGTATATATATATATATGAAATTATATATATATAGATATTTGTATGAGGACATGCAATGGCCCAATGTGTACAAGTGTGTATAAGTGACCATTGTATATTACTATGTGTGAATTATGAGATATATATATATATATATATATATATATATGTACATACATAAATACAAAACAAACACACACACTCAACCGGCCATTAAAGGCCTGCCCCAAAACAGTAGAAATCTGAGAAAAGAAGCTGCCACAAGTTAACCAAGTTGTAGGGAAATCAGAAAGTACCATGATCAAGCATGGGCTTATATGCATGTATACACATAATTTTATACACTTGCCCCCAACACCATTCCATCACACAAACAGAGAGAAACAGAGAGAGAGAGAGAGTTCTAAAGAGAAAAAGGAGGTCTCGGAGGAAGAAGGAAGAAGAGATAGAGTCACTGTTAGAGGTAAACCCACAAAACACCTTGGTTTCTCTCTCTAAGAATTTTCATATGAATGAACTGTTTTAGCTTCTGATTTTTGTATGAATGAAGTTTAAAGTAAATGAACATGAATAAGCATGAAAAATTCAACCTAAAACAACTCAGAAACACAGCCGTACACAAGGCAGCCATTGGAGACCTTGCTTATAGCAGGTCTGATCCAATGGAAACCAAACCAAATTTGGTTTATAGATACTGAAAGTAGACCCCAAGAGCATCCCCAAAACACATGTCCGCGACTGAAAATCTTAGGAAGCAACCCCCAACAACCAAGTTGCAAGTTACGGGTTTGAAACCCAAACCTTTAAACACACTATTAAAACCACTTTTGTGATTAGGGATTTCAACCTTATGAAAAGTGGAGCAAATCAGAACAAACCCCATCGAGTTTGGCTAAAAAATGGGCATATACGACCGAGACACAAGTTTGGATTATCAAACCCAAAACCAAACACATGAAGCAGTCTTGAACTCTCAAATGAATGCCAAACCAGTCCTTAATGACTTGGGAAGGGTTTGGATTAAAAACAGAGAGAAATCGTTGAACCAAAACACACGAAATTGAAGCTTTTTAACTTCGGGAATTAGGGCAACAGTCGTGGTATCGTTGGGGAAGACGACGCTTGAGTCGACTCGTCGTTTTAAAACCGAGTTGGATGGGTTGACTCGGGACACGTGTTAAAAGACGGAAGGGCCACCGCATTAAGTGGGACGACGCCGTTTTGGATTGGTTTTAATTTTTAAAACGTTAGGGCTGACGTCATCATGACGACAGCCTTACATATTAAACCGACCAAACCGGTTGGTTCACATAGAAACCAGACCGGTTCACTTAAGGGCAGACTGAACCAACTGGTTCAGACCGAAACTTATGAAAATTATATTTTGACCCCAACTGTTCTACGGATTTACACTATGGCCCAATTTTTGGAAAAATTATACAAGTATACCCCTAGAAAAATATTTAAATAATTAAATAATTATTTAATTATTTAATAAATGAGGTAAATTTACTATTTTACCTCTGCGTCATAAATAAGGCAAATAAAGTCCAAATTAAACATATGAATAGTGTATTCTTATTATTTCGGATATTCTGAAGCCAATGGTAGGGTCCGTTTTACGAGACGGAGCCCGAAAAATAAAGACACGTAAAGGGGTAAATGACCAAAATACCCCTTGACCAAAATTTATAAGTTATTAGTGTATTCTTACTATCTCGGACCTTCTGAGTCCAATAGTGAGGTCCATGACACGAGATGGGGTCCCGAAAAATAAAGACACGTAAAGGGGTAAAATGACCAAAATACCCCTGGCACCCCTAAAGCCAAAATGAAATCAGAGAATGTCTAAATTGACTTTCTTTGACATTCCGGACTCAATGGTCAGGTCCAAATTACAAAACGAAGTACGGAAAAAATATGACAGTCCGAATTAAATTCTAAGAAAGCCTAAACCGACTTTCTTCGACGCTCCGGACTCAATGGTAGAGTCTATTTGACCAAAAGAAATGTCTAAAACAAAAGACATAAAATTTGATGAATAGCATCTGTCAGATGATTATAAACTAAAGTATTGCCGAAATATTAAACTAAGACAAGTACGAGGAAATACGATACTAGAAGATACGACATGTGAACATGTGAAGTAAATAAATTAAATTAAAGTTAATGAAACTCCCAGAAGAGTATAAAATAAAATAAATTTAATTCCTAATACATTAAGATATGTCATAGGTTAAGAATGAATACGTAAGAAATTTATGAAATCGTGTTAGGATCTAATATGATCTAAGCATAAGCTAAGAAGCATCAGTAGGAGATGTTTGAAGTGAATGTGAAGTTAATGAGGTTATTTATGAATTGTTCTTAGGAACTACAAAGGAAGTGGGAAAGCGCATTATTAGCACTAACCCTAAAGGACCAAGGTGAGTAATCTTGCATTTGAAGTGGAGACTTTAACTCCACGGATTTCAACGGATGTTTTTAAGTTCAAGATATTTACAGCATTGGTATATCAAATTCAGTATTCATGATTTCTGCTTTCTTAAATATTATGCTATGACATGCTCCACGATTATTTACTTATTTATATCCGTAAATGTTTCCTTTTCAAAATAGTTAGCATGTATGATTTCCTCAAATATTCTGAATTTGATTATTACAAGTATTGAAGCATCATTGCAAAAGATATACGTTACATGTTTTAAATACTCATGAAAAGTATCAATATGAAGAAGTCATATGACAAATGTTTTACAAGATAATAATAAGCACATAGGTAGGTCTTGGGTTGTACGGAACTCAATGGGCCTATTGTGTGCATCAACACATAGTCAGGATTTTGGGTTATACGGAACTCAATTGACCTGTCATGTGTAATGCCTGGTAGCAGGATTTAATCCCACAGGTAATGAGATATCTCCACGTATACGTAAAACGGGAGTCTGGTTCGAAACAGATTCCACCTAATTAGAGAGAAAATATGACAAACGATTTTGGAAATGGAAGCAGGTTTTACCCCCATTTTCACTATGCATGTTCACATGATTTTAAGTTACATGTTCTAAAACACATATGCTCTTTTATGAAAATATATGTTCTAGCTTGAATACCTTGAATGTTTCAAAGCTATATATTTTAAGAATGCATGTTCTCTATGTTCAAGTATACGACCAAATTGGTAGTTGAGTATTTTATAAACTCTCTCATGTACGAAACCTCTACCAATTGAAAACCCATGACAGATGTAGGAATTACTCATTGGGCTTTTCGAAGCTCACCCCATTCCCCAACATTTTTCAGGTGATGATGGTTGGACACTTGCTCAATTTGGGGAGTAATGATGGCAGCTCCAGTAGGATCTGGGGATATTTGGAAGTATTAGGACCCATCATTAGTCAAACTTTTGTAATTGAAATTTTTGGACAATTATGTACTTAAGCCCGAGGGGCACTTGGATATGTACTATGTAAAAATCTTTAGTTAATATTATTATGCTCTGATTATTATATTTATGTGTACCGCTATGAAGAGCGACAGTATCAGGCGGATATGCGACAAATGTTTATTTTTAAAAGAAAAGAAAAGAAAAAAGTTTTTCACGCTTCCGCAACCACAGGTCGCATCGCTGTCTGATATTGTTGCTATGTAGGAGCCTTGTCCTGAGGCCTTCGGATCTCGGGGCGGCGGTCGCGATCCGGTAATCCGCATAGGGTGGGTTTCGGGTCGTGACAATATAACCAATCATGAAAGTCTTCAAAATAAAAACTGTCATCAAAGTTAGGAAATCTTTCGTAATTACACATAGCTTTCCAAACGTGTCCATGAACATGTTGTCTGTGAGCTCTATTGTTAGTATAATACCTATTATCTTTACAATTTTCTTCTATCTGAGACTCTAAACGAATAATGGACTGTCTCTTACGAACAAAGTCGTAATGAGTTCTAATTCCGTCTCCACCAATTGCTATCTAGTTAGGTGAATCCTCACTCTTATATCTACTAACACATAATGAAAATATGAAAAGATGGAAACGACTAATGTCAATATCTACAATGAGAAACAATCAACTCAACAAGGAACAATCAACCCAAGCAAGAGAATAAATTCTCTAAAATTTGAAATTAAGATATTTTTGATAAAAACTACATAATAAAGACTTGTTACATCATATTTATAAAATTAGAAGACTACTATTTTGACTAGAAAATCATATCTCTTATCCTAATCCTAATAGTATAAAGAATCATATTTTTAATAGAAAACAATAAAAATAATGATTATTTTATCCAAAATAACCAATTTGAGATAGACTTAAATTTGTAAGCTATAGATTCCTAAAATAATTTTGAAATAAAATACATTTTTTTAACAGGTACCATATATGTCTTACATCGAGAATACCTGAAAATAAATTGTGCTTCATTGTAATATTCTAAATAGATTCACAATTCGTTTATTTAATGAAGAAAATTGTACATGTAAATTCAACACTTTTAAAAATAATTAGAATGGTTGTTTTTTTTATTAACAGGGGTGTAAATTTTTGACACGACGTGATACTAATTTAAGGGGTTTGGGTTGAATATAAATGAGTTTAGGTCATAAATGAATTGACATGTTTAACATGATTAACAAATAAGTCGTATTTGAGTTCAACATGTTTAATTATAAAAAATAGTCCATGAGTTAATGTAATTCATCCCACAACTAACCTTATCAAAGTTTGGGATTGGTCTCAGAATGATCAAATCCAACCACCTTTAATTTTTATAATGCAGATTCACAGATTGAAGTACAGAATGAGCCTCAGATTAGTGATCCTCCATCTTCAGATGTGTCATCACCTCATGTAGAGTCTTCTAGGCGTCCTCAACGCCAGCGCCACTTGCCTGCTCGCTTGTAGGATTATGTTGTTGGTAATGATAATGAGCCAACTGATGAAGATTTAGTGAATTTTGCTTTATTTGCAGATTGTGATCCAGTGACTTTTGAAAAAACCTCTCGTGATGATCATTGGATTAAAGCCATGGATGATGAAATCCATGCAATTGAGAAAAATGACACATGGCAACTTACTACTCTTCCTAGTGGTAAGAAACCAATTAGTGTGAAGTGGGTGTACAAGACAAAGTACAAGCCCAATGGTGAGGTTGTCACGCCCCGAATTTCCCACGAACCCGGGGCGCGAGTAACGAGACAGAAAGTAAAATAAATAAAAGGACAAAAGTAATTAAATTCACTAAACATGCGTCCATCATCATCCATACATAAAGTAATATCGAATACATTGTTCATCAGTCATTCGGGCTTAAGCCCTTACATAACAAAATACAAGTCTCATGGGTCACAAATACATCACGTGCTTCGCCCTCTCAGGGCATCACTAAGTCTCACGTGGCTGGAGGATCCTCATCTGAAAATGTTGCCCACGAATGGGTCAGCACAACTGTTGGTATGATGAAATGCTAATGCCAGAAATAAAGCTAAGGCGTGGCATGTGCAAAGTGTACATTTATTTCTAAATGACATTCAAGCATCGCAGTAGTATATATGAATAGTATGCGTGACACACCCATGCACAACTCTATGCCACACCCATGTCTCGTTTACGGGTACTCCCCGATGGCTACGGAGTACCAATGCAATGGCCAATTTTGGGTTTTTCACCACAGGATCTACACCCTCATAATGCAAAGCACCACGTGCTTACCCACGCCATGTTCTCAAAGGATTCATCATATGCCAATATGCCAATGCAATCTCAATGATACATGGTTTCCACAATATAGCATGCTCGAGACAATAATATATAAATCACCTAACTGATTCCACATGCAATCATATCTCGTAAAATTAACATATACACATGTCGTGAGTCACATTCATCATTCACCAAATATTCAAAAGGTACAAGTAACATGTAAGCATGTGAACAACCAATTCCAAATAAACGGTAAACACATTACAGATAAACACATACGACATTCAGTCATTCACAAATATTCCTAACTTAACTTCATTTCTAACACTAGCAAAACACCATACCTGATGGGTTGGTATCAACCCTAGAAGATCGAGCACTATATGTAACTGAACGGGCGGACGAAAATGTAGGAGATCAGATCGCCTCCTCCTGTCCTGTCAGTGTCCCTAAAAGTAGAAATTACAATTCAGTCCATTGTTGTTTGAATGTATGCTATTCATCAAATTTTATGTCTTTAAATTCATAGGTTTCTATTCTGCTAAATTAAACCCTATCATTGGTTTTAGAACGTTTAAGAAAGTAAGCCTAGGTTTTCGTAGAACTCAATTCGGACACCGGGGTTCAAAAGGGCAAAACAGTCATTTTGCACTTTACATGTGTCCTTACATTTCGTGACCTCTTTTCACAAATCGGACTCCACGGTTGAGTCCGAAATGTTCGAGATAATAAAATTCCACTATTTGTTTACTTAATTCGGAGTTCGTTTGACTATGTTTTGACTCGGGGGTATTTCGGTAGCTTTCAAGGTTCCTACGGGTCTTTAAATTTTCGGGATCCCGTCTCATAAAACGGACCCCACCATTGGTCTCAGAATGCCCGAGATAGTCAAAATACACTAATGACTTGTCTCGTTTGGACTTCGGACTAATGTGGAATATTTAATTAATTAAATTAAATTTAATTAATTAAATTAATTAAATATTTTATTAATATTATATTCAGAGGGGTCAAAATATAATTAGCTAAAAGTTCTATGGGTCAAAGTTGAATTTCAGGAAGTTCTGGGGTCAGTCTATAATTTCTCAAAAGTTTAGGGGCCAAAGTGAGATTTTCAAAAATCTTGGGGTTAGATTTGAAATTTTCAATTTCCTTATATATATATATATTATCTTATGGGCCCAATCCAATGGGCCCAATTCATTTAAGCCCAAACCCTTTTCAAAACCAAATGGGCCAAATGCTTTAAAATCAACAAGCCCAATTTAAAAGGAAACCAGGCCCAAATCAGAAATAGGCCCAAGATCAGCCATGGCCCAAAGCAGACAGGCCCAGCCGAGACCTCCCTCCCTCGCGCGTCTTTCCGGTCACCATCTCCGGTGACCTGGCCAACGCCGGTCACCGAAAAATCCCTCCCCCTCACTGTTTTCACGTTTCCGTCCCCCAAAAATCTCCATTTTCATACCATATTGATCCCCCGTCATCGAGGAGTCCCCCAGGGTTGCTCTCAAACCTTCGCCGACGCTCGATCCCAATCCGCACACCCAGATTCCGGCCACGCATGCCAGATTCCGGCGACTGAATACTTCCCATTTCCATGGCTGTTTTTCAGCCGTTTCAACTCCGATCTTTCCCGTTCATTTTCTGCACCTCTAGGGATCAAGCTCCCAAGTCCAAAACCAAGTTTTTAAACCATATTTCCCAACCACCCGATTTTTAACCCCACCTGCAACTCTCCCTTTCTCTCTCATTTCTTGGTCATTTTAAATGGTTCTTTTGGCTTTTTATCTTACATCTCATGCCTTATAAAACCTTGTTGTCTAAATTAAACATCATGCTTTAAGAAAAAAAAAACGACAGAACCTAAACTACTCACCTGTTTTTGAGCAAGCTCTCGGTTTTCCCTTCTGTTCCCACTTCCTCTCTTCCGAGCTTCTTACTCCCAACAGCTCTCAGTTCCCCCTTCTTCCTCCTACTCTCTTTCTTTTCTCACCCAACGAATACACATGTATATGTGTATATGCCACCTCTCTCTCTCTCTCTCTCTCTCTCTCTCTAAATCCGACCCACTCTCTGGCAACCCCACTGCCACACACAACTCTACTCACACACTCCATCCCCCACTCCTCATTGAGTGTAACACACTCAATCTACACACACCCACACACACAACCGTACACACACAATCTGTCTTATATATATATATACATATATATTTACATACTTAAATAAACACACTCACTTGTGCACACATATACATACACATTTAAATAATTTAATATGTATATATATATATATGTTCACACATATATTACACACATCACATGCATACATTTAATCACATGTACATAATAATAATAATAACAATAATAATAAAAAAAAATTTTCATTCCAAAAAAAAATAAAATGAAAACGATTACTTAAATTAAAGAACAGGAAAATTAATTTATATAAAAAAAAAATTTTCCGGGTCTTTACAGAGGTAGATCGCTTTAAAGCGAGATTGGTGGCTAAGGGTTACAAACAAAAGCCAGGTATTGATTATTTTGAAGTGTTTGCTCCTGTTGCTAGACTTGATACAGTTCGTATGTTTGTTTCTCTTGCTGCTCAAAATAATTAGAGAATTTTTCAAATGGATGTTAAATCTGCTTTCTTAAATGGTATACTTGAAGAAGAGGTTTATGTTGAGCAACCTGCTGGTTATGTGATAAAAGGGCATGAAAATAAAGTTTTTAGATTGAATAAGGCCTTATATGGATTGAAGCAAGCGCCTAGAGCGTGGTATACACGCATTGATTCTTATTTTGTTGAGCATGGTTTTGAGAGATGTCCTTATGAGCATACTTTATATGTCAAGTCTAATTCACATGGTGATATTCTTATTGTGTGCTTATATGTTGATGATTTGATATTTATTGGCAATAATCCAAAGTTGATTTCAGAATTCAGGGAGGCTATGATAGCTCACTTTGAGATGACAGATATGGGACTAATGTCTTATTTTCTTGGCATTGAGGTTGTTCAAACAGATGGTGGAATTTTTATTTCACAGAAAAAGTATGCTAGTGATATTCTGAAAAGGTTCAGGATGGACAAGTCCAATCCAATTTTGACTCCAGTTGAGGAGAGGTTGAAGTTGGTTAGAGATGGTACAGGTGATTTTTTGAATCCAACCTACTTGAAAAGGTTGGTGGGAAGCTTGAGATATTTGACTTCTACTAGGCCAGATATTGTGTTTGGTGTTGGATTGATTAGTAGATTTATGGAGACTCCACATCAATCTCACTTACAAGCTGCTAAACGGATCTTGCGATATATTACAGGTACACAAAGTGATGGTATTTTTTACTCATCCTCTAATAGTTTGGAACTTGTTGGATATACAGATAGTGATTGGGCAGGTGATACTGAGATGCGAAAGAGTACTTCAGGATATGTCTTCCATCTTGGTTTTGGTGTATTTTCTTGGTCTTCCAAAAAGCAGCAAGTTGTTGCTCTTTCAACAGCAGAGGCAGAGTACATTGCAGCAGGGAATACTGCTACTCAAGCAGTTTGGTTATGACGGATGCTTGGTGTTCTACAACACAAGCAAGATGGTCTTACAACAATATTTTGTGATAGCAAGTCGGCCATTGCATTGACAAAGAATCCAGTTTTTCATGGGAGAAGCAAGCACATTGATATCAAGTTTCACTTCATTCGTGACTTGGTGAATGACAAGGAGATCCAGCTTGAATTTTGTCCTTCTGAAGAACAAGTTGCAGATATTTTTACAAAGCCGCTCAAAACAAATTCTTTTTTAAAGTTGAAGAAGTTACTTGGCATGGTGGAGCTTGAAGACCTTGGTTTAAGGGAGGCAATGTGGGCCAATTAAACCAAGTTATATTTTTGGTAGGATTTGATTTATCTTAATCCTAATGAGACTAGGAGTCCTTGTCCTAGTGGGAGTATTATTTTAATTCAATTAGGATTAGAAATCCTAATTCTATTAGGGTTAGGCTTTATATAATTTATATATATATATGGGTGGATGTAAGCACAAGGTGTGTGTGCTGGTAGCCGCAACCAAGAAAACAGTGGCCGTAAGTTGCTAAAGTAAAATTGCTCAGCTTTGTTTTGGTTTATATAAAAGCTTTGAAATCAAGATAAGTTTGTTCTTTGATATTTAATTCTATTCCATTCAGTATCTTTGTTTCATTGTTTCCTTCAGCCAGAATTCATTCTTTTGTTATACAGTAGGAAGTAATTTCTTTTAACAAGTTTTAAATTATTTTTGTGTTCAACAATTAGTATCAGAGTAATTTTTGGGTTCTACACACACAATTTTATATTCTATCCGATCTATCTATATCTTATTCAATCCTAACTTCTTATTCGATCGTCTAAATTAGGATATTTATTTATTATTAAATAATATATAATATGTCATACATCTAAGATAATTTTTGAGAAATTGAGATAAAGAGTAATGGGATTCGCTTGTCCGTGAATGTTGAACAGAGACAATAAATAAAAATAAACCAATGGATGGCAAATATGGATGCATTCTATCCATTTCATGTGGAAATATAAGGGTAATTTATTGATTTAACTTCAAGAAATGTCTTTGTCTGTTCTTCACCCATTGGTCTCCTTTGTTGATAAGAAGACATAATTGCTAAAAAGTATGAATATTTATTATGGTGTAACAAAAGCATTGGTTGAAAAAAATGTGTAATGCCTCCTTATAAATGTAATATCAATAGACATTTTCTTTTTAAAAATATTTTATGGGTACAAATTTCTAAAATAAGTTTAAAAATAAAATATTCAAAAAAGGAATGAAAATATAGAAAAAATTGAGGACATATCAAATTTTCTGTTAATTTCAAAATAAAAAAAGATTTGGCTAATTTAAAAAAAAAATCAATTGAAATAATGAAGAAGGATTCATTTATACCTGGGGTAAAAATAAATAATTTTAGTCCTATCATTAACTTATCATATTCGTTATTTTTTAACAATGACATTTTGGTGTAAAATGAAATAATTATAATATTTCAAAATTAGTCGTATTAGTAACTCATGATTTCTTTCAAAGAAAAGTTCATGAATTTTACTCTCACTTTAATTTTTTCCTAATAGTTATCTTATCAATAATACAGTGTAAATCAGTATTCATGAATCAGATACTGATGCATTTTCAATTTATTTCATATTTGGCAATTGATATACCATAAAAAGACAGGCCAATCAACACTTGACACGTATGACCACAGTCCGATTTATATCTGATATACCATAAAAAGACAGGCCAATCAACACTTGACACGTATGACCACAGTCCGATTTATGTTCAGCTAGCATGATTCTCGCTCAGCCAATGACATCCAGATCATCACATAAGGTCGGAAGTGACCAAACAAATATATCCAGAACTGACCACAGGGTCCAGACCAGAGCTTCAGATCTCGTCACCGCCTTAGCGGATTCCGAGCAGAGAATAAGGAAGCAGTCTCCAATACGGAAACTACCATTTGTGATTATCTCCGCCTTAGCGGATTCCGGGCAGAGAATAAGGAAGCAGTTTCCAATACGGAAACTACCATTTATGATTATCTCCATCTACGACTCAATGCCTACAAGGTAACTGCAATCTCCGATGATCATATCCCTATATTCATGGCGTCAAATCCTAATCAACTTAGGAAAGCTTCAGCCTATATATTAAACCCTAGAGGTACGCTTTTAAGATTCATGCTCATTCTTTGACTTTCAATACAGTCTTTCAATTCCCTTACTCACTTAAGCATCGGAGCGGCTACCGCCAGAGCCAATCCGGTGGTCCTCTGATCATCTTTCTGAGTGTTCTACAGGTCACGGAGCCTTCACGTGTTGCGAGTCAAAAAGTGCAGCATCAGTTTGGCGCCGTCTGTGGGAACGACTAATCTCTACATGCTTTATTCGTAAACTCATCTTTTTCCCCACCGGAAAACCATGGCACCAAATCTCCGACCCCGACAGAATACTCAGAGTTCGCAAAACGCTCAGCGTCAACCGCCTGCTCCACGCACAAGAGGACCAGCGGCCAACCCTATGCGACAAGAGATCGAAGCAATAAAACGACACAATGAACTGGTGCAGGAGCAGTTGCTAGCCATTACTAGAACGCTGGCAACGCTCACGCAGAACCAAGCGGCGGCTTCTCCTAGCCCGCCGGTCAACTTCGTTGCAGGAACACAACCCCCGGTTGCCACGGGGAATGAAGAACTTCGTGGGCAGGCCCCCGCTAACCAGCCTGGGCACCCCTCAGGCGTTGCTCACGCTGGCCGAGATCCACAACCATCAACAGTCCCTGGCTGGGGAACATCCGCTTTTGTCCCTGACGTGCATTACCGGAGCACTACCCGAGCCCCAACTCCTAGGGTTTCGAGAGCACCCCCGGCACCATAGGAACCTTATCATGCAGCGCCAGTCCCACCGGTTCGGATTCCTCCTCCATCCGAAGGGCGCATTCCACCCTATTACCCTGACGCCGAGGCCGTCAGGCAGGGTTCACAAGATGTCAGACTCAGAGACCCGCGAAGGGAAGAGGAGATTGCCGAGTCTATGGACCGGACAATCGGCTTAAGAGGACCTCAGAACCCTCCAGAGCAGGACGAACTGGCCAGGCTGCTCGGAAGACTTGCCACTCCGTTCACCCACGCCATCATGTCTGAAGAGAGGCCCAGAAAGTTCGTGGTGCTCAAATTCACTCTCTACGACGGATCTGGAGATCCAGGAGATCACCTATCTCATTATCAGCATACGATGGCCCTTCACGGAGCCTCAGATGCTTTCATGTGCAGAACGTTCATCACCAGCTTGAAGGGAACAGCTCTGAAGTGGTTCCACAACCTCCCTCCGAACTCTGTTGCCAGCTTTTACGAGCTCGGTAGACAGTTCTTAGATAGGTTTATGACCAGCAGGAGGCTCAGAAGGGGGCCAGAATTCCTGCTGAACGTTAGGCAGACCAGGGAGGAACCCCTCCGGGCCTACATTGCCCGCTTCAACACCGAGCTCACTGAGATCTCGGATTGCAGCCCGAAATTCCTTGTTGCGGCCCTTACTGCCGGGCTTGCCCAAGGTGGCTTCAGAGACTCCTTGACAAAAAGCCCCCCGGCCGATATGGCAGCATTGATGGATCGGGCCAAGAAATACATCAACCTGGAAGAAGCCAACCGCTCAGCCCAGAAGGGCAAGGATCAGACCCAGAGGGATAATCCGAAGCGGGAGGACCATAAGAAGGAGGATCACAGAAGAGACCCCAACAGAAAGAGGGTCAGAAGCCCAGATAAGAAAACAGCTCCCAGAGCTGTGTATAACTCCGCACCAAGGGAGTTCACCAACTTCACGCCTCTGAACACCACTCCGAACCAGGTACTCCGGCAGATCCGAGATCGGGAGAACCTGAGGTGGCCAGAGCCGATCAAAGGAGATCCCAGCCTGCGGGACCAAAGTAAGTATTGTAATTTCCATAAAGATCATGGGCATACTACTAACGCTTGCAGGACCCTCCGATATGAGATAGAGCAGCTCATAAAAAAGGGACGTCTTCGGGAGTTCGTCAAACAAGACGGAAGGCAGAACCCCCAAGAAGACAAGCCTCAGCAGCGGCCAGATCAGAGGCCCGAACAGAGGCAAGAGCAGCGGGAAGGACGAAACGAGCCTCAGAGGCAGAACAACCATGTTATCTACGTCCTCCATGCTGACTCCCCTGTTACAGGAATGTCCAACAGGGCAAGAAAAAGATATGCTCGGGAGGCCAGAACCGCCCCAAACATCTTGCAGGTCTCCAACGTCGAAAAGAGGCTCAAGCCAGGGCCAGAGATCCAGTTCACCGAGCAAGATCTAGCAGGGGTACACTGCCTTCACAGTGATGCCCTTGTTATCACCCTCAGAATCGCCAACTTCGAAACTAGGAGAGTCCTGGTCGACACTGGCAGCTCAGTCAACATTCTATTTTATGAACCGCTTAAGCGGATGGGCATAGACCAGGACAGCATCAAGCCCACCACTGCCGTAATGGCAGCTTTTGATGGCAACCTCAGCACCCCCCTGGGAAGAGTTGACCTTCCTACCACTATTGGGGAAGATGAAGGGCAGAAGACCACCATCTCTGAATACATGGTGTTGAACATGAAGTCTCCATACAACGTCATCATCGGGAGACCCTGGTTACACCAGATAGGGGCGGTCACTTCGACCCTTCATCAGTGTCTGAAGTACGTCCACAATCAGAGCGTGCACTCGGTCCGAGGATGTCAGCCAACCTCACGAGAATGTCACGCTATTGCCCTCAAAGAGACCGTTCTGAAATAGCAATTACAATACACTCGGGACTGTGCAGATCCGGTTTTCACTCACACTCCCGAGGTGGAAGATTGCCCATCCGGCGTTGAAGAGCCCTTGAGCCCAAGGGGACGAGACAGCCGAGCCGAGCCTGTTGGCGAGCCCATCAAGATACTGGTCAGTTCAGAAGCAGAGGGGCGTTATTTGTACATCGGCCCAGACCTTACGCCCACCGAGCAGGAAAAGATAGTTAGGTTTCTGAAGAACAACCTCTCTATCTTTGCTTGGGAAACCAGGGACATGGAGGGAATAGATCCTAATCTGATAACTCACAAACTGATGGTAGATCCAGATCACCCCCCAGTCAGACAGAAAAGAAGACCGATCGCTCCCGAACGGCATCGGGTTATAAACGAAGAAGTCCGGAGGCTGCTGGACGCCAGGATGATACGGGAAGTTTTCTATCCCGAGTGGCTAGCCAACACTGTGCTCGTTAAGAAGAAGAACGGCAAGTGGAGAGTCTGTGTTGACTATACGGACCTCAACAAAGCATGCCCCAAGGACAGCTTTCCACTACCGAGAATAGATCAACTGGTTGACGCCACTGCAGGGCATGAGCTTATGAGTTTCATGGACGCCTACTCAGGATACAACCAGATCCAGACGTACCCTCCAGATCAGGAAAAGACTGCCTTCATAACCGAAAGAGGACTCTACTGCTACAGAGTGATGCCTTTCGGTTTGAAGAATGCTGGAGCCACTTACCAACGGTTGGTGAACAAGATGTTCAACCAACTGCTTGGCAGCACCATGGAGGTATACATCGACGACATGTTGGTAAAGAGCCTCCAGAAAGGCAGCCACCTCCAGCATTTAGCCCAGACCTTCGATATCCTCAGACAGCACAAGATGAAGCTCAACCCTTCGAAATGTACCTTCGGAGTTACGAAGGGAAAATTCTTGGGGTACATCATCTCTCAAAGAGGTATCGAAGCAGATCCCACTCAGATCCAAGCCCTGATTGGACTGAAGTCGCCAAAGACCAGAAAGGAGATTCAGGCACTGAACGGCAGAGTCGCCGCATTGAGCAGATTTATATCCAAGTCCACCGATCGCTGCCTACCTTTCTTCAAAGCTCTAAAGGGCAGCAAGGCTTTACAATGGATAGAAGAATGCGAGCATTCATTCCAAGAACTAAAGGAGTACTTAGCCTCTCCAGAGCTCCTGTCAAAACCTGTACAAGGAGAAAAGCTGCTCCTGTACCTAACAGTCTCTGAGAACGCGGTCAGTTCCGCACTAATCAGACAGAACAAAGGAGTACAGAGGCCTATATTCTACGTTAGTAGGGCACTACTCGACACGGAAAAAAGATACCCAGAAGTAGAGAAGCTGGCCTATGCCTTGGTCGTATCAGCCCGAAAGCTTCGACCTTACTTCCAGGCCCATCCAATTGAGATTCCAACTGCTTATCCTCTAAAGTCAATACTGAGGAAACCCGAGGTATCGGGAAGATTGGTCAAGTGGTCTGTGGAGCTAGGGGATTTTGACATAGCATATGTACCCCGAAACTCCATCAAAGGGCAGGCCTTAGCCGACTTTGTAGCCGAGTTCACCCCGGCACTGCAGAACAAAGCACAAATCGCCGAAACTACAGGAACCTAGCTGCTGTATATTGATGGATCGTCAACCGACCAAGGATCAGGGGTAGGACTGGTACTACAGTCCCCTGATGGACTTACATCGGAAAAAGCAGTCAGCCTGGGATTTAAAGCTTCTAATAATGAAGCTGAATATGAGGCCCTAATCTTAGGGATGAAGCTTGCCCTGGAATGCGAGGCTCAGAACCTCGATGTCTTCTCTGACTCCCAATTGGTAGTAAGCCAAGTTTTGGGAGAGTTTGCCATTAAGGATGACAGGATGCTTCGGTACTCCGAACTGGTGAACCATCTAAAGCATTCTTTCCAGACTTTCACTATCCAGAAGATTGAGAGAAGTCAGAACTGCAGAGCAGATGCTCTGGCTAACATGGCCTCCCGCCTCAAGTCTGAAACAGACTCCACCGTTAAAATCTCTTTTTAGCCAGGATCCAGCATTGAGGGAGCATCAGTTGCTCAAGTTGATGAACAGTCCCAGAGCTGGATAACCCCAATCCTCCAGTATCTAAGATCCGGGCTCCTCCTAGAGGATAAAAACAAAGCCAGGAGAATCCGAATCAGAGCGGCTCGGTACCTGATCTTGAACAACAAACTTTACAGGAGGTCATATTCTCAACCTCTGTTAAAATGTTTGGCTCCAGACGAGTCACAATATGTTTTGGCTGAAATTCACGAGGGAATTTGCGGGAATCACAATGGGGGCAGAACTATAGCCCACCGAGCTCTATCACAGGGCTACTACTGGCCCGGCATGCTGAAACAGGCTAAAGAATATGTTCGGAAGTGTGACAAATGTCAGAGATTCGCCTCGTACTAACACCAGCCTCAGCACGAGCTCATCCCGATTCCTAGCCCCTGGCCCTTTGCTCAATGGGGAATGGACATTGTGGGCCCGTTACCACGAGCACCTCCAAACAGGAAGTACCTCCTGGTGGCTATCGACTACTTCTCTAAATGGGCCGAAGCCGAACCTTTAACGCATATTACAGAGAAGGAAGTCGAAAGCTTCACCTGGAAGAACATTGTCTGCAGGTTTGGCATACCACGTGTAATTATCTCGGATAATGGGACACAATTTACTGGTAAAGGCTTCAAGGCATTCTGCGAAAATCTCAACATCAGGCAGCACTTTGCCTCTCCAGGCCATCCACAAGCAAATGGGCAGGCAGAGGTCACCAACCGAACAATCCTTGATGGGTTAAAGAAAAGGTTGGAACAAGCCAAAGGGAAGTGGGCAGAAGAGCTCCCAGGAGTCCTTTGGGCCTACCGTACAACCAGAAGAACTCCCACCTCTGAAACACCCTTCTCATTAGCCTATGGGACAGAAGCAGTAATTCCGGTTGAAATCGGTATGCCAACTCTGAGGACTGAGGCCTTTGAGCAAGAATCCAATGATCAGCAGCTGATGGAGAACTTGGATTTGCTCGAAGAGAGAAGGGATCAGGCCAGCATCAGGATGGAAGCCTACCAACAAAGAATGGTCAATAAATCCAAGATAGGACTCAAGACAGTCAGCTTTCAAGTTGGAGACTTCGTCTTAAGAAGAGTCTTTCAGAACACCAAGGATCCCACTATGGGAAAGTTGTCACCAAATTGGGAAGGCCCCTACAAAGTAACGAAGGTCGTTCGACCTACCACTTACTGGCTTGAAGACACGACTGGGAAACCTGTTCCTAGGCCATGGAATGTAGAACACTTGCGGAAGTATTATCAATGAAGATTTTTTTTTTCTCTTTTACTTCCTTAAAACTGTTCATCTATTAATGCACAGGCCTTCAGAGCCTGGTCCATCTATTAAATGCACAAGTCTTATGACTTGGTCCATCTATTAATGCACAAGTCTTATGACTTGGTCCATATATTAATGCACAGGCCTTCAGAGCCTGGTCCATCTATTAAATGCACAAGTCTTATGACTTGGTCCATCTGTTAATGCACAGGCCTCCAGAGCCTGGTCCATAATGTACGAGTGTTCACTCTGTCCATATATTAATGCACAGGCCTTCAGAGCCTGGTCCATCTATTAAATGCACAAGTCTTATGACTTGGTCCATCTGTTAATGCACAGGCCTCCAGAGCCTGGTCCATAATGTACGAGTGTTCACTCGGTCCATCTATTAATGCACAGGCCTTTAGAGCCTGGTCCATCTATTAAATGCACAAGTCTTATGACTTGGTCCATCTGTTAATGCACAGGCCTCCAGAGCCTGGTCCATAATGTACGAGTGTCCACTCGGTCCATCTATAGTGCACAGACCTTCAGAGTCTGGTCCATGCTATACAGATCTTAAATTCTCGGCTCATAAAATATGCAGGCCTACCGAGCCTAGAATACTTTAATCCACAGGCCTTCCGAGCCTGGTCCATCTTCAATTAGCAGATTCTGTGATCCAATCTATCCAAAGGCAAAAGTTCCGAGCATCTATCGACTAAAGTTTCCTAGATCGGAACACCTCGGATCTGATACTCGTATTATTTGGCTTATCTGCGAAACAGACCAGTACTGTGGTTTCAACCAAAGAAAATATCAGACCTGGGAAGAAGAAATTCAACTTTATTCATAAGATTTACATCACTACAGAAGCTATTACAGAAGCTATTACGGAAGCTATTATAGAAGCTACTACAGAAGCTATTACAGAAGCTATTACAGAAGCTATGCTTGGCAACATAATGGCTCTTCTCCTGGGATGATAAAGGGGCACAGGATCCAAAACTGCCAAAACCGCCTTCATCGGCTCCATTTGAAAGGAAGAAACCCTGAACCCCAGTCTGCATCAAGTAGTGCCCAGGCCATTTCATCATCACTATCACTGGTCCCATGACCAATGGATGATAGGGGCCGTGGGCCCCAAGAGACTTTTTCATTCTCCACCTTTGTAATCGGCATGACTCCTCAGAAGAATAGAGCAAGGGTCTCTGCCAAGTCACATGGGGGAGAAGGTAACCCACCTTCAATCTTCTTCTTCACACCGTCTGTTTCACCCCAGCCACTTGGGGCAAGGGTCTCTGACAGAGCGTGAGGAAGAGGAGGCAACTCACCTTCATCTTCATCACCAACACTCCAGGCCTCGGTTGAATCAGGGAGGAGCCACCACCAATCAGAAAAATCTCGACCGGATTCCAGAGGAAACAAGAAGACTTGTGCCTCCTTCAATCCTTCCTTGGAGACCGAAAAAAGAGGAAGGTTAACTCTCGGCCACAGGCTCATTATTCCTAACTCAGGCAAGGAATCTTCTATCATCTCCAAACGAATGGAAGAAACTCCGGCAGCATATGAGGGTCCTCTCACAAACAAATCGGGGAGCAAAAGGGTTGAGCGCAACCGTATGCCCCGTTTCCATTTATATAGACCCTTGAAGTCCAAAAGCCACCCAACTGAACCGTCGCAACGGTGAAAAAGAGAGTGGCCTCGAAAACCCAAACGACGGTCGAATGACTAAACGGTGCATTAAATAAGCCTCTTCAATATACTAAGAGACAGAAACCGCAGTCCAGTACTTAGGCTCCCAAATTGATAAAGAGGGGAGTAAAGTCTAAAGTAAATAGACCCCCCATTCAAAGATTCAGACCTACCGGTCTTAACTATTTCATGACGGGTCAAGACATATAACAAAGACCAAACAGGTCAGATATATCCCAATCCCGAATACTCGGCATCCCGAGCATCATAATAACGAGCACAAGCTGCTCGGTTAACCTCACAGACTCTTAATTCAGAGCAGTCTATCTCAGAGCTCTACAGAGATCCATTCCCACTCTGTCAGGCTCTATCTATCTGGCTATATCTACTTTCTCGTCTTATATTAATAAGGCAGATCTATATTCACTATTCAATGACAAGTATTGAAGATTAGAAAGCAACTGTTTGATCTAACATGCAAAGGGTTCAGAGCGGCCACACTTGCAACAAAATTCACAAGAGGGAAAAATACAAGCAGAATCTGAAGAAAAGTCAATCTTATTGATAAAAAGGGAAAATATATTCACTACATCAAGAAGAACCAAAAGCCTATAAAGCCTCAAGATTTCCCAGAGGGGCCTGCGTCCTCTTCCAAATTAAGGGCACGAGCCCCAGCAGTCTTATCCGGATCAGGACGAGATGAGATAGGTTCAGGAGGAACGATTGATGACACATCAAAGTCCGGGAACTGAAGTTGGAATCTAGTTCGAAAATTCTCAAAACCGAGCAGGATCAGGTCATCACCCATCTGATCAACTTCCTCTTTTAATTCCATCTCAGCCTCAGCTTTGGCTTGACCAACTGCCTCCTGAACCCTCTGATCAATGGAACTACGGAGACCAACCAACTCCGCCTCCAGCCTCTCAACCGTCTGAGCAAATATATCCCTCTCAGACTCTGCTACCTTAAGGCTGGTGGTAGCTTCCTTCAGACCCTCTTCAGCAGACTGAATTTTGGAACGAGCTGTTCCGAGCTCCAGTCTCATCTCGTTCACCTCCGTCCTCAGCTTCTCGGCCTCCTCAAGACCCATGGGGGTCACCATCAGAGCAGCTAAACTATGCATGCTCTGTATAAAGCAAGACAGATAAATTAGAGTAAAACAAATAAGCAAACAAGAAAACCAGGGAAAGGCTTCAGAAGTTACCTTCATCTGGAGAGTCATCATTTCAGTCATCAATTTGGAGGGATCATCCCCTCTGTACCGGTGTGGGCCCTGAGCCCATATCTGATCAAATGCCTTCTTGGCAATTTGATAATCCGGCTCAACAAATGGCTCGGAAAAGTGCGGCAAGTGCTTTGCCCTTCCTAGACCTCTTGCTCGGACCGGAAGGAGCAGGTGGAACGGCCAATACGGGAATGGCAGGCTCGGCTTCCTCAGCCTCGGCAGGGGAGGGCTCAGGGGAACCAGAAATCACTCTCCTCTTCTTCACTTTTAGAGGAACATCAGGTTCAGCTTGGGAGGAAGCCTCCCCCACCACTTGGGGCTTCGGCACTTCCCACCTCGAGGCTAGCCTCTTCTTAAACTCTACACTACGGGTGGCCATCACTTGGTCCGGAGTGACGATAACAGTATGAGCCCGGTTAGAAGTTGAAAGCAAAGCCCGGTACTGATCCCGCAGAGCCTTAGTAAACTCGGGCCTCGTTCGAGCACTCTTGACTGCACAAAGGAAATGAAAAATACCAGATTTGTCAGTTCTGAGGATATAAGCAAAGCTAAAGCAAACCCAAGGGAATAAGACTCACCCCTAGGGCCCGTAACACAAGGAAACGACGAGGTCTCTCCGGCCTGGAAGTCCTTATGCTCCCATCCTCCTCCAACGAAGAAGTACCACTTCTTCCACGTCTTGTTGGAAGTAGGAACGGAAGACAGGGGTCGGAACCCCTTCTCGAAGGACATATAGTAGAGGCCCTCAGCCTGCTTGAACTTCAGATCCATATTGCTACGGATCAAGTCCAGAGACACGTCCACTTTGTTCAGGTGTCCCAGCACCATAAACCCTAGAAGATGCCGCCAGCTATTGAGATTCAGGTCGGCAGGGCAGAGCTTGAACCAGCAAAAGAATTGCCTGACTAAATCCGGCAATGGAAGCCTTAAGCCCATTTCAAGCCAGGCAAGGAAAACACAAATCTCCCCGGCTTTAACATCTTGGAGACGGTCCATGGGTCCTGGAACTCTGCAAGTCACATTTGGGGGAAATTCGAATTTCACCCTCCATTCATCCAAGAGGCTTTGAGTGACGGCACTCTCACCCTCTTCTCTATGAGAAGACCTACCAGAGGTCTCCCCGGCCCTGTCTCGGGGCTCTTCGAAAGCATCAACTATTCTAACCCCTGGACTAGGAGGAGGATCAACAGGCCTTTCCTCAATAATTTCAGGAGCAGGGTTACCTACATCTCCTACAACAGACGGACCAGCCATCTCAGAATGGTCTCCTACTCCCTCATTCACAATTTGAGATTCCGAAGGAACAGACATTATTCTCAAACTCAAGAAGAAAGAAGCAAGAGAGGGGGAAAAATCAGTCGAACCTGTTTTCGCTTAGGGGATCTGTATTCTTCAAGGTCACACGAACCAACAATGGCGGATGAAATCTTCTAGCACAGTAAAAATGACGAGGGAAAGGTCATTTCAAAAATCTCATCCCGTATTTATAAACACGATATCAGAAGGGACCCACCAAGCCCAAACGCCATGACGGTTCAGAACAATGATGCTCTCGAGAAAACAAACTGTCCGCCCAGTGTAATTATGACCTTGAAAGGACTTAAGCGCCGACTACGCAATAAATGGCGCCCCAACAATTGTCTTGGAAGGCGAAAAAGTGAGACACATAACTCTCTTAGCCCTAGTTACCTACATCAAACTAGGACTTGGGGGGGGAGTAACTGATATACCATAAAAAGACAGGCCAATCAACACTTGACACGTATGACCACAGTCCGATTTATGTTCAGCTAGCATGATTCTCGCTCAGCCAATGACATCCAGATCATCACATAAGGTCGGAAGTGACCAAACAAATATATCCAGAACTGACCACAGGGTCCAGACCAGAGCTTCAGATCTCGTCACCGCCTTAGCGGATTCCGAGCAGAGAATAAAGAAGCAGTCTCCAATACGGAAACTACCATTTGTGATTATCTCCGCCTTAGCGGATTCCGGGCAGAGAATAAGGAAGCAGTTTCCAATACGGAAACTACCATTTATGATTATCTCCATCTACGACTCAATGCCTACAAGGTAACTGCAATCTCCGATGATCATATCCCTATATTCATGGCGTCAAATCCTAATCAACTTAGGAAAGCTTCAGCCTATATATTAAACCCTAGAGGTACGCTTTTAAGATTCATGCTCATTCTTTGACTTTCAATACAGTCTTTCAATTCCCTTACTCACTTAAGCATCGGAGCGGCTACCGCCGGAGCCAATCCGGTGGTCCTCTGATCATCTTTCTGAGTGTTCTACAGGTCACGGAGCCTTCACGTGTTGCGAGTCAAAAAGTGCAGCATCAGCAGTAATGATAAATATTATCCAATAATTGAATTGACAAAAATAAATTTTGAATAAAATTAGAAAATAATTAAAAATTTCTCTTTCCTGGCCATCTCCGTCATCCAAAATTTATAATTCCATTTATTTTTCTCTTTCTCGAACCATTAAAATCAGCTTTTTTGATATAATTAAAGATCACCATTTAACCTTCCTGCATCATTTAATCCAAATAGAAGAAGCTAAGCCATAACAATAATTCTATGCATCTCAGATTTTTTTTTATTATCAAATTTTGATTCCCAAAATAATGTGAGAGTGCATCATTGATAGTGCATCCTGATATCGTACAATCATGCACTTTTTATTAAAAGTTAAAATTTATTTAAAAAACTATAAAGCATAACATTACTCAATCCATAAAACTACCATCAAAAAAGTTTAAGAAGATTAATTATTATTATTTTTCTTTGAAAAAGATTAATTAAACTAAGTAACTAAAATTAGTGATATTTAATAATGCTCCAAATGGATGGACCTAAGAAAATAATGGGTCTACCAACAAGCTTTAGTTAAAGTGGTATCTCCTTCACATCCTAAAGATAAAGTTGAGGGTTCAAATTTCAATCGGGATAAATAAGTTAGGGTTGTAAATGAACTAAGCCGGACCGAATATTGGGTTGTTCAAGTTTTTTTTTTTATTTGAATCAAATAGAACCCCACACATGGAAAATTATTTCAGTTTCGTTAGTGACTAAACTCTCCACCCCCACAATAATTCTAACTTACATCTTGCGATGCGTGGCCCTAAAGGAATTTATATTTAATGGAGTCGAACTAGAGACTTATACTTGTAAAACACTTGCTTACCTCCACCTTTCTGCCATTGAGCTATCCCCTTGGGGTTGGGTTGTTCAAATTTGACTCACTAAAATAAATGAGTTTCCAATTGTATTGCAGCTCGGCTTGTTAATTTCTTGAGCCGATTTTGCATGAGTCTTTAATTGAGGCGATCACGAGTTGAGCTCGAGTAACTTAGTTTTTTGTTATATAGTATTAGACCACGTATTGACTTATCAAGTCGAGTTTGAGTCAAACTCAATAAATTAATGAATCTCAAAATATGTTTAAGATTGCCTTATTTATTTCTTGAGTTGATCTCAAACAAACTTCTAATTGATTCGAATGAGCCGAATTTGAATAACTTGCTTTACTACCCTAAAATAGGTGCATGTCTTACTGATCAAAAAGAAAAAGGTAATGATCCATTTTTTTCCTTCTTATTGTTCATCTTTTCTCTAAAATAAATTTAAATAGTAACTTTTGATGTTGCGCTTTTCTAGTCCAAAGGCTTCTCCTCCTAATCTACCTATCAAGAACTTGAGATCAGAAGGTCACCAGGATGGCTCTAGTGGAAGCTATTCTGATGATAAAGTCAGTAGAGAATAAAGATAATAGTTGAAGAGAAGAATTGAATATGAATTGAAAGTGTACTTTATGGCCTTATTTATAGGCCATAAATCTCCTAAGTTAAGTAGGATTAGGAGCCATAAAAATAGGAATTTGAAGATACCCGTAGATAGTAGTTACCATATTGAATTTTGTTTCCTTTTTCTGAGGTCAGTAACCTATGGAAGGCGGTAACCAGTTCGAAATCTCTTACCTTTGAACTCTTCGTGCTTGGTTGGTCGGATGAACTAACCATATCATGATCTGTATACTGAAGAACTCCTTGTAGACATGTGTCGTACTCTGAGTACTATAGCCAAATTATGGTATATCAGCTACTCCTCCCTGAGCCTCAGTTCTGTGGGAGTTATCTAAAGCTGAGATTAGGGTTTTTAAGGCGTCATGCATGTGTCAGTTATAAATGAGCCGTTTCGTATTCCGAGGAGACAGTCGTTGATGTGACATTTATTACGTCAACCGCCATTTGGGGAAATGAGGCCATCATTGCCTTAATCGCCGTGCCAGTTCAGAAGTGGTGCCCTAACATCGATTTCCTTCAGAGTTCTATAAAAAAAAGGTGTGAGCCCAGGCGCTGGAAAAATCTAGACACGACTTTTAAAGTCCGCTCCCTCAAAGTGGGAGAGGAACATGCCATTTTTAGAATTGGGGTGTACATGAATACACAAAGGAGTCGCCAGCTTATTTTAGGCTAAATAACAACAAACCTGATACAATCCATGAAGAATACATGTAAAAAGAATAGCAAAGAAAAACTAAAATTACATTGCTTTGATTTTATTTACATTCTAAACCCCTTAATATGGGTTAAAATAAAGTAAAGCAAAATTGATCTACAACGAACCAAAGAATTCTAAATCCGAGAGCTAAGGTACGAGATGGGAAGGGGTTAGGCACCCATCCCACCCATTCTGAATAGACTGGCCTCAAGTGTTCATCCACAAGGCTTAATATTCCATGACATAAACATGATGACAAGTGAGAATACAGAGATAATGATAATAATGATATGAATGAATAAAATAAATCTAACAAATAAGTAACGCAAGTCCCAAAATAAGTGAAGAACAACCAAATAAGTAAAATAAGCCAAAGAAATGGAGAGAGAGAGAGAGAGAGAGAGAGAGAGAGAGATTGACATGAATGAAATAATAAAAAGGTCATAATGAAATAGATAAGATATGAGAAAAAGACATAAAATAAATAGCTTAAAAAAAAGAGTAGACTCGGGCCCATAGGGCGTCCTACGTATCCATTCAGATAATGGAATCAGAGCCAACGTAGTTCTCTAATTCGATTTATTCTATCAAGAGCGATATGATAAATCAAATTAGAAAAAGAGAGAATATTAGGGTTTTAGGGAGTGTACTTGATTGTTTGTGTTATATCAGACAAGGCTTGAGCTTGAACTCCTTAGATTAAATCTTTGATGGTGTAGAACTTTGTCTTCAATGGATTAGAACTCTTGCTTGTGTAGAACAAGGCCTCAAGAAATATGGAAGAAGAAATATGAAAGAGAGAGAAGAATTATTGTTGCAACATCTAACTTCTTGATTTTTCTCCCCTTCCTAAATTATGGTGGCTAAGGGGTTTTATTTATAGGAAAAAAGTAAGGAGGTTTGATCCAAGGCCTCACAATGAATCCTATGGGTGAATAGCTAAGATTAATGCTTAATGTGCAAGCAATTAGATATAGATATTATATTGTGCACAAAATCTAGGGTAAATCCTTTGGAATAAAAAAGGAAGGGAATTTGGCAAGTATTTGTTGGAAAAACCTATATTTACTATTTCGCCCCTAATTTGGTGGAGGATTTAGGAACAAGAAATTACAAAAATGTCACTAAGGTATAAAAAAGTCAAAATTGTCCCTAAGGACCAAAATTACCAAATTAACCCTATATGTGTAAAATGACATGAGAATTACATTTATGCTCATGAATAACCAAAATAACCTATATGGGATGAGAATATTCTATAATTACCAAAATGCCCCCAAATGGGCAAAATAGCATCAATATTAGAGAAATACACCTAGAATGTGGGAAACCTCTAGTATTTATCAAACTACCCCTAATGGGTAGGGAAACACTAGAAATTACCAAAATACTTTTAGTGGGCATTATGACTAGAATACCTTCAAGGGTCCTAATGTGTCAAATGACCAAAATACCCTTAGTAGGCATAATGACCAAAATGTCAAAAATGCCCTTGGTGGGCATAATAACTAAAATGTCAAAAATGCCCTCTATGGACAAAATGATCAAAATGTCCTCTATGGACAAAATGTCAAAAATTTCCTCTATGGACATAATGACGAAAATGTTAAAAATGCCTTTTATGGGCAAAATGACGAAAATGCTCTCTATGGGTGAAATGGCCAAAATGTTCTCTATGGACAAAATGACCAAAATGCTTTTTATGGGCATAATGACAAAAATGCCCTCTATGGGTGACATGACCAAAATGTCCTCTATGAAAAAAATGACCAAAATATCAAAAATGCCCTATATGGGCAAAATGACAAAAATGCCCTCTATAAGCGAAATGACCAAAATGTCCTTTATGGACAAAATGATCGAAATGTCAAAAATGCCTTCTATGGGCGAAATGACCAAAATGATTACCAATCCTTATTTCTTGAAATTGTGGATTTCTGCTCTGCTAATGTGGCTTATTTGGATGACTGCCAATCCTTATCTTGAAATTATGGATTTCTGCCCTATATAAGAATTTGAGTCTAATAGATCAACAATCATAGTGCGAAATCAAACATATGGAATAATGAATCAAATGGATATAAGAATCTAGGTCAAATAGATATAAGAATCTAAGTCTAGTAAATCAACAATCATAGTGCGAAATCAAACATATGGAATACTGAGTCGAATGGATATACAAATCTAGGTCAAATAGATATGAGAGTTTGAGTCAAATAAATGAACATAAAACATTTAGCTGCCAAAGTCAAAGGGGTTCAAATCGAATACAAAGATAAGCCTCAAAGGCGTATTTCACATCCAAAGGTAACATTATCAAATCAACAAAGGGTGTGAATTCAAACATATACAAATTGAGTCAAATAGATGCTATCAACAAATAGGGCCCGACTACCCCCAAACAGCACTCATCCAGGTTCGCCACTCATCTTTGGGTTCCCCTGAATAGCACCAAGAGCTCTTATCAAATCATGTCCTCATTAGGACTATGTGTTGGGTATCATTCCCAAGCACTGACTCGTAGGTCATCAGCATCACAAAATGGGCGTTATGACAAGCATAACCCCGGGTAGTCACAAGTAGCATTATCAGACAAAGGATTCCACAAGGTATATACTTATACATGGGTTACAAATGTCGACAATAGAATGGATCACAATGATCACAAAGATAAGACAAAATCAAGGAGTCAAGGAGTCAAGGAGTCAAGGACTCATAAATATTCACAATCAATAGAATCTCATAAGATTACAAATTTCACTATATGAAAATCACAGTGAACAATAGGTTGTGTGTTCAAAGCAATTTATTGATGCACCATTTCAAGAAATAAGAATTGACAGTCATCTAAGTAAGCCACATTGGCAGAGTAGAAATTCACACGTTAAGGTTCAGGTTTACTTACATTTGGTTTTTAGCAGTGCATTCCCATACTCGTACCATAGCAACTATCCCATAGCTTTGTTCCATTTTTTCATCATTTGGATGATCCTATAATCATTGATAAAAAATACATTGCATATTGAATTAATATTCATTCTAATTCCAATCATTCTTATTCAGCATTTTTTAAGCTCTTTTGAACTTAATCTAATTGATCAAGAGATTCTCAAATACCCAATTTAGGGTTTCCTAATGCTTTATAGCTTATTTGGCCTTTCAGGGATATAATGGTAATTTATACTTTTAACGTCCCATATTACTTCGTACACAATTTACGTATTCAGACTTCATTTTTGAGTCCAGTTGGCCCTTGTAACATTTACGTGGAAGTTTTAATTTCATCTATACATTTTTGGTAACATCATTAAGTCTTAAGGACGTATTCATTATTTTTTAGTTTGTTATCGAGTCCTATTTTTCTCAAAGGGATGTCACCGTCAAGTCCAGAATATCGAATATAATTAATTTAGACTTTTTGGGATCTTAATTAGTTTATTTGTGGCTTATATTAAGCCTAGGGGCATTTTTATAATTTTACACTTTCACGTGTAACATTTTTTGGTACTTTGTTTGCTAAAATGGACTCTACTATTGAGTTTGAAATATCAAAGGAAGTAAGAATATGTCATCTCTGAAATTTAATTGGCTTTTGGATTACTAAGGGTAAAATGGTATTTGTGATGTTTCACGTGTTTATATTTCTGGGATTTTGTTTCACAAAATGGATCTCATCATTGGGTCCAGAATGTCTCAAAATGTTAAGATATGTATTTTCATATTCATCGGAGTCTAATTGATAGCTTAATTAATCATTAGGACATAATTAGAATTATTCTAATTTGCCTGTTCATATTTTTTGAGATTTAATTTCACAAATCAAACTTTTTCGTTGAGTTCGGAATGTCCAAAAATATTGGGTTACATTATTCTTTCATTTTAATTGGCCTTCATTTGGCCTATTTTTGGCCTAAGGGCATTTTGGTAATTTCTTTTATAATTAGAAGGATTTAAAATTAATATTTAATTAATTTCTTGGGCCATTTCATAATTAACTGAAACTATTGGTGTCATTTCAAAATTAACAGAAACATTTGGGGTTCAAATTAAAATTTCATAAACTTTAAAATCCTAAACCATTTGGTTCAGTTAGGTTTCAAGTGAACCAATCCAGTTAGGTCACGAACCAACCGGTTCATGTAGTTCGTTGCATCATGTTGACGTCAACCCTAGTTTTATATATTTTTTTATTCTTTGGATCAAAACGATGTCATTTCATTTAATATTCAAACCCAATTAAACAGTGGGTCAGTACCCGACTCAAGACCCAACTCGCACAGTGTCTTCTTCCCCAAGTCTCCGGCAAGGGTTTCGGTCGCCTTCTCCAGCACCAGCGACTATCGCCGATTGCTTTTCGATGTAAAATCAACGGGGTTCGAATCTAATTTCAACGAGGATTCCATATATGGTGTTGTTATTTTGATTAGGTGGGTTCTTGGACACGAAATAGGGTGTTACAGTTGGGCTCTAGCGAGGGCCCGACTTTCCCACGAGGTCTCCATTTTCTATTTCGACGTGTTTTCTTCACTGTTTTGGTTTCATTTTTTTTTCTATGAGTTTCTGGGAGTGTGGGGAACATTTTTCCGTTCCTAAAACACCACAAAGTAGGCTCAAATTTAAGTTTTCGTTTTTCCTCCCTTGGCTATAACTCAATAGTTCTCAATGATTTTTTAACCATTTTTAGTGGTTCAAATTACAGAATCCTCCCCTTGTTATGCTCTTTTTAGCCATGCCATATTTTTAAGCTTTAATCAAGTTTCCTTCATAACCCAATTTTCTCTAGGTTTGGCCATGGGGTTTTCTAAGCCTAAACTGTTCTGTTTTCTTTCCATTTTCTTCCTTTTTCAACTCTACATACATTCATGTACATTTCATAGTCCATAAAGCTAAAAAACAGTACCTTCATGTTAGTTTTTTTTTTCTAGAGAGAGAAAATCAAGTTTTTTGGATTACCTTGACTTCAGTTCCTCTATGGTCCTTTGGGCTTGCTTCCAAGCTCCCATGGCCTGTCTAGAGGTCCCTCTATGGCCTCCAAACTTTGCATACATCAATAGCTTCCTCCTCCTTCATGTCTTATCTTTCGCTCTCTCTCTCTCTCTAGCTGACCATTATGGTATGAATTCCCCCCCATACGCAATGCTCATATAGTATATATATATATATATATATATATATATATATAACCAGATCTTGCATGAATTTTGATTGGGTGAGGTGAGGGTCCAATATGTTTAATTATAAAAAAATAGTCCATGAGTTAATGTAATTCATCCCACAACTAACCTTATCGAAGTTTAGAGACTTATTATTACTAATTTTTTACTTATTAAAGAAATTTTTATTTTATTTTGTCCCACATCTAAATTTTGTCAAGCGTAGAGATTATTATACAAAGTTAAATAAATTTGTTATCTAAAAGATTTAAAAATAATATAAATGAGTTAATCATGTCAACACGTGTAACCTATTTTATGAATAATCATATTTTAGTTTTGAGACTTAATATAATTAATTAATCATATCTAGTTTGGATTGATATATACTTTTGAATATGTGTGATTTGAACATGACACGATAACATGAGTTGACTTTTTTAATTATTAGTGGAGAAGAAGTTTGGCAAAAAAACTTTTGAAGAATGGAATGAAGTATTAAAGAATTCAGATACCCTAGTAATAATTTTAACAAAACAATATTACCATATCACATTTTTGGAAAAGTGCATATCAATTTTTGTCACTTGAGTGAGTGATTTTCACATATATCTTATATTGGATTTTATTATTTTATTTTTAAATAAACAATATAACAAACTTGGGGGTTGAAATTGAAATGCCTTTAAACAAATTGGCAAATCATAGTGGAAATGTGATAGGAATGTGCGTAATCATTAAGGCATTAGGACTATATACAATACAGTTTGGTGAGGCGGGTGGTTTTGTGTTGGGTGCGTTTGGCGGTAGGGCTCACATAACTCCCTGGCAGTTGGCACTTTTTTGGACAGCTAATCCATTATCTCTCAATCATAAACAAATCAAATGGGCTGCTCATGCACTCCCTCTTGTTTACTTGTATTTTGTTTTCTTTCATTTTATTTTAATCAATTGCCTTTTATCATGTCTTGCTGCTCCTGAGGTCCCCCCCCTTCCAAGTCAGTCATATATATATATATATATGTATATATATATATATATAGAGAGAGAGAGAGAGAGAGAGAGAAAGAGAGAGAGTTATGAAGGAAAGATGTCCAAATTCAATGGAGGTCAACTGCTGTGAACTGTGAAGTATGAACATGTTCCTGCACGCGGCCAAAGGATTAATGCTTGAGATCAAAATCTATTATATATATGAACTCTTTGCCTGATCTTTGGGTATTATTTAGAGATTTGAATATCGTCTCAAGTCAAATCTCAAGTCAATGTTCAACAAATAGAAAATGATTTATCTTGTAAAATATTTTCAAAACTTTTTAGGTGTAAATATTTTGTTTATTTTCTTATTTTTAAGTATTTAGTTATTCGTGATCGAATAATAAAGACGTTGATGATAAAATTTTAAGTGTTTTAAATTCAAATCTCAACAACTACAAATTAAATGATAGATTTGATTGTCACGAAAATAAAAACTTAGTTTAGTGTGCGCAGATTCAAAATACCTCTTATCAATCTATCGACAAAAAAAAAAAAAAGTATTTGACTATTATATTGGTTCGGATATTTCATCAAATAGTAACATATTTTCAAAAAAAAAAAACAAAACAAGAAAACAGAAATTGAACACGCTAGATCGATCCAAATGGTTGCAGCGAATTTAGTATATAACGAATTTTCTTAATAATATTTTTATGTTTTAAAGTCAGTTTGTTATGTATAGCATCACAGAGAATGTCTTTGGGGCTTCAAATTGAACATGCATGAAATACAAAACCAAACAGATTATATACTTACACTAACACACACACACGCACACACATTATATATATACATATATAGGAGGAGGAATCGGAGAAAAAGGAAAGTAAATGATGAATAATACTTTTTCTGTATGATTTGAGGTCTTTTATGAAAATCTTCTATATCTAAATCACTCATTAAGGTTATATTTTATTAGTTAGATAATGATGAAAAGCACAGGAAAAAGAAAAATTCCCCACACAGGTTAAATTTTTTGTAAATTTATTTTGTAAAAAGTTTAAAGAATTTAAATTTCTTATTTCTTTGAAATTTATTCATTCTAACTAAACACATACATAAAAATTTAATTTTCCTTCACTTCACTTTACTTTATATTAATGTGATAAAAATATATTTATTCTTGTATTCTTTCCTTGCAAATCAAATATAACCTAAATATTTTCGCTGGTTTTTGGTATTAATGTGATAAAAAAAAGAAAAAGAGAGGATGAAATCAAGGGACAGAAAGCAAGTAACCCATGCAATGATGATAAAAAGGATAAAGAGCAATAATATCCGTACAAAACAAATCCTGCACATTTCTGTACAGGGCCTCGCGACCAAACACAAATTCCGGATGAATTCAAACAAAGTTGTTTTCGTGATGTGACACGAATAGCCCTCTTCTCCATCACTTTTCGCTCAGACATTATCAAAATTTTTAAATTTTAATTTCAAATTATATTTAAACAATTCTCACTACATTTAAGAAATTAGGTTCCTTTTAGATTGTCATTTAGAAATAATTTTTAAATTTTTTTAAAAATATATTCAAAATTTTATAATTAATTTTTTTAAAATTGTGAAAATATATTTAGATATGATAATTTAAATTTTAAAAAATTAAAAAAAATATACTTTTAAAATACGTATTCCACATTTTAAAATTAAAAAATTATTTTTAAAAACAAAAACAAACAGAGTCTAATATTTTCAAATGAATTTTCGCCCAGTTATTGGAAAAATTAAAATTCTCATTTCTGATTTTTTTTTTTTTGAATTTGGCTATATATATCAAACTTCTTTTGTAGAACTTTGAGACCATGATGGCGCACTATATTAACAAGATTTGCTTAAATTGATTTTAGGCATGTTTTCAAGGCACTTTAAAGCTAAATGGTTCCACCGATTAGGAGGTGGGCCTTTTGGGCTTGAAATTAGAGCATTTGATGCGGACAATTTGGGTTAGTGGACAACAGCACTCCGGGTTTTCATAGTTGGGCCCCCCCACCCTTGTGCATGCAATGAGATTGATTTCATGTAATGCAACAAAGTGAATTGAGTTGCATGTCAATGTCATTTCAGAAGTTCCCGAGGCTGAATTGAAAGGCTTCCGAGTATGGATTGCTTAATGATATGATAAAGACCACTTCAACGCTCAATGCACCACACTCTTACTTTTATTTTAAATTTTTTAATGCCCCCCACACACAAGTCATATTAATCATTTGAAAGTTTTATATTTAAATTTATATATAAAGTATAACTAGTTGTAATTATTTAACTGATATTTTAATATTTATTAATATTTTTTGAAGATACTTTTACTCTATTTTTAATCAATTTCAAGAATTTTTATATTATATATATATATATATATTTCCTGTCAAAAAATATTGAAAGAAAAGTAACATTAAAAACTCTTCTATGATGTATCCTTCAATTGAGAGTTTAAAATGAAAAATAAAAAATTTAGTGTATATATATATATACTATATATATATTTTCTTCTTCCTCTTTCAAATGCTAAATTATAAGAATGTAAGCCTCTAAAAAATTATTTTTTAAGAAACCCTTGAATGGTACCTTGAAGAAAAAAATATTAATTATTTTCCTAAGGTCTAATCTTAAATATATTGAATAATTAAAGTAAAAAAAAAAAATGTCAAAAATTAGTCTTGAAATCTTAAATTATGATATAATTTGTGTGTGGAATGAAAGTACATCAAGAATAAGCAATTGAAGTAGCATATTAAAAATGAAGCAATGACTCTCACTTTTCTACATATTAAACTAATAAGTCATCTGCGGATTTAAGTTAATAAAGAATGTGTATTTAAATTATTTAATATTTTAATAAGCCCCTTCCCATGTAGCTACCTCGTCTATAATTGGTGAGTCAACATGTACATCAATTAATTATAGGGTAACAATGAGATTTGAGCTTAAGACCTCTCTTTATTTTATATTATTTCATTTTAAACCACTAACTTTTAGAAAGCTTAAACTAATAAAAATGGCGTAATTATTTAATACTTTAACACTTTATTTATTTTGGTGTACATTAGACTTGGCAAAATGGGCGGGTTGGAAACGGGTTGTGTTGAAAACAGGTCAAACCCAGATATGACCCGCAACTAAACAGGTCCATTATGGGTCAGGTCAAACTCGGGTCGGTCGGACCGAGTCAACCCATTTTTAATTTTTTTTTATTCCTTCTATGAATTTAAATACTTACTTAAAGTTCGAATAGTCACAGCCAAGATAATCACTCTAGTCAGCCACATAATGAAAATAAAATAGATCCACTAACCAGAGTACTTAAATCATCCAAAAGAAACCGCAAGCCCTATATCCAAAAGAAATTAAATCATCCTTCAGATTCTTCCAATAGAATTCTAATGTCATGTTTTTTTTTTTTTTTTTAACAAAATAATCATAACAATCAAAAATTAAAGCCCCAAGTCTTCAAGAGAGTCAAAGGCAGTTTACCTTAGGTTGAGGTGAGAAAACAAGAGAAGAAAAAGAATACAAACGGCTGCAGCACCAAAACCAGAACTGAAAAGGAAGCGGAATGCCGAGGAGATGGTGGGGTCGACAAAGTGAAAAAAATGCAGATAGTGCTCGAAGTAGACTCAAGCCACAACTGCCCCTTCGCATAGCCTGGTCCTGCAGCAAGTGCTCCAACAAAACTTGCTATAGACTACTTGTCCAGATGTCATATGCACTCCTAGCATGAGATGGAGAGACCCAACAGCTTCCCAGCATGAGGAGATTGGAGATATTGTAATTGAAGAAAAAAAGATTAATCACCGAGCAATCAAACCCATACAAGTGTTGCAATAGAACCTACAAAACAAACATTATATATATATATATATATATAATTATAATTCCCCACAAATGTGATCTGATTATAGTACCTAGATAGAAACATATTTACATACTTCCAGAAAAATCAGAAAATTATTTAGGTTCACATTCAGTCTAGAAGCAGCCCCCCTCTACGTACTTGGTCTGCTTATGCTATCATCAAAAACATCTGAAAAGGACCAACATCATGCACAAGAGAGAAGATGCATATCAAAACAATAGTGCTTTGAAAGAACGCAAAAATAAGATAAAATATCACGCAAAAACATCATAAACACTATAAATAATTCACGAGGTGACAACAAAAAAAAATCGTTGGTGCAAATCAATGTTAAACAATCAGGAATGGTCTATCATTGGCAAACATGTAGCATTCCTAATTTTTATCTCCATTTGTATCCCAATATGATGTGTCATTATGTAAGTCATATTATATGGGCCCAAAAACAGCTGGGGATACGTAGTATTTTTTTGACAGACCTTCCCTTGAACTAGTCAGTTGATCTCACAGAGTTCTCAACTGTGTTGTTTATTTTTAACAAGTCACTGATGAGGTAATATATATAAGGTCATGAGAATTTTTTTGTGAGTTAGAGATGATGACCTCAAAGAGCCCGGTTGGATCTCGGAAGTTTAGCAGATATTTGAATCTAAGTGTAATGAAATTAAAATCTAAACACAAATTTTGGATCTGAAAAATAGGCAAACAGGGGAAGAAAAATGCAACCCCTCCTCATGCTATATGAAAAAATAGATATCAAATACACCGAACGTTAACAAACTACAGGTAACAAATGGCCCAATAGAACTTTCCTAATGCAGATAACAAGGCCAACCAAGTAATCTCTTCCAGAGAGTGCAACTAAGGAACCAAAATAGTGATCATAAGAGAATGGCAAGGCATATGCGTAATTCAAAAGGCATTCTGCTATTTTTTTTTTAACACCATACAGTAATACAGAATATTCTGAGCTATCAGATCAAGTCTCTACTACTCTTTTTTAGAACTGTTTCACATGTTTTTACGTAAAAATGAAGTGGTTCCAAAAATTATTAGTGAGAGAAATCAATTTTTGTTAATGCCACAAAAATTTTGAGAGGGGAGATGATCAATTGGTGGAGCTTTTGCTTAAAATTAATCATCCCGAACTCGTACAAGAAAATCATAGAAAGTATTTTAAATAATTAATGAAAACAAATTTTTTTTGGGAAAATAAGATGTAAAATTAAGCCATTGGATACCAAACATTAAAATTAATTCTCGCATTTTATTATATTTCTAAAATTTTTCAAATAAGACCACCTCTAACGACAAAAGCTATTTTTATCGTGCTAAAATTAAATTTTAGTAGTATTATAGTATTAAAAAGTTATAGTTTGACATTTTTATTCTAATAGTGAAATATTAAATTTTTTTTTTGTTGGGTAGAACTATCATTTTTCTTCCCATCTACCATTTTCAATCATTGAAAAAAAGAAAAAAAGTATCATCAAATTCAGACTAGTAATATCTTGCTATTTAAAGCATCGATTTGAATAGTAGCTATTAAAACAAAAATTATATTTGATAAAATTTTTGATTTTAGTCAAATTTTAATAAGGATAAAATTTATTATTAAAAATAGAAAATTTTAATCAATTGATCAGAATTTAATTTTGATAACTCCTTACTCTCATCGTTGGAGCTGCTCTAAGTATATGATATGGGAAGTCATTTTTTTTTTTATATCTTTTAATACATATCACATTCCCTTCTCAAAAATGATCTTAAATTTTATAAATTATATCAGCTGCATTTTTGTAAAAACTAATTGTTGAATTATGAATTAATTTGGTACTAAACAATTGTCTACTCTCAATTTTTCACGATGCTTATGTTTCTGTAAATTAGGAGACAATTGGATGGCATTTTGAAAATATCTTGGCACTATTGTTTTTCTTTAAAATACAATTTTCGTGTTGACGCTGACGCAACTAATGACACTGAGTGAAACAAGTCAGATGGATCACGTGATGAGAAGAACAAAGCACGTCGTAGAGCATAATATGAAGACAAAAAAATTATTTTCGGACTAACGTCTTATGGGCACTAGCCTGTATATGTAGGTGAGACAGCTAGAGTATGAAGACAATGGCAATCTGAAAAACTTTATGGAATGGGACCCCATGATGCAAGAGAATGAGATTTGAGCATGCAACACTACACGTAATGACATACAACGTGGGACCTAATTTATGTACATTAAACAAACATAAATATTTTAAAAATTATCTAGGAGAGAGACGGCGTTAAAACCGTAAAGAACTTGTCGCGTGCAGTAAACACACGACCCCTTGTGAGTTTATTTTTTAGTCACATGAAATAATGTTTTAGATATAAATACCTAGAAAATAAAAAATAATTCTAAGGAAATGATGTAGAACAAGGCGTTTTGCGATTGATCGGATGATCAAATTAAAGTCCAATTTCTAGTTAACTGATGCTGAACTTTTTAGCCAATGTAAATTTCAAGCTGGGCTCCCTGAAAAACACTTAAAGAAGAAGATCAGAGGATTACCGGATTAGCTCCGGCGGTAGCCGCTCCGATGCTTAAATTAATAAAACTGAATTGAAAGACTGTAATGAAAGCCAAATAATGAGTTTAGAAAATAAAGCGTACCTTAGGGTTTAATTTATAGGTGGTGGCTTTTCCTAAGTTGATTAGGATTGGAGCCATGAAAGTAGGAATTTGATCATTAGAGATAGCGGGTTTCCATGTTGAATACTACGACTAGAAGATATCTGTGAGTGACAGTTTTCTTGTAAAGACTGTTTCCTTATTCCATGCTCGGTAGGGTGTTAAGGCAGGTGGTAAGCTCTGAACTGTGGAGAGTGCTCTGAAGGTCTGTGCTCAGACCTATGAGTTCTGTAAGTAGATCTGCTATGAAAGGCTCATGCTAGATCAATGAGCTCTAGAGGATAATTACTCGAGCCTGTCCTGAATGGACGAGTCTGTTCTGTAGGTCTGTTTGGAACGACCGAGAGCATGGGTTGATTTTGTAGGCATACGGGTTAAGTGATGATTTGTTTGTCACTTTGTGGTATATAGTTTACTCCCCCCTCCCCCCCAAGTCCTAGTTCGATGTCAACGAGTAACTAGGGCTAGGTGATTTTGAAAAGTCATGCGCCTTGTTTGTTTGTTTTCAAGGTAACTGTTGGTGCGTCATTTATTACTTTGCTTTGCCGTTTGGGCTTTCGAAGCCACCCCAACTGTTGCAACGGTTTGACTGGGGTGGTCTTTGTGGTCTCTTTGGCCGTCTATATATGTGGAAGATGGTAGACTTTTCGCCCATTCCCTATCTTTTTTCTTTTAAGATGCCATTTTACCATAGTGATCGGACGTTTTCGTGGACGCCGCTTGCAGTCCGGAGCTTCCTTCTGTTGCCACTGTTTGGACTTTATCTACTCACGACGTTCTTACTTTTTTCTTCTCATTTTTTCACTTAATCTCAATCAGTGTGCCTAGTGAAGGCGTTATATACATATATATATGTACATGTATGTGGATATGTGTACATGTTTTTTGTTTTTACTGATTTGTATGCCTCGATGATCTGTGTGGGGTTTTGTTGTCATCAAGGTTTCGAAGATGATTGATGATTTTCAATCCAAGTCGGACGCGACTAAATTGTGGCTGGGAACAGTCCAATGTTTGCCTTTGTTACCAGGGTCAGATCGGCGGAGGGTGGCAGGTCTCTTGTCCACCTTGGCATCCGGACAGGACTTCTCTACTCGGAGGGGATCCCTCCTTGATTCAACCGAGGCTTGGATCGTTGATGATGAAGGTGATGGTGGGGTGCCCCTTCTCATTCTGTTCTTGGCAGAGACCCTTGCACAAGCTAGCCGAGGTGCCGTGCTGAATTTGAGGAGAACGAAGGTGTTGTGAGACTCAAAGCCCTCATCCTTTGTTCATGCTGATGATGAGGGCCTGGGGTTCAAGGTTCCTTCCTTTCAAATAGGGGGCTGCGGACAGTGATGATGAAATGGAGCAGACCGATGACTTTTTGTCTAAATAAGATGTACCATATATGGGTTTCTTTTTCACTTCTATACCTTGCTTTTGTGTAGGCATTCTGAGCTTGATGTAACTTTTCCCGGATTATCAATAAGACTGAGCATTTTTCTTTAATTCTAGTGTACTTTTACCTTTTGTCAGCGTCAATTATATTTTTCCAGAACTTACGCATTTTCTAGAGCACTTGTTGCTAACTGCCATAAAACTGTTTTTCTTGCATATGTTGGTAGTAGGCCGGGCGGTGTAATATCCGTGCCCTGAATAGGTTCTGAGCAAGGACCTTCCAAGATTTTGCAACTGTTGAGCGAATACCAAGTTGACCAAATATTGTCCCAAGTTGTTGATGCTCTGTAGAGTATGACTGGGCTTCAGCCCTTTAATTTTTGTAGTTGTTGTAAGTAAAATCACTCAGGAACCTATTTTTGGGTCCATCCTTTCGAGCGAAGCAACTTGTAATGATGACACTTAAGCAAATTTGTCAAGGGCTTATCTGCCGAGCTAAAAGACTTGTATAGAAAAAATCTTTGATAATCAGCACCTTTCTTTAGAATTAACTGATAAGAACTTTAAGCAACCTGAATCATAATAGTCGGTTGGAATGGGTGTCTGACTAAAAGAATCTTTGTAGTTATGTAGGAGAGCAACTAAATTAAGCCTTTTCCCTTTAGCTTGGGAAATAACCAAGTAGTTTTAGTGAGGTGGATCATACAAGAGGCCTGTACGTTGAGATGGACCAGACACCAGGTCTGTGTATTGAGATGGACCAGACATAAGGTCTGTGCATTAAAATGGACCAGACATAAGGTCTGTACATTAAGATGGACCAGACATAAGGTCAGTACATTGGGATGGACTAGACATAAGGTCTGTACATTGGGATGGACCAGACATAAGGTCTGTACATTGGACCAGACATAAGGTCTGTACATTGGGAACCAGACCCAGGTCTGTCCATTAAGATGGACCAGACACCATGTCTGTACATTAAGATGGAAACACTTCATGGAATTGAAAGGCTTCCGAGTATGGATTGCTTAATGATATGATAAATACCACTTCAACGCTCAATGCACCACACTCTTACTTTTATTTTAAATTTTTTAATGCCCCCACACACACAAGTCATATTAATCATTTGAAAGTTTTATATTTAAATTTGTTATAAAGTATAACTAGTTGTAATTATTTAACTGACATTTTAATATTTATTAATATTCTTTGAAGATACTTTTACTCTATTTTAATCAATTTCAAGAATTTTATATATTATATATATATATATATTTCCTGTCAAAAAAATATTGAAAGAAAAGTAACATTAAAAACTCTTCTATGATGTATCCTTCAATTGAGAATTTAAAATGAAAAATAAAAAAATTTAGTGTATATATATATATATATATATATTTTCTTCTTCCTCTTTCAAATGCTAAATTATAGGAAGGTAAGCCTCTAAAAAAATTATTTTTTAAGAAACCCTTGAATGGTACCTTGAAGAAAAAAATATTAATTATTTTCCTAAGGTCTAATCTTAAATATATTGAATAATTAATGTTAAAGAAAAAAATGTCAAAAATTAGTCTTGAAATCTTAAATTATGATATAATTTGTGTGTGGAATGAAAGTATATCAAGAATAAGCAATATAAGTAGCATATTAAAAATGAAGCAA
>CM018048.1:22556921-22641921 GCA_008638375.1 Nyssa sinensis
GAGTCACCAACCGAACAATCCTTGATGGGTTAAAGAAAAGGTTGGAAACAAGCCAAAGGGAAGTGGGCAGAAGAGCTCCCAGAGCCTTTGGGCCTACCGTACAACCAGAAGAACTCCCACCTCTGAAACACCCTTCTCATTAGCCTATGGGACAGAAGCAGTAATTCCGGTTGAAATCGGTATGCCAACTCTGAGGACTGAGGCCTTTGAGCAAGAATCCAATGATCAGCAGCTGATGGAGAACTTGGATTTGCTCGAAGAGAGAAGGGATCAGGCCAGCATCAGGATGGAAGCCTACCAACAAAGAATGGTCAATAAATCCAATAGGACTCAAGACAGTCAGCTTTCAAGTTGGAGACTTCGTCTTAAGAAGAGTCTTTCAGAACACCAAGGATCCCACTATGGGAAAGTTGTCACCAAATTGGGAAGGCCCCTACAAAGTAACGAAGGTCGTTCGACCTACCACTTACTGGCTTGAAGACACGACTGGGAAACCTGTTCCTAGGCCATGGAACGTAGAACACTTGCGGAAGTATTATCAATGAAGATTTTTTTTTTTTCTTTTACTTCCTTAAAACTGTTCATCTATTAATGCACAGGCCTTCAGAGCCTGGTCCATCTATTAATGCACAAGTCTTATGACTTGGTCCATCTATTAATGCACAAGTCTTATGACTTGGTCCATCTATTAATGCACAGGCCTTCAGAGCCTGGTCCATCTATTAATGCACAAGTCTTATGACTTGGTCCATCTGTTAATGCACAGGCCTCAGAGCCTGGTCCATAATGTACATGTTCACTCGGTCCATCTATTAATGCACAGGCCTTCAGAGCCTGGTCCATCTATTAATGCACAAGTCTTATGACTTGGTCCATCTATTAATGCACAGGCCTTCAGAGCCTGGTCCATCTATTACGAGTCTTACTTGGTCCATCTATTAATGCACAGGCCTTCAGAGCCTGGTCCATCTATTAATGCACAAGTCTTATGACTTGGTCCATCTATTAATGCACAGGCCTCAGAGCCTGGTCCATAATGTACGAGTGTCCACTCGGTCCATCTACAGTGCACAGACCTTCAGAGTCTGTCCATGCTATACAGATCTTAAATTTCGGCTCATAAAATATGCAGGCCTACCGAGCCTAGACTACTTTAATGCACAGGCCTTCCGAGCCTGGTCCACTCAATTAGCAGATTCTGTGATCCAGTCTATCCAAAGGCAGAAGTTCCGAGCATCTATCAACTAAAGTTTCCTAGATCGGAACACCTCGGATCTGATACTTATATTATTTGGCTTATCTGCCAAACAACCAGTACTGTGGTTTCAACCAAAGAATATCAGATCTGGGAAGAAGAAATTCAACTTTATTCATAAGATTTACATCAGTACAGAAGCTATTACAGAAGCTATTACAGAAGCTATTACAGAAGCTACAGAAGCTATTACAGAAGCTATTACAGAAGCTATGCTTGGCAACATAATGGCTCTTCTCCTGGGATGATAAAGGGGCACAGATCCAAAACTTCAAAACCGCCTTCATCGGCTCCATTTGAAAGGAAGAACCCTGAACCCCAGTCTGCATCAAGTAGTGCCCAGGCCATTTCATCATCACTATCACTGGTCCCATGACCAATGGATGATGGGCCTGGCCCAGAGACTTTTCATTCTCCACCTTTGTAATCGGCATGACTCCTCAGAAGAATAGAGCAAGGGTCTCTGCCAAGTCACATGGGGGAGAAGGTAACCCACCTTCAATCTTCTTCTTCACACCGTCTGTTTCACCCCAGCCACTTGGCAAGGGTCTCTGACAGAGCGTGAGGAAGGGAGGCAACTCACCTTCGTCTTCATCACCAACACCCAGGCCTCGGTTGAATCAGGGAGGGGCCACCACCAATCGGAGAAATCTCGACCGGATGCCAGAGGAAACAAGAAGACTTGTGCCTCCTTCAATCCTTCCTTGGAGACTGAAAAAAGGAAGGTTAACTCTCGGCCACAGGCTCATTATTCCTAACTCAGGCAAGGAATCTTCCATCATCTCCACGAATGGGAGAAACTCCGGCAGCATATGAGGTTTCTCTCACAACAAATCGGGGAGCAAAAGGGTTGAGCGCAACCGTATGCCCCGTTTCCATATATATAGACCCTTGAAGTCCAAAAGCCACCCAACTGAACCGTCGCAACGGTGAAAAAGAGAGTGGCCTCGAAAACCCAAACGACGGTCGAATGACTAAGCGGTGCATTAAATAAGCCTCTTCAATATACCAAGAGACAGAACAACCGACAGTCCAGTACTTAAGCTCCCAAATCGATAAAGAGGGGAACAAAGTCTAAAGTAAATAGACCCCCATTCAAAGATTCAGACCTACTGGTCTTAACTATTTCATAACGGGTCAAGACATATAACAAAGACCAAACAGATCGGATATATCCCAATCCCGATACTCAGCATACCGAGCATCATAATAACGAGCACAAGCTGCTCGTTAACCTCACAGACTCTTAATTCAGAGCAGTCTATCTCAGAACTCTACAGAGATCCACTCCCCTCTGTCAGGCTCTATCTATCTGGCTATATCTACTTTCTCGTCTTATTTTAATAAGGCAGATCTATATTCACTATTCAATGACAAGTATTGAAGATTAGAAAGCAACTGTTTGATCTAACATGCAAAGGGTTCAGAGCAGCCACACTTGCAACAAAATTCACAAGAGGGAAAAATACAAGCAGAATCTGAAGAAAAGTCAATCTTATTGATCAAAAGGGAAAATATTCACTACATCAAAAAAAAAAAGCCTATAAAGCCTCAGATTTCCCAGAGGGGCCTGCGTCCTCTTCCAAATTAAGGGCACGAGCCCCAGCAGTCTTATCCGGATCAGGACGAGATGAGATAGGTTCAGGAGGAACGATTGATGACACATCAAAGTCCGGGAACTGAAGTTGGAATCTAGTTCGGAAATTCTCAAAGCCGAGCAGGATCAGGTCATCACCCATCTGATCAACTTCCTCTTTTAATTCCATCTCAGCCTCAGCTTTGGCTTGACCAACTGCCTCCTGAACCCTCTGATCAATGGAACTACGGAGACCAACCAACTCCGCCTCAAGCCTCTCAACCGTCTGAGCAAATATATCCCTCTCAGACTCTGCTACCTTAAGGCTGGTGGTAGCTTCTCCAGACCCTCTTCAGCAGACTGAATTTTGGAACGGGCTGTTCCGAGCTCCAGTCTCATCTCGTTCACCTCCGTCCTCAGCTTCTCGGCCTCCTCAAGGCCCATGGGGGTCACCATCAGAGCAGCTAAACTATGCATGCTCTGTATAAAGCAAGACAGATAAATTAGAGTAAACAAATGAGCAAACAAAAGGCCAGGAAAGGCTTCAGAAGTTACCTTCATCTGGAGAGTCATCATCTCAGTCATCAATTTGGAGGGATCATCCCCTCTGTACCGATGTGGGCCCTGAGCCCATATTGATCAAATGCCTTCTTGGCAATTTGATAATCCGGCTCAACAAATGGCTCAGAAGGTGCGGCAGGAGCTTTCCCCTTCCTAGACCTCTTGCTCGGACCAGGAGGAACAGCCGATACAGGAATGGCAGGCTCGGCTTCCTCAGCCTCGGCAGGGGAGGGCTCAGGGGAACCAGAGATCAATCCTCCTCTTCTTCACTTCTAAAGGAGCATCAGGCTCAGCTGGGGAGGAAGACTCCCCCACCACTTGAGGCTTCGGCACTTCCCACCTCGAGGCTAGCCTCCTCTTAAACTCTGCGCTACGGGTGGCCATCACTTGGTCCGGAGTGACGATAACAGTATGAGCCCGGTTAGAAGTTGAAAGCAAAGCCCGGTACTGATCCTGCAGAGCCTTAGTAAACTTGGGCCTCTTCCGAGCACTCTTGACTGCACAAAGGAAATGAAAAATACCAAGTTTGTCAGTTCTGAGGATATAAGCAAAGCTAAAGCAAACCCAAGAGAATAAGTCTCACCCCTATGGCCCGTAACACAAGGAAACGACGAGGTCTCTCCGGCCTGGAAGTCCTTATGCTCCCATCCTCCTCCAACGAAGAAGTACCACTTCTTCCACGTCTTGTTGGAAGTAGGAACGGAAGACAGGGGTCGGAACCCCTTCTCGAAGGACATATAATAGAGGCCCTCTGCCTGCTTGAACTTCAGATCCATATTGCTACGGATCAAGTCCAGAGACACGTCCACTTTGTTCAGATGTCCCAGCACCATAAATCCTAGAAGATGCCGCCAGCTATTGAGATTCAGGTCGGCAGGGCAGAGCTTGAACCAGCAAAAGAATTGCCTGACTAAATCCGGCAATGGAAGCCTTAAGCCCATTTCAAACCAGGCAAGGAAAACGCAAATCTCCCCGGCTTTAACATCTTGGGGACGGTCCATGGGTCCTGGAACTCTGCAAGTCACATTTGGGGGAAATTCAATTTCACCCTCCATTCATCCAAGAGCTTTGAGTGGACGGCACTCTCACCCTCTTCTCTATGAGAAGACCTACCAGAGGTCTCCCCGGCCCTGTCTCGGGGCTCTTCGAAAGCATCAACTATTCTAACCCCTGACTAGGGGGAGGATCAACAGGCCTTTCCTCAATAATTTCAGGAGCAGGGGTTACCTACATCTCCTACAACAGACGGACCAGCCATCTCAGAATGGTCTCCTACTCCCTCATTCACAATTTGAGATTCCGAAAGGAACAGACATTATTCTCAAACTCAAGAAGAAAGAAGCAAGAGAGGGGGAAAAATCAGTCGAACCTGTTTTCGCTTAGGGGATCTGTATTCTTCAAGGTCACACGAACCAACAATGGCGGATGAAATCTTCTAGCACAGTAAAAATGACGAGGGAAAGGTCATTTCAAAAATCTCATCCCGTATTTATAAACACGATATCAGAAGGGACCCACCAAGCCCAAACGCCATGACGGTTCAGAACAATGATGCTCTCCGAGAAAACAAACTGTCCGCCCAGTGTAATTATGACCTTGAAAGGACTTAAGCGCCGACTACGCAATAAATGGCGCCCCAACAATTGTCTTGGAAGGCGAAAAAGTGAGACACATAACTCTCTTAGCCTAGTTACCTACATCAAACTAGGACTTGGGGGGGGAGTAACTGATATACCATAAAAAGACAGGCCAATCAACACTTGACACGTATGACCACAGTCCGATTTATGTTCAGCTAGCATGATTCTCGCTCAGCCAATGACATCCAGATCATCACATAAGGTCGGAAGTGACCAAACAAATATATCCAGAACTGACCACAGGGTCCAGACCAGAGCTTCAGATCTCGTCACCGCCTTAGCGGATTCCGAGCAGAGAATAAAGAAGCAGTCTCCAATACGGAAACTACCATTTGTGATTATCTCCGCCTTAGCGGATTCCGGGCAGAGAATAAGGAAGCAGTTTCCAATACGGAAACTACCATTTATGATTATCTCCATCTACGACTCAATGCCTACAGGTAACTGCAATCTCCGATGATCATATCCCTATATTCATGGCGTCAAATCCTAATCAACTTAGGAAAGCTTCAGCCTATATATTAAACCCTAGAGGTAAGCTTTTGAAGATTCATGCTCATTCTTTGACTTTTCAATACAGTCTTTCAATTCCCTTACTCACTTAAGCATCGGAGCGGCTACCGCCGGAGCCAATCCGGTGGTCCTCTGATCATCTTCTGAGTGTTCTACAGGTCACGGAGCCTTCACGTGTTGCGAGTCAAAAAGTGCAGCATCAGCAGTAATGATAAATATTATCCAATAATTGAATTGACAAAAAATAAATTTTGAATAAATTAGAAAATAATTAAAAATTTCTCTTTCCTGGCCATCTCCGTCATCCAAAATTTATAATTCCATTTATTTTTCTCTTTCTCGAACCATTAAAATCAGCTTTTTTGATATAATTAAAGATCACCATTTAACCTTCCTGCATCATTTAATCCAAATAGAAGAAGCTAAGCCATAACAATAATTCTATGCATCTCAGATTTTTTTTTATTATCAAATTTTGATTCCCAAAATAATGTGAGAGTGCATCATTGATAGTGCATCCTGATATCGTACAATCATGCACTTTTTATTAAAAGTTAAAATTTATTTAAAAAACTATAAAGCATAACATTACTCAATCCATAAAACTACCATCAAAAAAGTTTAAGAAGATTAATTATTATTATTTTTCTTTGAAAAAGATTAATTAAACTAAGTAACTAAAATTAGTGATATTTAATAATGCTCCAAATGGATGGACCTAAGAAAATAATGGGTCTACCAACAAGCTTTAGTTAAAGTGGTATCTCCTTCACATCCTAAAGATAAAGTTGAGGGTTCAAATTTCAATCGGGATAAATAAGTTAGGGTTGTAAATGAACTAAGCCGGACCGAATATTGGGTTGTTCAAGTTTTTTTTTTATTTGAATCAAATAGAACCCCACACATGGAAAATTATTTCAGTTTCGTTAGTGACTAAACTCTCCACCCCCACAATAATTCTAACTTACATCTTGCGATGCGTGGCCCTAAAGGAATTTATATTTAATGGAGTCGAACTAGAGACTTATACTTGTAAAACACTTGCTTACCTCCACCTTTCTGCCATTGAGCTATCCCCTTGGGGTTGGGTTGTTCAAATTTGACTCACTAAAATAAATGAGTTTCCAATTGTATTGCAGCTCGGCTTGTTAATTTCTTGAGCCGATTTTGCATGAGTCTTTAATTGAGGCGATCACGAGTTGAGCTCGAGTAACTTAGTTTTTTGTTATATAGTATTAGACCACGTATTGACTTATCAAGTCGAGTTTGAGTCAAACTCAATAAATTAATGAATCTCAAAATATGTTTAAGATTGCCTTATTTATTTCTTGAGTTGATCTCAAACAAACTTCTAATTGATTCGAATGAGCCGAATTTGAATAACTTGCTTTACTACCCTAAAATAGGTGCATGTCTTACTGATCAAAAAGAAAAAGGTAATGATCCATTTTTTTCCTTCTTATTGTTCATCTTTTCTCTAAAATAAATTTAAATAGTAACTTTTGATGTTGCGCTTTTCTAGTCCAAAGGCTTCTCCTCCTAATCTACCTATCAAGAACTTGAGATCAGAAGGTCACCAGGATGGCTCTAGTGGAAGCTATTCTGATGATAAAGTCAGTAGAGAATAAAGATAATAGTTGAAGAGAAGAATTGAATATGAATTGAAAGTGTACTTTATGGCCTTATTTATAGGCCATAAATCTCCTAAGTTAAGTAGGATTAGGAGCCATAAAAATAGGAATTTGAAGATACCCGTAGATAGTAGTTACCATATTGAATTTTGTTTCCTTTTTCTGAGGTCAGTAACCTATGGAAGGCGGTAACCAGTTCGAAATCTCTTACCTTTGAACTCTTCGTGCTTGGTTGGTCGGATGAACTAACCATATCATGATCTGTATACTGAAGAACTCCTTGTAGACATGTGTCGTACTCTGAGTACTATAGCCAAATTATGGTATATCAGCTACTCCTCCCTGAGCCTCAGTTCTGTGGGAGTTATCTAAAGCTGAGATTAGGGTTTTTAAGGCGTCATGCATGTGTCAGTTATAAATGAGCCGTTTCGTATTCCGAGGAGACAGTCGTTGATGTGACATTTATTACGTCAACCGCCATTTGGGGAAATGAGGCCATCATTGCCTTAATCGCCGTGCCAGTTCAGAAGTGGTGCCCTAACATCGATTTCCTTCAGAGTTCTATAAAAAAAAGGTGTGAGCCCAGGCGCTGGAAAAATCTAGACACGACTTTTAAAGTCCGCTCCCTCAAAGTGGGAGAGGAACATGCCATTTTTAGAATTGGGGTGTACATGAATACACAAAGGAGTCGCCAGCTTATTTTAGGCTAAATAACAACAAACCTGATACAATCCATGAAGAATACATGTAAAAAGAATAGCAAAGAAAAACTAAAATTACATTGCTTTGATTTTATTTACATTCTAAACCCCTTAATATGGGTTAAAATAAAGTAAAGCAAAATTGATCTACAACGAACCAAAGAATTCTAAATCCGAGAGCTAAGGTACGAGATGGGAAGGGGTTAGGCACCCATCCCACCCATTCTGAATAGACTGGCCTCAAGTGTTCATCCACAAGGCTTAATATTCCATGACATAAACATGATGACAAGTGAGAATACAGAGATAATGATAATAATGATATGAATGAATAAAATAAATCTAACAAATAAGTAACGCAAGTCCCAAAATAAGTGAAGAACAACCAAATAAGTAAAATAAGCCAAAGAAATGGAGAGAGAGAGAGAGAGAGAGAGAGAGAGAGAGATTGACATGAATGAAATAATAAAAAGGTCATAATGAAATAGATAAGATATGAGAAAAAGACATAAAATAAATAGCTTAAAAAAAAGAGTAGACTCGGGCCCATAGGGCGTCCTACGTATCCATTCAGATAATGGAATCAGAGCCAACGTAGTTCTCTAATTCGATTTATTCTATCAAGAGCGATATGATAAATCAAATTAGAAAAAGAGAGAATATTAGGGTTTTAGGGAGTGTACTTGATTGTTTGTGTTATATCAGACAAGGCTTGAGCTTGAACTCCTTAGATTAAATCTTTGATGGTGTAGAACTTTGTCTTCAATGGATTAGAACTCTTGCTTGTGTAGAACAAGGCCTCAAGAAATATGGAAGAAGAAATATGAAAGAGAGAGAAGAATTATTGTTGCAACATCTAACTTCTTGATTTTTCTCCCCTTCCTAAATTATGGTGGCTAAGGGGTTTTATTTATAGGAAAAAAGTAAGGAGGTTTGATCCAAGGCCTCACAATGAATCCTATGGGTGAATAGCTAAGATTAATGCTTAATGTGCAAGCAATTAGATATAGATATTATATTGTGCACAAAATCTAGGGTAAATCCTTTGGAATAAAAAAGGAAGGGAATTTGGCAAGTATTTGTTGGAAAAACCTATATTTACTATTTCGCCCCTAATTTGGTGGAGGATTTAGGAACAAGAAATTACAAAAATGTCACTAAGGTATAAAAAAGTCAAAATTGTCCCTAAGGACCAAAATTACCAAATTAACCCTATATGTGTAAAATGACATGAGAATTACATTTATGCTCATGAATAACCAAAATAACCTATATGGGATGAGAATATTCTATAATTACCAAAATGCCCCCAAATGGGCAAAATAGCATCAATATTAGAGAAATACACCTAGAATGTGGGAAACCTCTAGTATTTATCAAACTACCCCTAATGGGTAGGGAAACACTAGAAATTACCAAAATACTTTAGTGGGCATTATGACTAGAATACCTTCAAGGGTCCTAATGTGTCAAATGACCAAAATACCCTTAGTAGGCATAATGACCAAAATGTCAAAAATGCCCTTGGTGGGCATAATAACTAAAATGTCAAAAATGCCCTCTATGGACAAAATGATCAAAATGTCCTCTATGGACAAAATGTCAAAAATTTCCTCTATGGACATAATGACGAAAATGTTAAAAATGCCTTTTATGGGCAAAATGACGAAAATGCTCTCTATGGGTGAAATGGCCAAAATGTTCTCTATGGACAAAATGACCAAAATGCTTTTTATGGGCATAATGACAAAAATGCCCTCTATGGGTGACATGACCAAAATGTCCTCTATGAAAAAAATGACCAAAATATCAAAAATGCCCTATATGGGCAAAATGACAAAAATGCCCTCTATAAGCGAAATGACCAAAATGTCCTTTATGGACAAAATGATCGAAATGTCAAAAATGCCTTCTATGGGCGAAATGACCAAAATGATTACCAATCCTTATTTCTTGAAATTGTGGATTTCTGCTCTGCTAATGTGGCTTATTTGGATGACTGCCAATCCTTATCTTGAAATTATGGATTTCTGCCCTATATAAGAATTTGAGTCTAATAGATCAACAATCATAGTGCGAAATCAAACATATGGAATAATGAATCAAATGGATATAAGAATCTAGGTCAAATAGATATAAGAATCTAAGTCTAGTAAATCAACAATCATAGTGCGAAATCAAACATATGGAATACTGAGTCGAATGGATATACAAATCTAGGTCAAATAGATATGAGAGTTTGAGTCAAATAAATGAACATAAAACATTTAGCTGCCAAAGTCAAAGGGGTTCAAATCGAATACAAAGATAAGCCTCAAAGGCGTATTTCACATCCAAAGGTAACATTATCAAATCAACAAAGGGTGTGAATTCAAACATATACAAATTGAGTCAAATAGATGCTATCAACAAATAGGGCCCGACTACCCCCAAACAGCACTCATCCAGGTTCGCCACTCATCTTTGGGTTCCCCTGAATAGCACCAAGAGCTCTTATCAAATCATGTCCTCATTAGGACTATGTGTTGGGTATCATTCCCAAGCACTGACTCGTAGGTCATCAGCATCACAAAATGGGCGTTATGACAAGCATAACCCCGGGTAGTCACAAGTAGCATTATCAGACAAAGGATTCCATAAGGTATATACTTATACATGGGTTACAAATGTCGACAATAGAATGGATCACAATGATCACAAAGATAAGACAAAATCAAGGAGTCAAGGAGTCAAGGAGTCAAGGAGTCAAGGAGTCAAGGACTCATAAATATTCACAATCAATAGAATCTCATAAGATTACAAATTTCACTATATGAAAATCACAGTGAACAATAGGTTGTGTGTTCAAAGCAATTTATTGATGCACCATTTCAAGAAATAAGAATTGACAGTCATCTAAGTAAGCCACATTGGCAGAGTAGAAATTCACACGTTAAGGTTCAGGTTTACTTACATTTGGTTTTTAGCAGTGCATTCCCATACTCGTACCATAGCAACTATCCCATAGCTTTGTTCCATTTTTTCATCATTTGGATGATCCTATAATCATTGATAAAAAATACATTGCATATTGAATTAATATTCATTCTAATTCCAATCATTCTTATTCAGCATTTTTTAAGCTCTTTTGAACTTAATCTAATTGATCAAGAGATTCTCAAATACCCAATTTAGGGTTTCCTAATGCTTTATAGCTTATTTGGCCTTTCAGGGATATAATGGTAATTTATACTTTTAACGTCCCATATTACTTCGTACACAATTTACGTATTCAGACTTCATTTTTGAGTCCAGTTGGCCCTTGTAACATTTACGTGGAAGTTTTAATTTCATCTATACATTTTTGGTAACATCATTAAGTCTTAAGGACGTATTCATTATTTTTTAGTTTGTTATCGAGTCCTATTTTTCTCAAAGGGATGTCACCGTCAAGTCCAGAATATCGAATATAATTAATTTAGACTTTTTGGGATCTTAATTAGTTTATTTGTGGCTTATATTAAGCCTAGGGGCATTTTTATAATTTTACACTTTCACGTGTAACATTTTTTGGTACTTTGTTTGCTAAAATGGACTCTACTATTGAGTTTGAAATATCAAAGGAAGTAAGAATATGTCATCTCTGAAATTTAATTGGCTTTTGGATTACTAAGGGTAAAATGGTATTTGTGATGTTTCACGTGTTTATATTTCTGGGATTTTGTTTCACAAAATGGATCTCATCATTGGGTCCAGAATGTCTCAAAATGTTAAGATATGTATTTTCATATTCATCGGAGTCTAATTGATAGCTTAATTAATCATTAGGACATAATTAGAATTATTCTAATTTGCCTGTTCATATTTTTTGAGATTTAATTTCACAAATCAAACTTTTTCGTTGAGTTCGGAATGTCCAAAAATATTGGGTTACATTATTCTTTCATTTTAATTGGCCTTCATTTGGCCTATTTTTGGCCTAAGGGCATTTTGGTAATTTCTTTTATAATTAGAAGGATTTAAAATTAATATTTAATTAATTTCTTGGGCCATTTCATAATTAACTGAAACTATTGGTGTCATTTCAAAATTAACAGAAACATTTGGGGTTCAAATTAAAATTTCATAAACTTTAAAATCCTAAACCATTTGGTTCAGTTAGGTTTCAAGTGAACCAATCCAGTTAGGTCACGAACCAACCGGTTCATGTAGTTCGTTGCATCATGTTGACGTCAACCCTAGTTTTATATATTTTTTTATTCTTTGGATCAAAACGATGTCATTTCATTTAATATTCAAACCCAATTAAACAGTGGGTCAGTACCCGACTCAAGACCCAACTCGCACAGTGTCTTCTTCCCCAAGTCTCCGGCAAGGGTTTCGGTCGCCTTCTCCAGCACCAGCGACTATCGCCGATTGCTTTTCGATGTAAAATCAACGGGGTTCGAATCTAATTTCAACGAGGATTCCATATATGGTGTTGTTATTTTGATTAGGTGGGTTCTTGGACACGAAATAGGGTGTTACAGTTGGGCTCTAGCGAGGGCCCGACTTTCCCACGAGGTCTCCATTTTCTATTTCGACGTGTTTTCTTCACTGTTTTGGTTTCATTTTTTTTTCTATGAGTTTCTGGGAGTGTGGGGAACATTTTTCCGTTCCTAAAACACCACAAAGTAGGCTCAAATTTAAGTTTTCGTTTTTCCTCCCTTGGCTATAACTCAATAGTTCTCAATGATTTTTTAACCATTTTTAGTGGTTCAAATTACAGAATCCTCCCCTTGTTATGCTCTTTTTAGCCATGCCATATTTTTAAGCTTTAATCAAGTTTCCTTCATAACCCAATTTTCTCTAGGTTTGGCCATGGGGTTTTCTAAGCCTAAACTGTTCTGTTTTCTTTCCATTTTCTTCCTTTTTCAACTCTACATACATTCATGTACATTTCATAGTCCATAAAGCTAAAAAACAGTACCTTCATGTTAGTTTTTTTTTTCTAGAGAGAGAAAATCAAGTTTTTTGGATTACCTTGACTTCAGTTCCTCTATGGTCCTTTGGGCTTGCTTCCAAGCTCCCATGGCCTGTCTAGAGGTCCCTCTATGGCCTCCAAACTTTGCATACATCAATAGCTTCCTCCTCCTTCATGTCTTATCTTTCGCTCTCTCTCTCTCTCTAGCTGCCCATTATGGTATGAATTCCCCCCCATACGCAATGCTCATATAGTATATATATATATATATATATAACCAGATCTTGCATGAATTTTGATTGGGTGAGGTGAGGGTCCAATATGTTTAATTATAAAAAAATAGTCCATGAGTTAATGTAATTCATCCCACAACTAACCTTATCGAAGTTTAGAGACTTATTATTACTAATTTTTTACTTATTAAAGAAATTTTTATTTTATTTTGTCCCACATCTAAATTTTGTCAAGCGTAGAGATTATTATACAAAGTTAAATAAATTTGTTATCTAAAAGATTTAAAAATAATATAAATGAGTTAATCATGTCAACACGTGTAACCTATTTTATGAATAGATCATATTTTAGTTTTGAGACTTAATATAATTAATTAATCATATCTAGTTTGGATTGATATATACTTTTGAATATGTGTGATTTGAACATGACACGATAACATGAGTTGACTTTTTTAATTATTAGTGGAGAAGAAGTTTGGCAAAAAAACTTTTGAAGAATGGAATGAAGTATTAAAGAATTCAGATACCCTAGTAATAATTTTAACAAAACAATATTACCATATCACATTTTTGGAAAAGTGCATATCAATTTTTGTCACTTGAGTGAGTGATTTTCACATATATCTTATATTGGATTTTATTATTTTATTTTTAAATAAACAATATAACAAACTTGGGGGTTGAAATTGAAATGCCTTTAAACAAATTGGCAAATCATAGTGGAAATGTGATAGGAATGTGCGTAATCATTAAGGCATTAGGACTATATACAATACAGTTTGGTGAGGCGGGTGGTTTTGTGTTGGGTGCGTTTGGCGGTAGGGCTCACATAACTCCCTGGCAGTTGGCACTTTTTTGGACAGCTAATCCATTATCTCTCAATCATAAACAAATCAAATGGGCTGCTCATGCACTCCCTCTTGTTTACTTGTATTTTGTTTTCTTTCATTTTATTTTAATCAATTGCCTTTTATCATGTCTTGCTGCTCCTGAGGTCCCCCCCCTTCCAAGTCAGTCATATATATATATATATATATATATGTATATATATATATATATAGAGAGAGAGAGAGAGAGAGAGAGAGAAAGAGAGAGAGTTATGAAGGAAAGATGTCCAAATTCAATGGAGGTCAACTGCTGTGAACTGTGAAGTATGAACATGTTCCTGCACGCGGCCAAAGGATTAATGCTTGAGATCAAAATCTATTATATATATGAACTCTTTGCCTGATCTTTGGGTATTATTTAGAGATTTGAATATCGTCTCAAGTCAAATCTCAAGTCAATGTTCAACAAATAGAAAATGATTTATCTTGTAAAATATTTTCAAAACTTTTTAGGTGTAAATATTTTGTTTATTTTCTTATTTTTAAGTATTTAGTTATTCGTGATCGAATAATAAAGACGTTGATGATAAAATTTTAAGTGTTTTAAATTCAAATCTCAACAACTACAAATTAAATGATAGATTTGATTGTCACGAAAATAAAAACTTAGTTTAGTGTGCGCAGATTCAAAATACCTCTTATCAATCTATCGACAAAAAAAAAAAAAAGTATTTGACTATTATATTGGTTCGGATATTTCATCAAATAGTAACATATTTTCAAAAAAAAAAAACAAAACAAGAAAACAGAAATTGAACACGCTAGATCGATCCAAATGGTTGCAGCGAATTTAGTATATAACGAATTTTCTTAATAATATTTTTATGTTTTAAAGTCAGTTTGTTATGTATAGCATCACAGAGAATGTCTTTGGGGCTTCAAATTGAACATGCATGAAATACAAAACCAAACAGATTATATACTTACACTAACACACACACACGCACACACATTATATATATACATATATAGGAGGAGGAAACGGAGAAAAAGGAAAGTAAATGATGAATAATACTTTTTCTGTATGATTTGAGGTCTTTTATGAAAATCTTCTATATCTAAATCACTCATTAAGGTTATATTTTATTAGTTAGATAATGATGAAAAGCACAGGAAAAAGAAAAATTCCCCACACAGGTTAAATTTTTTGTAAATTTATTTTGTAAAAAGTTTAAAGAATTTAAATTTCTTATTTCTTTGAAATTTATTCATTCTAACTAAACACATACATAAAAATTTAATTTTCCTTCACTTCACTTTACTTTATATTAATGTGATAAAAATATATTTATTCTTGTATTCTTTCCTTGCAAATCAAATATAACCTAAATATTTTCGCTGGTTTTTGGTATTAATGTGATAAAAAAAAGAAAAAGAGAGGATGAAATCAAGGGACAGAAAGCAAGTAACCCATGCAATGATGATAAAAAGGATAAAGAGCAATAATATCCGTACAAAACAAATCCTGCACATTTCTGTACAGGGCCTCGCGACCAAACACAAATTCCGGATGAATTCAAACAAAGTTGTTTTCGTGATGTGACACGAATAGCCCTCTTCTCCATCACTTTTCGCTCAGACATTATCAAAATTTTTAAATTTTAATTTCAAATTATATTTAAACAATTCTCACTACATTTAAGAAATTAGGTTCCTTTTAGATTGTCATTTAGAAATAATTTTTAAATTTTTTTAAAAATATATTCAAAATTTTATAATTAATTTTTTTAAAATTGTGAAAATATATTTAGATATGATAATTTAAATTTTAAAAAATTAAAAAAAATATACTTTTAAAATACGTATTCCACATTTTAAAATTAAAAAATTATTTTTAAAAACAAAAACAAACAGAGTCTAATATTTTCAAATGAATTTTCGCCCAGTTATTGGAAAAATTAAAATTCTCATTTCTGAATTTTTTTTTTTTTGAATTTGGCTATATATATCAAACTTCTTTTGTAGAACTTTGAGACCATGATGGCGCACTATATTAACAAGATTTGCTTAAATTGATTTTAGGCATGTTTTCAAGGCACTTTAAAGCTAAATGGTTCCACCGATTAGGAGGTGGGCCTTTTGGGCTTGAAATTAGAGCATTTGATGCGGACAATTTGGGTTAGTGGACAACAGCACTCCGGGTTTTCATAGTTGGGCCCCCCACCCTTGTGCATGCAATGAGATTGATTTCATGTAATGCAACAAAGTGAATTGAGTTGCATGTCAATGTCATTTCAGAAGTTCCCGAGGCTGAATTGAAAGGCTTCCGAGTATGGATTGCTTAATGATATGATAAAGACCACTTCAACGCTCAATGCACCACACTCTTACTTTTATTTTAAATTTTTTAATGCCCCCACACACAAGTCATATTAATCATTTGAAAGTTTTATATTTAAATTTATTATAAAGTATAACTAGTTGTAATTATTTAACTGATATTTTAATATTTATTAATATTCTTTGAAGATACTTTTACTCTATTTTTAATCAATTTCAAGAATTTTTATATTATATATATATATATATATATTTCCTGTCAAAAAAATATTGAAAGAAAAGTAACATTAAAAACTCTTCTATGATGTATCCTTCAATTGAGAGTTTAAAATGAAAAATAAAAAAATTTAGTGTATATATATATATATATATATTTTCTTCTTCCTCTTTCAAATGCTAAATTATAAGAATGTAAGCCTCTAAAAAAATTATTTTTTAAGAAACCCTTGAATGGTACCTTGAAGAAAAAAATATTAATTATTTTCCTAAGGTCTAATCTTAAATATATTGAATAATTAAAGTAAAAAAAAAAAATGTCAAAAATTAGTCTTGAAATCTTAAATTATGATATAATTTGTGTGTGGAATGAAAGTACATCAAGAATAAGCAATTGAAGTAGCATATTAAAAATGAAGCAATGACTCTCACTTTTCTACATATTAAACTAATAAGTCATCTGCGGATTTAAGTTAATAAAGAATGTGTATTTAAATTATTTAATATTTTAATAAGCCCCTTCCCATGTAGCTACCTCGTCTATAATTGGTGAGTCAACATGTACATCAATTAATTATAGGGTAACAATGAGATTTGAGCTTAAGACCTCTCTTTATTTTATATTATTTCATTTTAAACCACTAACTTTTAGAAAGCTTAAACTAATAAAAATGGCGTAATTATTTAATACTTTAACACTTTATTTATTTTGGTGTACATTAGACTTGGCAAAATGGGCGGGTTGGAAACGGGTTGTGTTGAAAACAGGTCAAACCCAGATATGACCCGCAACTAAACAGGTCCATTATGGGTCAGGTCAAACTCGGGTCGGTCGGACCGAGTCAACCCATTTTAATTTTTTTTTATTCCTTCTATGAATTTAAATACTTACTTAAAGTTCGAATAGTCACAGCCAAGATAATCACTCTAGTCAGCCACATAATGAAAATAAAATAGATCCACTAACCAGAGTACTTAAATCATCCAAAAGAAACCGCAAGCCCTATATCCAAAAGAAATTAAATCATCCTTCAGATTCTTCCAATAGAATTCTAATGTCATGTTTTTTTTTTTTTTTAACAAAAATAATCATAACAATCAAAAATTAAAGCCCCAAGTCTTCAAGAGAGTCAAAGGCAGTTTACCTTAGGTTGAGGTGAGAAAACAAGAGAAGAAAAAGAATACAAACGGCTGCAGCACCAAAACCAGAACTGAAAAGGAAGCGGAATGCCGAGGAGATGGTGGGGTCGACAAAGTGAAAAAAATGCAGATAGTGCTCGAAGTAGACTCAAGCCACAACTGCCCCTTCGCATAGCCTGGTCCTGCAGCAAGTGCTCCAACAAAACTTGCTATAGACTACTTGTCCAGATGTCATATGCACTCCTAGCATGAGATGGAGAGACCCAACAGCTTCCCAGCATGAGGAGATTGGAGATATTGTAATTGAAGAAAAAAAGATTAATCACCGAGCAATCAAACCCATACAAGTGTTGCAATAGAACCTACAAAACAAAACATTATATATATATATATATATATATATATATTATAATTCCCCACAAAATGTGATCTGATTATAGTACCTAGATAGAAACATATTTACATACTTCCAGAAAAATCAGAAAATTATTTAGGTTCACATTCAGTCTAGAAGCAGCCCCCTCTACGTACTTGGTCTGCTTATGCTATCATCAAAAACATCTGAAAAGGACCAACATCATGCACAAGAGAGAAGATGCATATCAAAACAATAGTGCTTTGAAAGAACGCAAAAATAAGATAAAATATCACGCAAAAACATCATAAACACTATAAATAATTCACGAGGTGACAACAAAAAAAAATCGTTGGTGCAAATCAATGTTAAACAATCAGGAATGGTCTATCATTGGCAAACATGTAGCATTCCTAATTTTTATCTCCATTTGTATCCCAATATGATGTGTCATTATGTAAGTCATATTATATGGGCCCAAAAACAGCTGGGGATACGTAGTATTTTTTTGACAGACCTTCCCTTTGAACTAGTCAGTTGATCTCACAGAGTTCTCAACTGTGTTGTTTATTTTTAACAAGTCACTGATGAGGTAATATATATAAGGTCATGAGAATTTTTTTGTGAGTTAGAGATGATGACCTCAAAGAGCCCGGTTGGATCTCGGAAGTTTAGCAGATATTTGAATCTAAGTGTAATGAAATTAAAATCTAAACACAAATTTTGGATCTGAAAAATAGGCAAACAGGGGAAGAAAATGCAACCCCTCCTCATGCTATATGAAAAAATAGATATCAAATACACCGAACGTTAACAAACTACAGGTAACAAATGGCCCAATAGAACTTTCCTAATGCAGATAACAAGGCCAACCAAGTAATCTCTTCCAGAGAGTGCAACTAAGGAACCAAAATAGTGATCATAAGAGAATGGCAAGGCATATGCGTAATTCAAAAGGCATTCTGCTATTTTTTTTTAACACCATACAGTAATACAGAATATTCTGAGCTATCAGATCAAGTCTCTACTACTCTTTTTAGAACTGTTTCACATGTTTTTACGTAAAAATGAAGTGGTTCCAAAAATTATTAGTGAGAGAAATCAATTTTTGTTAATGCCACAAAAATTTTGAGAGGGAGATGATCAATTGGTGGAGCTTTTGCTTAAAATTAATCATCCCGAACTCGTACAAGAAAATCATAGAAAGTATTTTAAATAATTAATGAAAACAAATTTTTTTGGGAAAATAAGATGTAAAATTAAGCCATTGGATACCAAACATTAAAATTAATTCTCGCATTTTTATTATATTTCTAAAATTTTTCAAATAAGACCACCTCTAACGACAAAAGCTATTTTTATCGTGCTAAAATTAAATTTTAGTAGTATTATAGTATTAAAAAGTTATAGTTTGACATTTTTATTCTAATAGTGAAATATTAAATTTTTTTTTTGTTGGGTAGAACTATCATTTTTCTTCCCATCTACCATTTTCAATCATTGAAAAAAAGAAAAAAAGTATCATCAAATTCAGACTAGTAATATCTTGCTATTTAAAGCATCGATTTGAATAGTAGCTATTAAAACAAAAATTATATTTGATAAAATTTTTGATTTTAGTCAAATTTTAATAAGGATAAAATTTATTATTAAAAATAGAAAATTTTAATCAATTGATCAGAATTTAATTTTGATAACTCCTTACTCTCATCGTTGGAGCTGCTCTAAGTATATGATATGGGAAGTCATTTTTTTTTTTATATCTTTTAATACATATCACATTCCCTTCTCAAAAAATGATCTTAAAATTTTATAAATTATATCAGCTGCATTTTTGTAAAAACTAATTGTTGAATTATGAATTAATTTGGTACTAAACAATTGTCTACTCTCAATTTTTCACGATGCTTATGTTTCTGTAAATTAGGAGACAATTGGATGGCATTTTGAAAATATCTTGGCACTATTGTTTTTCTTTAAAATACAATTTTCGTGTTGACGCTGACGCAACTAATGACACTGAGTGAAACAAGTCAGATGGATCACGTGATGAGAAGAACAAAGCACGTCGTAGAGCATAATATGAAGACAAAAAAATTATTTTCGGACTAACGTCTTATGGGCACTAGCCTGTATATGTAGGTGAGACAGCTAGAGTATGAAGACAATGGCAATCTGAAAAACTTTATGGAATGGGACCCCATGATGCAAGAGAATGAGATTTGAGCATGCAACACTACACGTAATGACATACAACGTGGGACCTAATTTATGTACATTAAACAAACATAAATATTTTAAAAATTATCTAGGAGAGAGACGGCGTTAAAACCGTAAAGAACTTGTCGCGTGCAGTAAACACACGACCCCTTGTGAGTTTATTTTTTAGTCACATGAAATAATGTTTTAGATATAAAATACCTAGAAAATAAAAAATAATTCTAAGGAAATGATGTAGAACAAGGCGTTTTGCGATTGATCGGATGATCAAATTAAAGTCCAATTTCTAGTTAACTGATGCTGAACTTTTTAGCCAATGTAAATTTCAAGCTGGGCTCCCTGAAAAACACTTAAAGAAGAAGATCAGAGGATTACCGGATTAGCTCCGGCGGTAGCCGCTCCGATGCTTAAATTAATAAAACTGAATTGAAAGACTGTAATGAAAGCCAAATAATGAGTTTAGAAAATAAAGCGTACCTTTAGGGTTTAATTTATAGGTGGTGGCTTTCCTAAGTTGATTAGGATTTGGAGCCATGAAAGTAGGAATTTGATCATTAGAGATAGCGGTTTCCATGTTGAATACTACGACTAGAAGATATCTGTGAGTGACAGTTTTCTTGTAAAAGACTGTTTCCTTATTCCATGCTCGGTAGGGTGTTAAGGCAGTGGTAAGCTCTGAACTGCGGAGAGTGCTCTGAAGGTCTGTGCTCAGACCTATGAGTTCTGTAAGTAGATCTGCTATGAAAGGCTCATGCCTAGATCAATGAGCTCTAGAGGATAATTACTCGAGCCTGTCCTGAATGGACGAGTCTGTTCTGTAGGTCTGTTTGGAACGACCGAGCATGGGTTGATTTGTAGGCATACGGGTTAAGTGATGATTTGTTTGTCACTTTGTGGTATATTAGTTACTCCCCCTCCCCCCAAGTCCTAGTTCGATGTCAACGAGTAACTAGGGCTAGGTGATTTTGAAAAGTCATGCGCCTTGTTTGTTTGTTTTTCAAGGTAACTGTTGGTGCGTCATTTATTACTTTGCTTTGCCGTTTGGGCTTTCGAAGCCACCCCAACTGTTGCAACGGTTTGACTGGGTGGTCTTTGTGGTTCTTTGGCGTCTATATATGTGGGAAGATGGTAGACTTTTCGCCCATTCCCTATCTTTTTTCTTTTAAGATGCCATTTTACCATAGTGATCGGAGTTTTCGTGGACGCCGCTGCAGTCCGGAGCTTCCTTCTGTTGCCACTGTTTGGACTTTATCTACTCACGACGTTCTTACTTTTTCTTCTCATTTTTTCACTTTAATCTCAATCAGTGTGCCTAGTGAAGGCGTTATATACATATATATATGTACATGTATGTGGATATGTGTACATGTTTTTTGTTTTACTGATTTGTATGCCTCGATGATCTGTGTAGGGTTTTGTTGTCATCAAGGGTTCGAAGATGATTGATGATTTTCAATCCAAGTCGGACGCGACTAAATTGTGGCTGGGAACAGTCCAATGTTTTGCCTTTGTTACCAGGGTCAGATCGGCGGAGGTGGCAGGTCTCTTGTCCACCTTGGCATCCGGACAGGACTTCTCTGCTCGGAGGGGATCCCTCCTTGATTCAACCGAGGCTTGGATCGTTGATGATGAAGATGATGGTGGGGTGCCCCTTCTCATTCTGTTCTTGGCAGAGACCCTTGCACAAGCTGGCCAAGGTGCCGTGCTGAATTTGAGGAGAACGAAGGTGTTGTGAGACTCAAAGCCCTCATCCTTTGTTCATGCTGATGATGAGGGCCTGGGGTTCAGGGTTCCTTCCTTTCAAATGGGGGGCTGCGGACAGTGATGATGAAATGGAGCAGACCGATGACTTTTTGTCTGAATAAGATGTACCATATATGGGTTTCTTTTTCACTTCTGTACCTTGCTTTTGTGTAGGCATTCTGAGCTAGATGTAACTTTTCCCGGATTATCAATAAGACTGAGCATTTTTCTTTAATTCTAGTGTACTTTTACCTTTTGTCAGCGTCAATTATATTTTTCCAGAACTTACGCATTTTCTAGAGCACTTGTCGCTAACTGCCATAAAACTATTTTTCTTGCATATGTTGGTAGTAGGCCAGGCGGTGTAATATCCGTGCCTTGAATAGGTTTTGAGCAAGGACCTTTCAAGATTTTGCAACTGTTGAGCGAATACCAAGTTGACCAAATATTGTCCCAAGTTGTTGATGCTCTGTAGAGTATGACTGGGCTTTAGCCCTTTAATTTTTGTAGTTGTTGTAAGTAAAATCACTCAGGAACCTATTTTTGGGTCCATCCTTTCGAGCGAAGCAACTTGTAATGATGACACTTAAGCAAATTTGTCATTATCTGCCGAGCTAAAAGACTTGTATAGAAAAAATCTTTGATAATCAGCACCTTTCTTTAGAATTAACTGATAAGAACTTTAACCAACCTGAATCATAATAGTCGGTTGGAATGGGTGTCTGACTGAAAGAATCTTTGTAGTTATGTAGGAGAGCAACTGAATTAAGCCTTTTCCCTTTAGCTTGGGAAATAACCAAGTAGTTTTAGTGAGGTGGATCATACAAGAGGTCTGTACGTTGAGATGGACCAGACACCAGGTCTGTGTATTGAGATGGACCAGACATAAGGTCTGTGCATTAAAATGGACAAGACATAAGGTCAGTAGATTAAGATGGACCAGACATAAGGTCAGTACATTGGGATGGACCAGACATAAGGTCTGTACATTGGGATGGACCAGACACCAGGTCTGTCCATTAAGATGGATCAGACACCATGTCTGTACATTAAGATGGAAACACTTCATGGAATTGAAAGGCTTCCGAGTATGGATTGCTTAATGATATGATAAAGACCACTTCAACGCTCAATGCACCACACTCTTACTTTTATTTTAAATTTTTTAATGCCCCCACACACACAAGTCATATTAATCATTTGAAAGTTTTATATTTAAATTTATTATAAAGTATAACTAGTTGTAATTATTTAATTGATATTTTAATATTTATTAATATTCTTTGAAGATACTTTTACTCTATTTTTAATCAATTTCAAGAATTTTTATATATTATATATATATATTTCCTGTCAAAAAAATATTGAAAGAAAAGTAACATTAAAAACTCTTCTATGATGTATCCTTCAATTGAGAATTTAAAATGAAAAATAAAAAAATTTAGTATATATATATATATATATATTTTCTTCTTCCTCTTTCAAATGCTAAATTATAGGAAGGTAAGCCTCTAAAAAAATTATTTTTTAAGAAACCCTTGAATGGTACCTTGAAGAAAAAAATATTAATTATTTTCTTAAGGTCTAATCTTAAATATATTGAATAATTAAAGTTAAAGAAAAAAATGTCAAAAATTAGTCTTGAAATCTTAAATTATGATATAATTTGTGTGTGGAATGAAAGTATATCAAGAATAAGCAATTGAAGTAGCATATTAAAAATGAAGCAATGACTCTCACTTTTTCTACATATTAAACTAATAAGTCATCTGCGGATTTAAGTTAATAAAGAATGTGTATTTAAATTATTTAATATTTTAATAAGCCCCTTCCCATGTAGCTACATCGTCTATAATTAGTGAGTCAACATGTACATCAATTAATTATAGGGTAACAATGAGATTTGAGCTTAAGACCTCTCTTTACTTTATATTATTTCATTTTAAACCACTAACTTTTAGAAAGCTTAAACTAATAAAAATGGCATAATTATTTAATACTTTAACACTTTATTTATTTTGGTGTACATTAGACTTGGCAAAATGGGCGGGTTGGAAACGGGTTGGGTTGAAAACAGGTCAAACCCAGATATGACTCGCAGCTAAACAGGTCCATTATGGGTCAGGTCAAACTCGGGTCGATCGGACCGGGTCAACCCATTTTAATTTTTTTTTTGTTCCTCCTATGAATTTAAATACTTAAAGTTCGAATACTCACAGCCGGGATAATCATTCTAGTCAGTCACATAATGAAAATAAAGCAGATCCACTAACCAGAGTACTTAAATCATCCAAAAGAAACCGCAGGCCCTATATCCAAAAGAAATTAAATCATCCTTCAGATTCTCCCAATAGAATTCTAATGCCATGTTTTTTTTTTTACAAAAATAATCAGAACCACCAAAAATTAAAGCCCCAAGTCTTCAAGAGAGTCAAAGGCAGTTTACCTTAGGTTGAGGTGAGAAAACAAGAGAAGAAAAAGAATACAAATGGATGCAACACCAAAACCAGAATTGAAAAGGAAGCGGAATGCCGAGGAGATGGTGGGGTTGACAAAGCGAAAAAGATGCAGACAGAGCTCGAAGTAGACTTAAGTCACAAGTGCCCCTTCGCATAACCTGGTCCTGCAACAGGTGCTCCAACAAGACTTGCTATAGACTACTTGTCCAGATGTCATATGCACTCCTGGCAGGAGATGGAGAGACCCAACAGCTTCCCAACATGAGGAGATTGGAGAAACAAAACATTATTTATATATATATTATAATTCCCCACAAAATGTGATCTGATTATAGTACCTAGATAGAAGCATATTTACATACTTCCAAAAAAATCAGAAAATTATTTAGGTTCACATTCAGTCTAGAAGCAGCCCCCTCTACGTACTTGGTCTGCTTATGCTATCATCAGAAACATCTGAAAAGGACCAACATCATGCACAAGAGAGAAGATGCATATCAAAACAAAAGTGCTTTGAAAGAACGCAAAAATAAGATAAAATATCACGCAAAAACATCATAAACACTAAATAATTTACGAGGTGAGAACAAAAAAAAAAATCCTTGGTGCAAATCAATGTTAAACAATCAGGAATGGTCTATCATTGGCAAACATGTAGAATTCCTAATTTTTATCTCTCATTTGTATCCCAATATGATGTGTCATTATGTAAGTCATATTATATGGGCCCAAAAACAACTGGGCATACGTAGTATTTTTTTGGCAGACCTTCCCTTTGAACTAGTCAGTTGATCTCACAGAGTTCTCAACTGTGTTGTTTATTTTTAACAAGTCACTGATGAGGTAATATGTATAAGGTCATGAGAATTTTTTTGTGAGTTAGGGATGATGACCTCAAAGAGCCCGGTTGGATCTCGGAAGTTTAGCAGATATTTGAATCTAAGTGTAATGAAATTAAAATGTAAACACAAATTTTGGATCTGAAAAATAGGCAAACAGGGGAAGAAAATGCAACCCCCCCAACACACACAATGTACCATCTCAAATGCTATATGAAAAAATAGATATCAAATACACCGAACGTTAACAAACTACAGGTAACAAATGGCCCAATAGAACTTTCCTAATGCAGATAACAAGGCCAACCAAGTAATCTCTTCCAGGGAGTGCAACTAAGGAACCAAAATAGTGATCATAAGAGAATGGCAAGGCATATGCTTAATTCAAAAGGCATTCCGCTATTTTTTTTAAACACCATACAGTAATACAGAATATTCTGAGCAATCAGACTAAGTCTCTACTATTCTTTTTAGAACTGTTTCACATGTTTTTACGTAAAAATGAAGTGGTTCCAAAAATTATTAGTGAGAGAAATCGATTTTTGTTAATGCCACAAAAATTTTGAGAGAGAGATGATCAATTGGTGGAGCTTTTGCTTAAAATTAATCATCCCGAACTCGTACAAGAAAATCGTAGAAAGTATTTTAAATAATTAATGAAAACAAATTTTTTTGGGAAAATAAGATGTAAAATTAAGCCATTGGATACCAAACATTAAAATTAATTCTCGCATTTTTATTGTATTTCTAAAATTTTTCAAATAAGACCAACTCTAACGACAAAAGTTATTTTGACATTTTTATTCCAATAGTGAAATATTAATTTTTTTTTTTTTGGTAGAACTATCATTTTTCTTCCCATCTATCATTTTCAATCATTGAAAAAAAGTATCATCAAATTCAGACCATTAATATCTTGCAATTTAAAGCATTGATTTGAATAGTAGTTATCAAAGCAAAAGTTATATTTCATAGAATTTTTTATTTTAGTCAAATTTTAATAAGGATAAAAATTATTATTAAAATAGAATTTTTTAATTAATTGATCAGAATTTAATTTTGATAAATCCTTACTCTCATCGTCGGAGCTGCTCTAAGTATATGATATGGGAAGTCTTTTTTTTTTTTTTTTTTATCTTTTAATACATATCACATTCCCTTCTCAAAAAATGATCTTAAAATTTTATAAATTATATCAGCTGCATTTTTGTAAAAACTAATTGTTGAATTATGAATTAATTTGGTACTAAATAATTGTCTACTCTCAATTTTTCACGATGCTTATATTTCTGTAAATTAGGAGATAAATGGATGGCATTTTGAAAATATCTTGGCACTATTGTTTTTCTTTAAAATACAATTTTCTTGTTGACGCTGACGCAACTAGTGACACTGAGTGAAACAAGTCAGGTGGATCACGTGATGATAAGAACAAAGTCGATAATAACACCTAGGCTGTGACCCCAATTTTCTGAAAAGGGATCTTTTCCTAGGAACCCCACGGGCTGCTTGCACATGATAATAACACCTAGGCTGTAAAAATGGTAATTCATCACAACCTATCCCCTTTTCTACTTTCTTGCTTTTTTTTTTTTTGTGACAAATTTTTAAAGGTGTTAATTTTTTTAACACCGTACAATAATACAGGATATTCTGAACTATCAGACTAAGTTCCTATTATTCTTTTTATAATTGTTTTTATGTGAAGATGAGGTGATCCTAAAAATTACTAGCGAGAGAAATCAATTTTTATTAATGCCACAAAAATTTTGAGAGAGAGATGATCTTTGTTCAGATTTTGACCTGATTTTGAGAGAGAGATGATCAATTGGTGGAGCTTTTGCTATAAATTTAAAATTAATCATCCTGAACTCATCTTGTACAAGAAAATCATAGAAAGTATTTTGAATAATTAACGAAAACAAATGTTTTTGGGAAAAGAAAAGACATGAACTGATCAATTATAAGGAGACATTTGAAAAAGCATGTCGTAGAGGCATAATATGAAGACAAAAAAAATATTTTCGGACTAACATCTTATGGGTACTAGCCTATTGTTAGCCCCTTGAAGGGTTGACACGGCCATGGCATTGGGGAGCCTCAGCCAACGCCAAGGCCAAGGTAGGGGTGGCTTGTCATGGGCACCCTTACTTGAAGATTGAGATGCCTTGGAGTTATATTCCGGACGGGAATTACATTCATAAGTGGAATGGCATTCGGGAGTGAGAATGACATTCCAAGGTTGGGTTGTCTTGAAGGATTTTTGACTTAGGTGCAGTTGGACGCACAACTTGGGCAACGAAGTGTTAAGGCAATGCCTTCGGTGAACAGTTTGGCGCATGGGTTGCCTTTGGCAAGGCAAATGCGCACGGGCGGAAGAACTGGTTTTGCAAGGGGTTGTGTCTACTCTGGTCAGGTTGACAAATCTTCATTAGACATATATAGGGGGCAGTACCCCCTTAAAGCTGCCCATGGGCGGAGTGCCCATGCGGCGTGCGCATACGGCTTGAGGCCTTGTCACCTTCGGGGCAAGGCGTGTTGCTATTGAAAGCTGGTGGCCCGACCACCATCACCAAGGGTGGCGGCACATGGTTTGGCAATGATGGCTAACACGGAAGCATCAGTGGGATCGAGTGAGGCGCTGATGGAAGGCAGCAGCACATGCGGCGGCAGCGATGGACTGGCAGAATCCAAGTCCGTCTAGGCAAAGGAAACTGTGCGATGGATTGGCGGAATCCAAGCCCGTCTAGGCAAAGGAAACCGCGTGATGTACTGGCGCAATCCAAGTCCGTCTAGGAAAAGGAAAGCGCAATCCATGTCCGTCAAGGAAAAGGAAACCGTGTGACATGCTGGTGCAATCCTAGTCCGTATAGGAAAAGGAAACCGTGTGAAGGTTTGCCTATAAATACAATGTAATAGGGAGGGGCGGAGACAAATCAGAAGAGAGGGTGTTCTCTTGTCTCGCAACCCTTAGGCTTTTTATTCCTTTGTATTCGTTTGGGATTATTGTGAATAAAAGGTTGGGAAAGTGATTCTTGTAAATCTGTGTGCCTTTGTGTGTTGTTGTGTTCTCTTTAAGCCTCTTAGCGTGAGTGCCTAGGGTTGGCTGGTCAAGGCAGGGGTCTTGACGCCGCACAGGCGAAAGAAATTTGGTGTCAGATTTTGACCCTGTGACAATTGGTATCAGAGCACGGGTTTGACCATGGCTGGTGGCTCAAACGTAGAACTGCGGGAACGGGTGACTCGGGTGGAGGACTTCCTTAGTGCTCCCCAGACAGACGATGCAATGCCTCTCTCAGTCCAGTGCGGTAGGCTGTTCGAGATCATCGAGGATGTCCAAAAAGCCCATGACGAACTCAGTAAGGTGGAGGAGGATCACTATCTCGAAGGGCAAGCCAAGATTAATGACCTCTTGGGCGATCTTGGGGCGTTGGCCGAATCTCTAAAAGGCCGATTGGACACACTAGAAGCAGACATGACGCTACTGAAGCGGGCATTGCATACGGGTACTGTTGGTATGCACGTGGGAGGGAAAAAGGCCAAAGTACCAGAACCAAAGGCGTTTTCTGGCACTCGAAGTACCAAAGAACTGGAGAATTTTCTATGGGACTTGACCCACTATTTTCAGGCTGTACACATTTCGGATGGTGAGCGGGTGAATCTCACGTCCATGTACTTAACTGGGGATGCCAAACTGTGGTGGCGCACTCGGTCAGAGGACACTTCACGTCCTCAAATTGTGACTTGGGACATGCTTGTGGCAGAGATGAAGGAGCAGTTCTTGCCAAGTAACACGGCATGGCATGCTTGTGATGCTTTGCGGCAGGCTCAGACAAACTGGAACAGTTAGGGAGTATGTCAAGCAATTCTCTTCCTTGATGCTCGACATCAAAAACATGTCTGAGGAGGACAAACTCTTCAATTTCGTTGCTGGTTTTCAGAATTGGGCACAAATAGAACTGCGTCGGCAAGGTGTAAAAGACTTGTCTGCAGCCATAGCAACCGCCGATGCCTTGGTGGACTACAAGTCGCAGGCTAACATTGGGGACGGTAAGAAGGGGCTGAGGGTGTTGGAAAGGACAGATCCATGGAGCTCAAGAAGGACAAAAGGAAAGTCGGAAAGACAGGTTCTTTAGAGGGGCAGGCGGACAAAGCTTCAAGTTCCAAGGAGCCTCTCAAAGGCCAGTCCCAAAATGGATGCTACATTTGTGACGGACCACATCGGGCCAGAAATTGTCCGAAGCGGGAAAAATTGAACGCTCTTACTGTAGAAGAGGAAGAGAGTTCAGAAGAGGAAACCATAAGGGTTAACCCCATCCGACTTCTCAATGTGTTGCAGAAGGAGGACTCAGTTCCAAAGAAGGGGTTGATGTTCGTGGAGGTGCTGTTGAACAACCAGGTTGTCAGTGCCATGGTGGACACGGGGGCTAATAACAACATTGTCTCGGACAAGGAAGTGCATAGGCCGGGCCTTGCACTGCAGCCAGATTCTAGTATGATCAAGGCAGCCAATTCTGAAACAAGCCGAGTTGCTCGGGTAACAAGAGGTGTTTAGGTCAAAGTGGGAAACTAGAGCGGGGAATGCAGTTTCTTGGCCATGCCTTTGGATGACTTCCAAGTCATCCTTGGGTTAGAATTTTTCCAGAAAGTAAAGGCAGTTGTGATGCCTCATCTTGGTGGAATGCTGATTATGGACGAGGGAAATCCATGCTTTGTTCCTTTCTCAAAAGTAAAGAAGGGAAGGGTTTCAAGGATATATGCAATTCGGGTCCTTGAAGATTCAGAAGGTTCTGATGGAAGGAGAAAGCCCTACTTAGATGCTTTGGTAGGCAACGGTGCAGTAGTGCCAAAAGCTGTAGGGAACATGTCGGGTGGCATGCAGGCCGGGGGCCTGGATTCAAAAGCGTGATGTTCTAAAGGCAATAGGTGGGCTGGCTGGTGGGAAAGGGTTAGTCGTAACCAGAAACAGTGGCAAACTTTCCCAAATCTGATGGTCGATCGACAACAAGGGCTGAAGGCTGAAGTTCTTTAGCAAGACTTGGTGGGGGCCAAGTGTGTACTGCATGGGCAACAGCCAGTGCGAAAGGATGCTGTGGGTGCCGGTTAGGCGCAGTATCAAGACAAGTGACACGGTGCAGCGATGGGATGTCTGCAGGGGTAGTGTTGGTCCGACGAGGACCTCGAATTCCTCCAGTGGGGGTGGTTTGTTAGCCCCTTAAAAGGTTGACATGGCCATGGCATTGGGGAGCCTCAGCCAAGGCCAAGGCCAAGGTAGGGATGGCTTGTCATGGGCACCCTTACTTGAAGATTAAGATGCCTTGGAGTTATATTCCGGACGGGAATTACATTCATAAGTGGAATGGCATTCGGGAGTGAGAATGACATTCCAAGGTTGGGTTGTCTTGAAGGATTTTTGACTTAGGCGTAGTTGGACGCACGACTTGGGCAACGAAGTGTTAAGGCAATGCCTTCGGTGAACAGTTTGGTGCATGGGTTGCCTTTGGCAAGGCAAATGCGCACGAGTGGAAGAACTGGTTTTGCAAGAGGTTGTGTCTACTCCGGTCAGGTTGACAAATCTTCATAAGACATAGATAGGGGGCAGTACCCCCTTGAAGCGCCCATGGGCGGGGTGCCCATGCGGCGTGCGCATGTAGCTTGAGGCCTTGGCACCTTCGGGGCAAGGCATGTTGCTATTGAAAGCTAGTGGCCCGACCACCATCACCAAGGGTGGCGGCACATGGTTTGGGAATGATGGCTAACACGGAAGCATCGGTGGGACCAAGTGAGGCGCTGATGCAAGGCAGCAGCACATGCGGCTGCAGCAATGGATTGGCGGAATCCAATTCCGTCTAGGCAAAGGAAACTGTGCGATGGACTGGCGGAATCCAAGCCCGTCTAGGCAAAGGAAACCAGCGTGATGTGCTGGCGCAATCCAAGTCCATCTAGGAAAACGAAAGCGCAATCCAAGTCCGTCAAGGAAAAGGAAACAATGTGACATGCTGGCGCAATCCTAGTCCGTCTAGGAAAAGAAAACAGTGTGAAGGTTTGCCTATAAATACAATGTAATTGGGAGGGGCGGAAACAGATTAGAAGAGAGGGTGTTCTCTTGTCTCGCAACCCTTAGGCTTTGTATTCCTTTGTATTCGTTTGGGATTATTGTGAATAAAAGGTTGGGAAAGTGATTCTTGTAAATCTGTGTGCCTTTGTGTGTTGCTGTGTTCTCTCTAAGCCTCTTGGCGTGTGTGCGTGGGGTTGGCTGGTCAAGGTAGGGGTCTTGACGCCGCACAGGCGAAAGAAATTTGGTGTTAGATTTCGACCCTGTGACACCTATATATGTATGTGAGACACCTAGAGTATGAAAACAATGGCAATCTGAAAAACTTTATGGAATGGGACCTCATGATGCATTAATGCAAGAGAATGAGATTTGAGCATGCAACACTAATCGTAATGACATACAACGTGGGTCCTAATTTATCTACATTAAACAAACATAAATATTTTAAAAATTATCTAAGAGAGAGACGGCGTTAAAACCTTAAACAACTTGTCGCGTGCAGTAAACACTCGACCTCTTGTGAATTTATTTTTTAGTCACATGAAATAATGTTTTAGATATAAAATAGCTAGAACAAGGCGTTTTGCGACTGATCGGATGATCAAATTAAAGTCCAATTTCTAGTTAACAATTATCAGGAAAAGCATACCCGGAACATGCCACCTCAACATTTCTTGTCTAAAATCGCACAAAAAAAAAACTTTTTGTGTTGAATATAGGCTTTGATTATAATAATTAGGAAAAATAAAAAAAACTGATTGAGAACTATGCTTTGGATTTCAAAATTTCTCTAATGCCAACTGTAGGATTTAACATTATTGTGATACTAAATTATAAAATTTAAAATCACTTTGATACCAACTATTAAATATATATATATATATATATATATATATATACACACACAACTGGTTTGACACTACAAGAAAATAGGCCTTTCACGGCATTTCACATTCGTTGCTAAACGATTTAAAAACCGCTACTAATTACGTTTGTAGCGTTTTATCTTTTTGACGCCAATGCCTCCGTCGTAATTTTGTTGCGGCATTTCAAGAAATGTCGCAAATTATTTGTGGCGAATTGATTAGCCGTTAAAACAAAAAGTCTTGTTTGACGAATATGGGTATAAATGACGCATTTAGTGACTCTTTTCTAATTGTCATTAATTTGGTGGCACTTTCGAAACTGTCGCTAATAGACAACATTTGTGGCCATTGTATAAACACCGCTAAAGCCTTTTTCTTTGTGGCATTTAACAAACGTCACAATTCTGAAAGTTTTTGTGACCATTTTATAACCATCGCAAAAGCATTTGTGGCATTTATCGTTTCTGACAATTATTTTACCACCGCTAAAATGTGGCAAAAAATTCACCTTCTACAACCACCTCTAAAAGCATTTAATTTTGTAACAATTCTTTAAACACTACAAAACATTTTGTGGTGTTTATCTTTTGTGATAATTTTTTATATGGAGAAAAAGGTTGCCGCTTAACATCACCAACTCAAACCTAAATTAATATCTATACAAATAAAATCTAAGATAGATAATCTCCCAATATCCAAGTAAGATAGTCATCAAATAAGTAACAAATACAATAGTCATCAACAACCAAATAACCAGGAAAAAAAATTCGTAAAGAAAAGTCTCAAACAAATAAAAAGCATGTTAATTAGAATGAACTCCAACTCCAAGCAGTATTAACAACAACCCACCATAAAAACGACAATTCAACGAGAAGCCCAACAAATATGATTAATTAGAAAAGTTTTCAAAACAAATATAGTGGGGGCAAGCTTGAAAAAATTTATTGAGTGAGTGCAAATATAAAATATTTTTGAGAATTTAAAAAATATTAAACTAAACCTAATTTTTTTTGAAAAGTTTTAGTGGGGCACCTGCCCTGATGCCCCCCCTCTGCATCCACCCTTGTTTGTGGGTTTTTTTTTCTTCTTTTGAATGGGTACCATTTTAGTTATGAGTAATACTTTTTGTTTTAAATTTTGGTATCAAATTTTGTATCTTAAATGGTGTGACATTACATGATTGGTGATGATTTATATACATTATAAATATCTTACTCTTAAGTTATTCCTATTTCTCTCCTCTTTCTAATTTATATTCTTAATTTGTATTTTCAATTGTAACTGTAATGTAATGTGATATCGTGTTATACCATTGGATCATACATGATGTGATTACCAAAAGCATCACATGATATTACATTACCTTAGAGATACAAATAAAGATAAAAATAAGAAACAGACATATAGCACTACTCCTTAATATGTAGATTAGTTATGAACTCTTGTGATAATTAAAAAAATCTCAAAATAAATATTGTCAAAATTAAAATAAAAACTTGATGTGTGTGTGTGTGTGTGTATATATATATATATATATATATTATACACACACATAGAAATACGCTTATACTTTATAATACAAACTATTTTTAGTCCTTTTAATAATTCTTTATTTAAATCGATCATGTTTTACTAAACACAAACTTTATAATATTTAAATAAACATGAGCAAGGAAAAAAAGGAGCATAATAAATTGGTACATACATAGAATTACTTGCTTTTCTTTAATTCCTAAATGCTCTAATAAATGTGAATTTTCATCTTCAAAGATGTTAGCCAACAAAACTACTAATTGACTTGTGTATAATTTATAAAATAAGCTACAAAGGAACTGTTGTGGTTAATTTCTAGCTGATGAGATTATGATGGAGAGCCTTACGATCAACAAATTACAAAACAGAGTGATTAAGGAGTCACTGGAGAGAATCCAATGAAGAACCCTCCAATAGCTAAGTTAGTTTGTTTTTTGAGAGTGAACTGAATTATAAGTTAGGAGCAGAACTTGGGTATACCTTAAGAATCAATGTTGATCTTTTTATATAGACATGCTTATCTTATCCATTGTAGGATTTAGATTGAGAGAAACTAGGGATTGTATTTATCACTTTTGGGTAGTTTCCTAGTCAGACTTTAATTAGAGTTTTGTACTAAGGTATGTTCAATACCACTATATGCTCAACATGGAAAAGTGATTGACCACTACTTCCTCTGGAGTGGGACTTTTTCCTCTGAAGTGTTAAGTTTGGAGGCTTCTCATCGTGACTTGATTTGGTCCACTTGTCATTATATTTGTGCTTGACTTATTTTGGGCACACTAGCCACTCCCCCAAGCCTCAAGCCTTTGGGATTGGCCCTGACTTGAGGCCAGGATACCAAATTAAGAGTGACGTATTAGCCATAAATGCGGGTGGTGGATGTGAGCTTGTCACACTTTTTTTAGTGCGCCAACCGTCGCACCTCTTCTAGAACTGCTCCGATCATTACTACCTAGGAGTCATCACCCATCATTACCCCTACCGATTTAGATTTCATGAACGATTGTCTCGCATTGATTATTGCAAATCAACATCACTTATAAAAAGGGGCACCCTCATTGCACATGAATTTCTGCTTTCCTTGAAGTGCTAAAGACCTTTACTATTTAAAGGTGATTTCAGGTGAACTGAGCTCTACTCCAGTTGTTAATTTTTGACAACTAAGGCTTTCGAATTCTCTTTAGGCCATGATTTCTTTTTGCACCCAACTCCTTTCTCTTATGTTTATTTTTTCCTTTTACTTAAATGTCATCATCTGAGAGTTGTAGCGACCAAAGTGAGCCCAACTCCATTTAAGTAGAAAGATCTAAAGTTAAAACAATGAATAGACCTATGGGTAGGGACTCTGAGTCTAGCCACATCACTTTAGAGTGGTTAGTCGTCATAAGAGAGGTATACAATATACCTCCCACTGTCATCTGTAGGGTTCCCTTTTCTTCCGAACACCCTAGTAGAGTAGGGCCTAGGGAAATTTGTGTATATAAAGAATGGTTCAAACTAGGGTTTAGATTCTCCTTCCACCCCTCCCTTAAAAAATTCTTTTATTTTATGGAATGTGCTCAAGTGACCTGAATGTCAATAATTGGAGGCAGTTAATGGCCTTCATCGTCTTTTACTTTAAAAATAAATTAGACTTAGATCTGGACCTTCTAGGGTATAATATGAACCTTAAAAAAAGTCAAGAGGGTCTAAATTACACCTCATGTAATAGTGAGAACAAACCTCTAACCTCGGTCCCTACCTTTAACAAAACTTATAAAAATGGTACTTCTTTATCAAGGCTCCGATCATTATTAATTACCTAAAAGCCGTCACCCATCATTACCCCCACCAATTTAGATTTCAAGAATGATTGTTCCTCATTGATTATTGCAAATCAACATCGCTTATAAAAAGGGGCACCCTTATTGCACATAGATTTATACTTTCCTCGAAGTGCTAAAGACCATTACTACTTGAAGGTGATTTTAGGTGAATTGAGCTTACTCTAATGGAAAATTTTTGATGAATAAGGCTTTCAATTTCTCTTTAGGTCAGGCCTTCTTTTTGCCTCCCAACTCCTTCCTCTTATGTTTATTTTTCCCCTTACTAAAATGTCATCACTTGAGAGTTGTAGCAACCATAGTGAGTCCAACTCCATCTAAGTAGAAGGATCTGGAGTTGAAACAATGAATAGACTTGTCGGTAGGGACTCTAAGTGTCACATCCCAAACCTCACCTTATGCAGATTAGAGATAATGACTGGCCAGTTTGACACGTCACCAATTTACTAATTCTGTTTAGCATACTACTGACGTGTCTAACCGAGCCTCTTAACATTTCCAAGTAGATTGCATTTAATCATGTAGAGTTATGCAACGAAAATTTGAGTTTGTAAAATTTTTGTTGAATGCAGTCACACTTGCAAAACATAAGTAACATAACATCAGAGATTCAATAATATGAGCCTAACATTACTTTATACATGAGTATCTAAACTATTACATCATCAGTGAATATCATTCACATTCCATTCATACTTTAGGCAGTCAATTCAATTTGCTATCTTTCACTTTAGGTTGCTATCTCCATGGCTGGGATACTAATCTTCTCTTGGCTAAAGTCTTTGGTCATCTTAGCTCACTAATATTTGGATTTGTAACTTCTTAGTCATTCCTAAAAAGATGCAGGAAAAAACCGTGTGAGCTTATTGAAAATCTCATGAGTAACACTAGTTCCCTGTCATGGGTTTTTGGGAAATACCCCTTTTTGTAAACTTTCATAACTTTAATGGATAGCATTTAAAAAGAAGTTGTACTGAAAACTACTGGCATTCTTTAAAAAATAAACATATAATTAAGTTACAAGATATTTACTGAAATCATGCAAGAGTTTTATGCCATATAGTTTTGCAATATAAAACATCATCTCATAAATTTTGATATTGTAAGATTAGTAATCAAAACAATACATGCTACATCTATAAGCTTGGTCCCATAGGGCTGGCTATTGTCACTGTAGTGACCATACTATAATTTTGAGCTCATAGGTTGCATAACCATTTGTAACGACTTATGTGAAATTCTGCTAACTCTTTACCCCCAGTAGGGTTCTGATATAGACTTGGCTTAACCCCCCAGTAAAGTTTTGATACATACCTTGCTTAACCCCTGGTATGGTGTTCTTATATTTGTAAGGCATGTAAGTCTTTCATAAAGCATACTTAGAAAACATTCTTTAAGCTAACTATGCTATAAAACATTTAAAGAGATGCTAATTGAAAGCATGCAATTCAGACATTTATCATAGTATTATGAAAATAGTCATATAGTTAAAACATTTAACATAATAGTCTGAAATATGTTATAAAGCTAAAAGAATTGCATGTAATGTCATAAAACTGTAAAGAATTGTATTGCATAAAAATACCTCCACTTCAAAGTTTAGGGTTCCTCACGTGTGGTCTAGTTTCCACAGTTACTTGCTTACTTGACTCACCTTGACGTTCGTCTTATCTTTATATCCTTGCTGGTGATCCTAAATCATGGATCAGAACACACCGGTACTATATCAGTATATATATCTCAGCTTAATTATTTTCTTACTTAATATTCTTAGTCTCTTTTAGGCTTAGTCTTATTATTTAGGATTTTCTTATGGTCTTTAGTTAGGGTTCCTAGTACTTCGTAGTCACTTTAGCCTTTAGGGGCATTTTGGTCATTTTCCATTTACAAGTCTTATAGTGTTCGGTACTTTATTTATTTTAACGAACTTCATTTTTGAGTCTAAAGGGTCTTCTAATCACAAAGTAGTCCCTCTTTTAGTTTCTGAGTTTATCTGATTACTTAATTAGGCCTTAAGAGTAGTTTGGTAATTTTATCGTTCATATCTTATGTCTTAGCTACTGAATTATCTCAAACGGATTTTATTTTCAGACTTAGAAGCTCCTTTATACGTTGGTGTAGGTCTTTCTTTACTTTTTATATCTCTTGGTAGTTTCATTAACGCTTAGGGATGTATTCGTCATTCTTCAATTTATTTTGGTGTTCTATTTTAGCTAAACAAACATCACCGTTAGGTCCGAAATATTGAAGATAATAAACTGAGGCTTTTCCGGATCTTAATTATCCAATTTGTGGCTTATATTAAGTCTAAGCCTATTTTTGTAATCTTATACTTTTATGCGGGACTGTAATACCCGACCAAATTAGAGGCTATTAAGCTGTTGTGTTGATTAGCGATCAACACCTTTAGTAACAAGGTCGGCTTGTCGACCCGACGAACGAACTAAGTAAGTTCCTGAAAAGTAAGGATGACTGTACATCACTTTCGTGCAATCACCAAACATGTCGATTTGATGATAATTACATTTTCACGTCAACTACAAATTGTTGATACGAGTACGAGAATTTGGACAATATTACGAGATACGAAGATTAGTAAAGATAATGTATTTAAGAAAATAATGAATTTTTAAAAGTAATTAATTATTTTAAGTATAAGAAGAAAATTGTAACAATTAATATACGTGATTAAATATAGAGATATATATATATATATATAGATATTGTATAAATAATTATAACCTTAAATATATATATATATATATATATATAATTACAAATGAATATATATGTGTATGTGAATGCATGCATGTATGCCAAAATATGTATATATGAGATGTATGTATAATAGGGCATACTATTGTCCAAAGTGTACAAAGGTGGGAGAGGTATGTGTATTATCCAAGGGGTATTAGGGTTGAACTTTGTACATATACCTATATATATATAAATATATGTGAGTCAAACACACACAACCGGCCACTCATGGCCTGCCCAACAGTGGCAATTCAGGCCACTCATGAAGAAACCTGAATTGGGTTAAACCAAAGGGAGGGGAAATCAGAAATTTCAATGATTTCTTCTCCTTATACATAATGCATGGTGCTTATACACACAAAACACAACCATCCGAGAGTGAGGGAGAGATTGAAGGAGTTTCTGAGACATTCAGAAGTAGGAAGCAAGAAGCAAGGGAGAGAGAAACAATTTGAAACAAGGTAAACCCTCAAACATTTGAATTTCTCTCTCTAGAATTTTTATATGTATGAATCTGTTTTAAGCCTTTAATTTAGCATATATGATGATTAGGATGTGTATACATGAATTAGGCATGAAAATCTCGACCTAGAACACCTAGGAAGCACAAACCGTACACAAGGCAGCCATGGACGGACCTTGCTTGAAGCAGGTCTGAACTGAGTCACACCAAACCAGATTTGGTTTATCAAAACCTAAACTAGACCCTTATAGCATGCCAAAAACCTTAATACGCGACCACGAATCCCAAAGAAAGACCTCCAAACATGAACTTGCAGGTTACGGGTTTACAACCCAAACCTTTAAACTCGCATGTAAACCAACATACATGAATGGGATTTGAATCCTCATGAAGAGGGGATCAAAATAAGCCCAACCTCACTAAAAATGGTGAAGAAATGAGCATGAACGAGCCACTTACAGTCAGGATTATCGCCCCTTTAACCGAGCAAATGAGTTCGATTCGAACTCTCAAACGAATGCCAAGTTGTTTAATGATGTTTTAGGAAGGGTTTCCCATCAAAACAGTTGAGATCGGTTGAGGGAAAATTCTCGAAATAGAAAAAATGGGAAAACTGTAACTAGGGTTACAGTGGGGAAGAAATGGGGAAGACGACAGTGAGTTGACTCGGCCTTTTAAAAATTTCCGTGTCGACTCGGACACGTGGCGGCCTCGGGGCTTGCCACCGAATTAATGGGGCGACATCGTTTTGGGCATTTGGAATATATATATATATATATATATAACGGTTAAATTAAAGGAAAACGGAGGGATTTGCGGTCAGTGGGGTTCGAACCCCTGACCCCCACGCGCCCACGCACGCCTTTTTCCACTCGGCCACGCGTATGCGTGTGTCCATTTACAAACACAATATGTATATATGTTACAGTAAATTAAATCCAGAAATTAAAAAAGGTGCAACCGCACCTGGTAAGATTCGAACGTGCGTGGTATGGGGAGGGAGGTGACACGCTGGCCAGCGTGCCACCCTATTCAACCTGTTCTAATTATGTACCAAATAATATATATATTATACTTAATTAAGATTAATTTAATTAAATGAAATTAATTAAATTAAATGCTCCGAAATGGCCCGTTGTCCAAAAATTACAAGTTATATATGTAACCTTACTATCTCGGACCCTCTGAGTCCATTGGTGAGGTCTGTGACATGAGATGAGGCCCCGAAAAATTTAAGACTCCTAAAAATGTCAAAATGACCAAAATGCCCTTCTCCCTAAACAAGTCAAACGAAGTCCGAATTAAACAAATAAATAGTGTATCCTTACTATTTTGGATACTCTGAGACTAATGGTAGGGTCCATTTTAAGAGACGGGGCTCGAAAAAAAATAAAGACACGTAAAAGGGAAAAATGACCAAATTACCCCTAGTACACCAAAAGCCAAATTAAACAAAAGAAGGTCTAAACTGACTTTCTTCGACGCTCCGGACTCAATGGTAGAGTCTATTCGACTAAAAGAAATGTCTAAAATAAAAATACATAAAATTTGATGAATAGCATCTGTCAGATGACTATAAATTAAAGCGATGCCAAAGTACTAATCTACGGCATATACGAGGACATGACAACACATCAACTCTAGAATAAAAATTTCTAACTCATAAATTGATCTTAGGTAAGTCATGGAAGAACAACGAACCAAGTACACAATCATGACCAAGGCCCAAAGGGCCAAGGACCCTAAGCAACAGGCCTTCATGCAAGAGCTGTTGCGTCGACAGAGAGTAATCAACAGATTTGTCAAGATAGCCAAGGCGACAGAGGTCGTCTCGGTAAGCCCTTTCATGTTCAAATCACCCACTAAGGCCATGGTGGCAGAGGCTAAAAAGAAGAAGGAAGAAGAAAGGAAATTGGAAGAAGAGAGAGAGAATACAGAAACCTTAGCCGAATGGCGTCGCAGGTAATATTATCATTAAGAACCTAAGTTACTAGTTTTGTATTACAGTTATAAGACAGACAGGTATGACAAGTTAGGCTTCTCATAGTCTACACTTAGTGAGTAGTGGAGTTAATTAAGTACATATGAAAATTTATGAAATCTTCATGAATCTTGATAGGCTAAGGAAAGAAAGAGTAAAAGGGAAGGCGCCTCAGTAGAGCAAACCCTAAAGGACCAAGGTGAGTAACCCTGTATTTGAACTGGAGATTTAACTCCATATATTTGAAGAAGTTTTAAGCTCAAGTCATTGCAGCCTTTGAATATCAGATTCAGTCTATATATGATTCTGTTCTTTTAAAATATTTTGTTACGGCATGCTTATTAAATGTTTTAAATTCAGCTCTTTTCTTGAAAATACATCAGCATGTCTAAATCAATTGCAAACCTCCTTAATATTCTGAATTTGATTATCACGTGTATTTGAAGCTTTATTGTAGAATTTGTACATTTCATGCTTTAAATGTTCATGAAAAATATCTATTGAAGAAGTCATGTGACAAATGTTTTATAAGATAAACGGTACTAAGTACCACCCTATATGATGGTTGAGATCCTTCGGGATTCAACAGTACATGCCCGGTAGAAGGATCTAATCCCCCAGGCAAATGAGATATCTCCATCGACAGTATTGGCAGTAAAATGGGAGTCTGGTTCGAAACAGATTCCGCCTAATAAAAGAGAAAAGATGACAAGTGATTTTGAAAATAGAAGTAGGTATTATCCCTATTCTATTTCACGTGTTTATATGCTTTTAAATTGCATATGCTCTATTTGAAGAAAATGTGTATTTAGCTTGAATATTTTAATTGTTCAAAGCTATTGTTTTAAGAATGCATATACTCTGTGTTCTAAAATGTACAAGCAATTGGTAGTGAGTATTTCATAAACCCTCATGTGCTAAAACCACTACCAGTTGAAAAACCCCATGACGAATGCAGGAATTACTCACAAGCTTTGATTAGCTTACCCGGATTTTATCCGCCCCCCCCCCCTTTCAGGTGACTAAGGACAGATCGATTTTTGAAGACTATAAGGAGAAACCTAGCTTTTGGGAAGATTTGCTTGAGGAGTTCTTTTGGGGGAAAATCACATGAACTCTGATTAATATGTTTTGTATTAGCTGATAATTTAAGGACGTGTATTAAGCCCTACGGGGCAGTTGAATTAAGATTTTAATTATGAAGTCCTTTAAGTTTTAGTTATGCTCTGATTTATATGAATGTGTGAACATGTGTACCATTGAGAATAGCGGCAGTATCGGACGGATGTGCAAATTTAAAAAAAAAAAAAAAAAAAGATTTTCACGCTTCCGCAACAAATGAAGCACATCTATTCGATACCGCTACCTATGCGAGCCTTGTCTCGAGGCCTTCGGGTCTCGGGGCGGCGATCGCGATCCGGTAATCCGCGTAGGGTGGGTTTCGGGTCGTGACAGGGACCATCTTTGGGTATCCGAGTGCTTAATTTGACTTCACTATTCGGTCTATAGCATTAAAAAATGTTAAGTATGCCCATTTTTATATTTTCCCACTCTATTTAGTAGCCCGTATAACACTAAGGGCAGTTTGAGAATTTCAAATTTTTAGGTATCTATATTTTTGGTACCTCGTTTGACTGAATGGACCCCACTGTTGAGTCTAGAACATAAAAAATGTTAAGCTCGGTATTTTCATAGTCATTGGGATTTAATTGGTAGCTAAATTAATGCATTAGGAGACAATTGAAATTATTTCAATTGTTAGTGTTTTTTGGGGTCTAATCTCATAAATCGTACTTCTCCATTGAGTTTGAAATACCAAACAACATTGGGCTAGACTCTTCTTGCATTTTAATCGGCCTTCATTTGGCCCATTTTTGACTTAAGGCATTTTAGTAATTTCCCCTAATATAAAAAGGATTTAAAATTAATTTTTAAATAATTTTTTGGGACATTATGTAATTATAGTAAACTTCTGGGGGTAAAAATTAAATTTTATAAAAGTATTAAAAAAACCATTCTGTTAAAAGGTTATAAGACTGAATCGGTTCAACTAGGTTGAAAACCATTCGGTTCGTCCGGTTTAGGGCGTTATGATGATGTTAGTGCATTTTAATTGAAATGACGCCATTCTGATTTACTCTTGGATCTGTTTACAAATGGGTCAGCCCAGACCCATATCTAAGTCATTTCAACTCAACCCGTTCAAGGTTGACTGGTCAACAAATACCCTGCTGGCACTGATTGCCTTCTCTGGTGACGACCGCCAGCGACGGCTGCCGGCGATGATGCTTTTTTGGTGATGGTTTCAATCGGGTTTGACTTATTTTTTCATGATGACTCCTTTTTCGGCGTCAAATTTCAGTTCTGTCTAGGTTTGGCGATTGAAATAAGTGGTTATAAGTGGGGTTTCGACGAGCCCCATTTTTCTGGCGAGGTTTAGCTTACAATCTCATAAAAGACTTGTTAAGATCATATTTCTTACCAAGTCAGGCTCTAAATAGTTATTTTTGTGGGTGTAACCCTATAACAATCCTATCGAGACGAATCTCTTTAGAGAAATTCAGTAAGGACAACACTCATTTCTACTAGTCACGAACTACGAATGGTTTGATCCACTCGAGGGTGATATGAAGGAATCTCTTTTTCTTGCATTAACATTCGCTTGCTTTCAAGTTTCGTTAACGAGAGGCTTTCTGTAGACACCTCGTTTTGTGACCCTTGATTAAGTAGTAGCTATTCGGTAGTTATGCCAAGAAACCTACTCCCACTAGGACTCCTCCTAACAGAGTCCTACTCTTATTAGGACCCCCCCTAATAGAGTCCTACTCTCATTAAGACTCTTCCTCACAGTGTCCCGGTTCTATTAGGACTCCTTCTGACAAAGTCTTACTCCCATTAGGACTCATCTTGATAGAGTCCTATTTCCATTCGGACTCCTCTTGACAAAGTCCTACTCCCATTAGGACTCCTCTTGATAGAGTCCTACTCCAGTTAGGACTTTTCCTGATAGAATCCCAGCTCTATTAGGACTCCTCCTAATAGAATCCTATTCTCATTAGGACTTTTCTTGACAGAGTCTCGGTTCCATTAGGATTCATCCTGACAAAGTCCTACTCATATTAGGACTCTTCATGACAAAGTCTTATTCTTGTTAGGACTCTCCTAATAGAGTCTTAGTTCCATTAGGACTCCTCTTGACAGAGTCTTATTCCCATTAAGACTCCTCTTGACAGAGTCTTATTCCCATTAGGACTCTTCTGCCAGAGTCCTAGTTCTATTAGGCCTCCTCCTAACAGAGTCTTATTCCCATTAGAACTCTTTTACCAGAGTCCCAATTCCGTTAGGACTTCTCCTAACAGAATCATATTCCCGTTAGGACTCTCCTAATAGAGTCCCAGTCCAAGTAGGATTCTTCCCGATAGAGTCCCACTCTTGTTAGGACTCTTTTTATAGAGTTCTAGTCCAAGTAGGACTCTTCTTGATAGAGTCCCACTCCGGTTAGGATTCTCCTGTTAGAGTCCCACTCCGGTTAGGACTCTCCTGTTAGAGTCCCAGTCCAAATAGAAATCTATCCAATAGAGTCCCCTCATGTTAGGACTTTCCTACCAGGGTCCCAATCCAAGTAGGACTCTTCCTAATAGAGTCCCACTCCCGTTAAGGCTCTCCTATCGAAGTCCTAATCCAAGTAGGACTTTTCTCGAAAGAGTCCCACTCCTATTAGAACTTTCCAGCCAAAGTTCTAGTCCACGTAGAACTCTTCCTGATAGAGTCCCACTCCCGTTAGGATTCTCGTGTTAGAGTCCCACACCTAGTAGGACTCTTCTTGTTGGAATCCCTGTATTGGTTAGGACACTTCTACCCATCGGAGGGCGTTTTGGTAATTTCGGCACCATTTTGCCTACTAAAGGAATTTTGGTAATTTTGGCATAATCCTATGCTTAGTGGTACTTCTTAATCACTTGAGGGGCATTTTCATAATTTCTATATCATTTTACCCATCTAAGGGTAATTTGGTGATTTTGGCCATTTGGTGACAAATTAAGGATAATTTGGTTATTTCACATATCTTGTGAAAATCTAGAGATTCTCCATTGAATTAGGGGCGATTTGGTAATCTTGAGTGATAGTAGTTTATTTAGACATAATTAGGACTTTCCACCTTTAAAGTTTTCATAGATCTGGTTGCCTAATATTTCTTTAAATGTAGATACATTGAACTTGGACATTTTCATTTTAGAGTTTATTTTTTAATTAAATTATATTTCTCTTTTATCTCATTGGCTCTTGCATGTAGAAACCAATTCTATTGGCTCTTACATTGTCATAATTATTTATTAATTAATTTAGTTAGGATAATCATTCCTTAGGATAAATATTTATTTCTATTTATTTAATTAGATGATTATCACTTAAGACATGATCCTAGCTCTCCATTCTAAGGTTTCATCTTAGACCCTTGGATCGAATCTCCATATTTTCCTATAAATAGAGCCCCCCGACCATAAGTTTTTAATACACAATTTATATAGCTTTACACTATTAGTTTAGTTCTAGAGTTTTCTTTACAAGAATTCTCCCTCTTCCGAGGCCGAAGCCTTGCCGAAGTGATAGCCTCTCTTCAAGAAATAGGCCGAAATAATGCTTTCCAGACCGTAGAACAAGTTAGAGATCTACCCAACTGAAGCCTTTGATCCAGATATTCCTAGTCGAAGTGCTGCCTAACTCCCACGACTGATAAGGTACATTCTCAAACCCTTAACAGTTTTGTTTAGATCCAGTTGATCTTGTCTCTTTTATCACTCTTGATAAAAGAGGGTAAACCAGAGAACTACATAACTCTGATTCCGTTTTCTAAATGGATACATAGAAAGCCTTCGGACTCGAGCCAAACCTTCTCTCTATCTTTTCTGTTTTATTTTATTTCTTCATGCTACATCATTTATTATTATTTTTTTTTTAGACTCACGTCTCTCTTTTATGTTTTTTCACAATAAAATAGCCTTGCAAGTGAATATTTGAAGCCGATCCATTCGGATTGGGCGGGGTGGGTGTCTAACACCTTCCTACTCCATACCTTAGCTCATAGATCCATATTTTCTTTAGTTTCGCAATTTTACTTCTTTATTTTATTTGATCCATGTCAAGGGATCTTTAGAATTTAATTAGGAGACGAGGCAATGTAATTTCAATTATTTTATTTCTTTTCAATTTCCTTTTAATTATATTATATTTTAATGGGTTTGCTTGTTTCTTACCTAAAAACAAGCTGACGACTCCTAAATTTCTCTATCTCCCATAAGGGGGGTTCTTTCATACCTTGAGGGAAGGTGACAGTTAGGATACCTCTAAATTCACAAAAAGGATGCATTCATCCCTTTTTTTCTGGTGCTTGCGCCTATAGTAGGACTAATCCAACCTTTAGAGATGGAATTCAGGAAACAAGTGCTGGCAAGGTTTAAGCCCTTGAAGAAAAATAGGGTTACAACTGGGTAGCCAACAACGGTGATTTCGGACAAGAGGGTGGCCTTGGGTGATGAGTCCTCATTGGAGAGGATAAAGTCAGACAAACTTGCTCGGCGTACTGGGGCTGCGCTTCCACTAATCATGGACCTACTTGAATCCTCCGATGTCCCTTGTAACACCTCGACCCACTAAGTTAGGTAATTTATGTTATACGTCAAAAAGAAATTCTAATAGAAATCTTTCAAGTCAAATGTACAACATTATGAATCAAGGTTAGATAAACTAACCTAATTACAAGTAAGACTAACCTAACCAGGGTTAGTAAGGGTAGGTGGACAAATACACTGCTAATCGAAAAGAGGAAAACTATACATAAAAAATTAGTAATTACTTAATTATTGAATAAAATAAAGAGAGTAAATAAAATATACCTATATATATAAATATATATATGTAGCTGACACTTCACGGGCATGATAGGCATAGTGTGTGAAAACTACACATATGCTAATACACGCGTACAAATTAAATTACATGCAAGAATATATATGAATGAATATATATATGTATATATATGGGGTATGCATGAAAATATATATGCATATATATATATATATACACATATAGATGAGAAGAAAGTAAGAAAACAGTGCACGCATGAGTGTGTGTACAACTAGGTGTATTAGTGTGTGTGTGTGTGTTTAAAATGTGTGATGTGTGTGCATATGAGTGAGGCTTGAAGGAGAATATGGGAAGGAAGTAACTACAACTACTGCCCAAGAAAAATGATGTTATTGGAAGAAAATGGAGGTAGAGAGAAAGGCAGTTGTAGAAGAAAACGTGTATATATATATATGCATTTATATATATATATATATGTTATAACCCTAAAAGGGCTGCGTATGATGAGAAGAAGAGGGAGCTGAGGGTGGAGTTGAAGGGAGAAGCCATATAACAGAAGAGAAAGAGAGAGAAAGAGAGAGAGAGAGAGCATCTTCTAGAGAGAAAAACTGTAACACCCACCTCTAGTGAAATAGGCTATTAAGATAGCGCAATGAAAATTAACACAGTAAAATAACTTTTGAAAATTCTTTGGGCACTATGCAATCACATACCGAGAACAAAGGTTAGGAACTAACCGAACTCAACAACAGGCCATAACCCTTGTTAAGCTATCATCCCATGATGGGTCAAAATCAACATAACCGAGAGTCAACCTAACCTAACCTAGGTTAATAAGACTAATAGGATAAGTGATCAACACATCATTAACCTAAGAGTGAAAAGAATAATACATCAAATATTAAATGATTATTAAATAATATGAATAGAATGCATAAAATATACATCAATGCATGCATACGAATGTAACTAGTGCATCGTGGACATTACAAGCATAGTGTGAGGAAACACATGTGTGCATGCACTATGCAATGGCATACCCCAAACAAAGGTTAGGAACAGATTGAACTCAACAACAGGCCATAACCCTAGTTAACCCACCATCTTATGATGGGTCAAAATCAACATAACCGAGAGTCAACCTAACCTAACCTAAGTTAGTAAGACTAATAGGATAAGTGATCAACACATCATTAATCTAAGAGTGGAAAGAAGAATACATCAAATATTAAATGATTATTAAATAATATGAATAGAATGCACAAAATATACATCAATGCATGCATACGAATGTAACCGGTACATCGCGGACATAACAAGCATAGTGTAAGGAAACACATGTGTGCATATACGTATGCACACATATATGGATAAAACACACAAGTGTGTATACATATATATATTGTTAGTCCTAAAGGTTTTCAACCAAGGACATCTTAGTAATTTTGATGATCACAAAACATTATCCAATGGACTATTATTTTATCCAAGTGATAATACAAATAGGTAATCTAGGTCAAAGAAGATTGTTGATAAAGAAAATGACAAAATTCTTTCAAGCCAAACAATTCCACTCAAGAATATGTTCCAAAGAAAAGATTAAAACAAATGGAATGCTCTCATAATGATTCAAGAAATTGGACACAGTCAAGCCCAAGGGTTTATGTGAAGACTTTTATTTTCCTTATTTTGGGTTTTAAGTGATGTTAAGATTAGATTAATCATTGGTTGTAAGCTCTTACTATTTAAAATTATCTTCTAAGAACTAACCTCAAATGATTTTTTAAACAAAACATTGATAAAACTTAAGTTCTGAAAGATTAAAAGGGTTTTGATAAAAGCATACTGAGAAAGATAAGTTAGAAGACACTCACTATCTAAACCAGTCAACTAGTTCATGGAACCAGTCGACTGATTCTTAAAGATTATTTGTTACACTAATCAAACCAGTTAATTGATCCTAAGAACTAGTTGACTGAATGATGTTTTACAAAACAACATAAAGACACACTGTCCAAATCAGTCAACTGACCTTTAAAGGCAAAATTAGTTACAAACAAACTAGTAGACTGATTTATCAAACCAATCGACTAGATGACCAATTGATGTATTGTCTGAGCACATTTTTCCAAATCAGTTGACTTAAAGGTAATATCAGTCGAGCAATTCTCAAAAGAAAAACCATTTTATAAATAGAATCAGTTGACTAATCCGTAAAATTAGTCGACTAATGATATACCACAAAATGACAAAGCCAATCATCACTTGACACATGTATCTACGGTTCAGCCTATGTTCAGCCAGTTAAGCTCGCGCTCGGTCAGTACAGCTCGAGCTTGGCCATTCAAGGCAGACCTACAGATCTGAAGGTGCCTAGCATATTCCTCTAGAGTAGATCTACATTCTAGCAGAGCTCACGGGACTGAGCACAGAACTTCGGAGTAACATTCCAGAGCTCATCACCGCCTTAATAGCTGCCGAGTAGAGAATAAGGAAATAGTCTTTTACAAGGAAACTGCCACACATGGTTATCTCTATTTTGATACAATGTCCAACAAGGTAACTGCTATCTCTGATGATCGAATCCCTACTTTCATGGCTCCAAATCCTAATCAACTTAGGAAAGCCACAACCTATAAATTAAACCCTAAAGGTACGCTTTATTTTCATGCTCATTATTTGGCTTTCATTACAGTCTTTCAATTCAGTTTATTGACTTAAGCATCGGAGCGGCTACCGTCGGAGCCAACCCGGTGGTCCTCTGATCTTCTTTTTGAGTGTTCTTTAGGGAGCCGAGCTTGGAGCATACTTGGGCCAAAAAGTGCAGCACCAGTTTGGCACCGTCTATGGGAACGACAATCACCAAGTGCTCTACTGATTCAAAACTTATTCTCCCTTTTCTAAAGGATTATGGCTCCCAATCTCCGGCCAAGGAAGAATACTCAAAATCCTCAGAACCCTCAACCTCAACCTCTTGCCGGACGAGGAAGAGGATGAGTGAATGATCCCGTACAACAAGAATTTATCGAAGTTGGGCGGCAGAACCAGTTGCTGCAAGAACAACTTCTGACCATGTCTAGAACTCTGACAATTCTCACCTAGAATCATGAAACCAATCCTCAGAATCCACCTGTCACCACAAACACTCAAGAAGCACAGCCTCCTACTACTGTCCACCTTCATGGAGATCCCCAACCGTCAGCAGTCACCAGCAAAGGGGTACCAGCTTTTATCCCAGAGGTCCATTACCGAAGCACCACCAGGGTTCTAGTTTCTGGAGCTTCAGGAGTAAACGCTGTACCATAAGAGACTTAACCTCAAGTGGCTCCTGTACCACCAGCCCTAGAAGAATTAGAACAACCCCCCATTAATGGGCCGAGATCATCTTGTCTATGTAGGCCCTGAGGCTGCAAGGCCTGACTCCCAATAGCCTATCTTGCCAAGAGGATCACTAAGAGTAGAGGAAGTTGTAGAATCAATGGACAGCACTGTTGTTATGAGAGGCGCTCAAAACCCCCCAGAATAAGACGAATTGGCCAGGCTGCTCGGCAGGTTTGCCACCCCCTTTACTAATGCCATCATGGCCGAGGAGAGACCTAAGAAATTTGTTGTCCCAAAATTCACTCCTTATGATGGGACAGGGGATCCAAGGGACCACCTCTCCCACTACCAGCACACCATGGTCCTACACGGCACCACTGACGCCTTTTTATGCCGACATTCGTGACCAGCCTCAATGGCACTACTCTGAAGTGGTTCCATCACCTCCCGCCGAACTCAATTACTAGTTTCTATGAGCTCGGCTGAAGATTCTTGGACAGATTCATGACCAGTAGGAGGTTGAGAAAGGGTCCTAAATTCTTACTGAACATAAAGCAAACAAAGGAAGAAACCCTCAGAAGATATGTTACGCGTTTCAACGCCGAACTCATTGAGGTTACAGACTGCAGCCCCAGTTTCCTTGTAGCTGCTTTGGCCTCTGGCCTTGCACAAGGAGGCTTTAGGGACTCCTTGACAAAGAATCTCCCTACGAATATGGCAGCACTCATGGACCGAGCAAGGAAATACATTAACTTGGAGGAAGCCAAAGACACTTCTAGAAAGGTTAAGGAACAAGCTCAGAGAGACGACCAGAAAAAAGACAATCAGAGAAAGGACGACCAAAGGAAGGACCCTAGCTCAGCTAGGAAGAGAGGCAGAAGCCCAGAGAAAAGGGGAGGTACCCAGAACTTCCTATAATTCTGGCCGCAGAGAGTTCAACAATTTTACTCCTCTAAACACTTCTCCATACAACATATTAAAGCAAGTGAGATCTCGAGAGAACCTGAGATGGCTAGAGCCTTTGAAAGGTGACCCCAACTATTGAGATCAAACCAAATATTGTGATTTTCACAAAGATCGCGGGCACACAACCAACACTTGTAAGGTTCTCAAACACGAGATTGAGTAGTTAATCAGAAGAGGACGACTACAAAAGTTCATCAAGCAGGATGGAGGGCAGAACCCTAGTAATGATCGGCCCCAACAGAGGAAGCTCGACTAGAGACAAGAACAAAGGGAATGACGGAATGAGCCTCCACGGCAGAACAACCAAGTAATCTTTGTCCTACACGCAGATTCCCCTGCAACTGGGACCTCTAACAGATCAAGGAAACGTTATGGTCGGGAGGCCAGGGCTACTCCCAACATCATATAGATCTCTAACGTGGAAAAGAGGTTAAGGCTTGTACCAGAAATCTAGTTCTCGGATCAAGACCTCGCAGGGGTACATTATCCTCATAGTGATGCCCTGGTCATCTCCCTCAAAATTTCCAACTTCGAGATCCGAAGAGTCTTAGTGGACACTAGGAGCTTGACCAACGTTCTGTTCTATGACCCTTTCAAGCAGATGAAGCTCAACCCCAATGACATTAAGCCCACTGGTGTAATCATGGTAGGTTTTGATGGGAATCTCAACACTCCATTGGGAAGAATTGATCTTACCACCACTACAGGAGAAAGGAATGGACAAAAGACCACAGTAACTGAATACATGGTTCTGAATGCCAAATCCCCCTATAATGTCATAATTGGGAGGCCTTGGCTACACGAGATGGGGGTAGTCACATCAACCCTCCACCAATTCTTAAAGTACATCCATGATCAGGTTGTTTACTCTATCAAAGGATGTAAACCGACCTCCAGAGAATGCCATGCTCTCGCACTCAAGGCCAAGGCCCCCAAATAGCAATTACTGCATGCCCGTGAATGTGGGGATCAATCCATTCCTGCTATCACAAGGCAGAAGACTGTTCCTACAGGATTGACGAGCCACTAAGCCCCAGAGGAAGGGACAACAGGGCCAAGCCCATAGGAGAACCCATTAAAGTCCTAGTCAGCTCGAAAAACCAAGGACATTACCTGCAGATAGGCCCCGACCTGATACTTGCTGAGCAGGATGAGTTGATCAAATTCTTGAAGAAAAACCTCTCTGTATTTGCCTAGGATATAAGGAAAATGGAAGGAATAGATCCAAAAATCATCACTCACAAACTAATGGTGGATCCAGACCACCCACCAGTAAGGCAGAAGAGAAGGTCACTCGCTCTGGAGCAGCACCAGATCATCAACGAGGAGGTCCAAAGACTACTCAACGCCAATATGATACGAGAGGTATTCTATCCTGACTGGCTAGCTAACACCGTTCTGGTTAAAATGAAAAATGGCCAGTGGAGAGTCTGCGTCGACTATACGGACCTCAACAAGGCATGCCCCAAAGATAGCTTCCCTCTACCGAGGATAGATTAGTTAGTCGATGCTACTGTAGGGCACGAGCTCATGAGCTTCATGGATGCCTATTCAGGATACAATCAAATACAGATGCACCCTCCTGATCAGGAGAAAACATCATTCATAACCGAACGAGGTCTCTATTGCTATAGAGCGATGCCGTTTGGACTAAAAAATGCTGGGGCCACATACCAACGTCTGGTTAATAAGATGTTCAGCCCCTTGATCGACAGTACCATGGAAGTCTATATTGATGATATGCTGGTCAAAAGCTTGCGGAAGAGCAGCCACCTCCAACACCTGGCTCAAACGTTTGACATCTTGAGGCAGTACAAGATGAAACTCAATCCCTCGAAGTGAACCTTTGGTGTAACAAAGGGAAAATTCTTGGGATACATAGTCTCTCAGAGAGGTATAGAGGTAGACCCCACCCAAATTAGGGCCCTGATTGGACTAGAGTCTCCAAGGACCAAGAAAGGCATTCAGGCTCTAAATGGCAGAATACCGGCTTTGAGCAAATTTATCTCCACATCCACTGATCGTTGCCTACCATTCTTCAAAGCTCTGAAAGGTAACAAAGCTCTACAATGGATTGACGAATGTGAAAAATCCTTTCAGGAGCTGAAGGAGTACCTAGCTTCACTTGAGCTCTTGTCAAAACCAATACAAGGGGAGAAGCTACTTCTCTACTTTGCAGTCTTCGAGAACGCTGTCAGTTCTGTTCTAGTCAGGCAAGACAGAGGTGTGCAGAGGCCCATATTTTATGTCAGCAGAGCACTGTTAGACACAGAGAAGAGGTACCCCGAAATCGAGAAGCTGGCCCTTGCACTTATAGTATCTATGCGGAAGCTCAGACCCTATTTTCAAGCTCATCCCATAGAAATCCCAACTGCTTATCCCTTGAAGTCAGTATTGAGGAAGCCAGAGGTGTCAGGATGGTTAGTCAAATGGTCAGTGGAACTGGGGGAGTTCTACATATCCTATGTTCCACGGATCTCAATTAAAGGGCAAGCCTTGGCAGACTTCATTGTCGAGTTCACCCCAGCACTACTGGGCAGAGCACAACTTTGTGAAAAATTGGGGACATGGCAGTTATACACTGACGGGTCATCTACCGATCGAGGTGCTGGTGTTGGACTAGTGTTACAGTCCCCTGATGGGCTCATAACAGAAAGGGTAGTAAGCCTAGGGTTCAGAGCTTCCAACAATGAAGCAGAATACGAGGCCCTTATCTTAGGGATGAAGCTAGCACGAGAATGCGAGGCACAGAACCTGGAGGTCTTTTCTGACTTCCAATTAGTGGTCAGCCAAGTTCAGGGAGAGTTTGCTGTCAAAGATGAAAGAATGCTTTGGTATTTAGAACTGGTCAACTTGATGAAACGCTCCTTCCAAGCATTCTCAATCCAAAAGATAGAAAGAGCTCAAAACTGCAGAGCTGATGCCTTGGTAAATATGGCATCCCATATGAATTCAGAAAGGGACTCAATGCTAAGGATCTCCCATCAGCCAAGGCCTAGCATCAAAGAAGTCTAGGTCGCCCAAATTCCAGAACAGCCTCAAAACTAGATGACTCCCATCCTCCAGTACCTAGAAGAAGGCTCCTCCCAGAGGACAAGAATAAGGCAAAAGAGTCCGAATTAGAGCAGCTCGGTACCTTGTCATGAATGGGAGGCTTTACCGTAGATCTTATTCTCAGCCATTGTTAAAATGCTTGACTCCAGAAGAGTCTCAGTACGTCGTGGCAGAAATTCACGAAGGAATATGTGGAAATGATAATGGGGGTAGAACCATCGCGCACCGAGCTCTAACGCAAGGCTATTACTGGCCAGGAATGCTAAGGGAGGCAAAAGAATATGCTCGAAGGTGTGACAAATGCCAAAGGTTCACTCCCTACCAACACCAGCCCCGCCATGAGCTCATCCCTATCGTAAGCCCATGGCCTTTTGCACAATGGGGGATGGACATCATAGGCCCATTGCCTAAAGCCACGCTGAGCAGGAAATATCTATTGGTAGCTATCGATTACTTCTCAAAATGGGTGGAAGCAGAGCCACTAACACATATAACAGAGAAGGAGGTCATAAGTTTCACTTGGAAGAATATAGTCTGCAGGTTCGGCATACCTCGCGTGATCGTCTCAGACAATGGTACGCAGTTTTCTGGTAAAACATTCAAAAAGTTCTACCAACACCTGCATATCAATCAATAATTCTCTTCACCCGGTCATCCCCGAGCCAATGGGTAAGCAGAAGTCACTAACCGCACAATCCTTGACGCTCTTAAAAAGAGATTAGAGGGAGCTAAGGGAAAGTGGGTTGAAGAACTCCCTGGTGCACTCTGGGCCTACAGAACAACTAGGAAAACTCTAACATCAGAAACTCCCTTTTCACTCGCCTACGGCACCGAGGCAATGATCCTTGTTAAGATTGGTATGCCTACCCTAAGAACTAAAGCTTTCAACGAAGAGACCAATAACCAGCAACTTGCAGAAAACCTGGACTTACTTGAAGAGAGAAGGGAGCAAGCCGTGGTCAGGATGGAAGCATATTAGTAAAAGATGGTTAGCCGCTCAAAAATAGGACTTAAACCTGCCAGCTTCCAAGTTGGAAACCTTGTCCTAAGAAGAGTGTTTCAGAACACCAAGGATCCTACCATGGGAAAGTTATCACCTAATTGGGAGGGCCCCTATAGAGTCACTAGAACGACGAGACTGACCACTTATTGGCTAGAGGGCATGGATGGGAAACCCACTCCCAGACCTTGGAATATGGAACATTTACGGAAGTATTATCAATAAAGAAGTTTTTTATATCCCATGAAGTGTTCTCATCTAATGTACAGACCTTCAGTCTGGTCCATCTTAATGTACAAACCTTAAGTCTAGTCCATCTTAAATGTACAGACCTTGAGTCTGGTCCATCTTAATGCACAGACCTTGAGTCTAGTCCATCTTAATGTACAGACCTCATGTCTGGTCCATCTCAATGTACAGACCTTAAGTCTGGTCCATCTTAATGCACAGACCTTGAGTCTGGTCTATCTTAATGTACAGACCTTAAGTTTGGTCCATCTTAATGTACAAACCATGAGTCTGGTCCATCTTAAATGAATAGACCTTAAGTCTGGTCCATCATAAATGCACAGACCTTGAGTCTGGTTTATCTTAATGCACAGACCTCATGTCTGGTCCATCTCAATGTACAAACCTTGAGTTTGATCCATCTTAATACACCGAACTTCATGTCTGGTCCATATCATAAAGTTACATGGTTATTCAAACTAGCAGTTGTGATTCTAACTGCTCAACTTCTTACCAATGAGTTCTGGAAAAGAGTATTAACTATCAAGAATCTTTCTCCATTTTAGTACAAGTTTTTCTGTTTAGTAGTTAAGCTCAGGTTTAACTCTAAGTGGTTAAAATGACTGATTATTAAAAGTCTTTCTATTCGGTAATTAAGCTCTGAGTGGTGAAATCCTAGATCGACTACCGTCCTTATTACTCAGTGCAAGTTCAAGATTCAAAACCCGTCAAATTTCAAGGGTCAGGATTAGTTGCTTATTTTCCCACTTTTAATCCTTACAATTTGTTCAAGATTATTACAAGTCATGGAGCTTGAAAGGTAGCCCACCATCTGTGGCCAATCAGGGAATCACACTTAGCTCCTGAACAGGTTTGCTTGCTTTAATTTCAAGTTCGAAGGGTCAAAGCCCATTTATGCACTACAGAACTAGGAAACCTTGGACAATTCTCGATCAAGCCATAATGTTTGCAAAATGTTCAAATAAAGGAAGAAGGCAAAAGCTCTAAAGAAAAGATATTATTATTAATTTGTGCGTTCTGTTACCAAAAGAGGAAAAACAACAGAAAATTTGCTCTAAACTAAAGGGCTGGTAGACCTGTCATCCTCGTCACCGTTATCATCCTCATCATCATCATCATCAATTCCCGACAGGTCAATGTCGGGGAATTTGGCAAGAAGCTTGGATCTAAAGTTATCAAAACCGAGCTGCGTAAGTCTGTCACCCATCTTCTCCAGCTCGATCTTCAGCCTGGCCTCGGTCTCGACCTTGGCCTCATCAACCTTCAGAGCAACAGAGGCTTGAAGAGTGCAGTTCTCCTCCTTCAGCTTGTCCAGCTCCTGAAGGAGGGATTCCCGCTTAGACCTGAAAGAGTCCCTCTCAGACTTAAGCGAATCCCTCTCCGACTCCATGATGGAGAGGGAATTCCTCACTTCTTTGAGCTCGTCCTCGGCCGTTGTAGCTTGGGATTGAGCTGTGCCGAGCTACAGCCGAGCCTCATCCAGCTCGTCCTCAAGCCTCTCCACCGCTTGAAGATCCACGGTTGCCTCCATCATGGTAGCCAAATTGTGCAAGGTCTGCAAAACAATGAGAGGCCCAGTCAGGTAAATACAAAAAAAAAAAAAAAAAAAAACACAAACAGAATGGTCATTACCTTCAAGTGGGCACTCATGGCTCCAGCAACCGTCCTCTCGGTACCCTGCCTGGTACTGCAAGAAGGAGAGTCCTTCTGTGGGGCATCCGACCAGAATTCCTCAATAGCCTGTGGACGGCCTTGTACCTGTCAAGCATCAGGTCCAAGTCAACGGCCACCCTCTTCTTGGCCTTCTTCGGAGCCTTTTTAATCGATGAAGGAGCAGGGTCTGAATTTACCATGCCTTTCTTGGGCGGTGCAGAGGTGGACTCCCTGATCACTACGCCCCTCTTGGGCGGCGTAGGGGAAGGAGAAGCAGAAAGGATCGCCCCTTTCTTGGGGGGTGCAGTAGAGAAGGGGGTGGCAGTGGTCGTCTTCTTCTTCTTTGATGAAGGAGCGACAGGAGGGGGAAGATTCGCCACCCTCTTCTTCTTTACCGAGCCCCACTTGCTGAGGACAGTTTGCAACACATCGTCGACAACATTTTTATCCTTTGAGGCCATTGGAGTGCTCGGCTGAAGAATGACTTTGTAGTCTCTGTTCTTGGTCCGGAGAAACCCGTTGTACTGCTCCTTAAGAATAGGAGTGAAGGATGGCCTCTTCTTAACGCTTTTAGCTACACAAGATGTACAGAGAACAAAGATTAGATAAACATTGGCAAGGGCAAGAGCAGAAACAAAAATTGTAAAAGAAGGGGGGTCTCAACCATAAACCCCGTGCTCCGGGGAAACGTAGAGATCTGGTCCTCAGGGTCGGCCACTTCCTATCCTCCACTAATGAAAAAATATCGATTTTTCCAAGATTTGTTGGAGGTCGGTACAAATGACAGAGGCCTAAAACTTTTGTCAAAAGACATATAGTAGAGGCCTTCGGACTTCATGTACTTAAGATCCATTTTACTATAGATAAAGTCCAGAGAGACGTCGACACTGTTCATACTACCTAAAGCTATAAACCCTAACAAGTGCCTCCAATTGTTCAAGAGCAGGTCGGCGAGGCAAAGGTTAAACTAACAGAAAAATTCCCTAAGCAATTTGGGGAAGAGAAGGCGTAACCCCATTTCAAACCAGGCAATATATACACAGATCTCTCCTTCCCTAATATCTGAAGGGCGATTTAAGTCATCGGGGGCCCTAAGGTCAACATTTTGAGGAAAATCAAATTCCTCTCTTATGCTATCTAACCACGAAGAGGTTACAATGCGCTGTCCCTCTTCCCTTGGGGAGAGCTGACCAAAAATTTCTCCCTTTCTATCCCTAGACTCTACAAAAGCATCTACAATTCTAACCTCGAGACTAGAACGGATCTCTTCCGACTTGGTCCCTAGGGAACTGCTATCCCTAACAAGTGTTTGGGATGAAACATAAGCCTTTGGAAGAATCCCTGAACCATCGCCAACACCAGAAGATGCGGTGGATGTCGACATTTTAGAATAACCAGAAAGAAGAAGAAAGACAGTGAGAAAATGAACGAAGGGACCAAAACCAAACCTGAAGAGAGAGAGAAGCGTCAGACGACCAATATTCCTCATAGTCTAGCTTGCTGACTTGACAATGGCGAATACTCCTTTTCTTTCTTCTAAAGGACAAGAGAGACAGTAAAAAAGGGATACAAAACTCTTTTCTCTCCTTATATACATTCAGAAAATGGAGGCTACCAAGGCGAACCGTCGCGACGGTTGCAAGCAATGATAGCCTTGAAAGCCCAAAAAAGTCGACTGCACAATAAATGATGCACCAACAATCATCTTGGAAAACGAAAAAATAGAACGCGTGACTTTTCGGAGGCTCATGAACCTTAGTTATGCCATAAGCTCAAACTAAGGCTTGAGGGGGGGGGGGGAGAGTAACTGATATACCACAAAATGACGACTTGACACATGTATCTACGGTTCAGTCTATGCTCAGCCAGTTAAGCTCACGCTCGGTCAGTACAGCTCGCGCTCGGCCATTTAGGGCAGACCTACAGATCTGAAGGTGCCGAGCACATTCCTCTAGAGCAGATCTACATTCTAGCAAAGCTCACGGGACTGGGCACAGAACTTCGGAGTAACATTCCAGAGCTCATCACAGCCTTAACAGTTGCCGAGCAGAGAATAAGGAAACAGTTTTTTACAAGGAAACTGCCACACATGGTTATCTCTATTTTGAGACAATGTCCAACAAGGTAACTGCTATCTCCAATGATCGAATCCCTACTTTCATGGCTCCAAATCCTAATCAACTTAGGAGAGCCACAACCTATAAATTAAACCCTAAAGGTACGCTTTATTTTCATGCTCATTATTTGGCTTTCATTACAGTCTTTCAATTCAGTTTATTGACTTAAGCATCGGAGCGGCTACCGTCGGAGCCAACTCGGTGGTCCTCTGATCTTCTTTTTGAGTGTTCTTCAAGGAGCCGAGCTTGGAGCATACTTGGGCCAAAAGTGCAGTATCAACTAATTATTCTTAACCAAATGAACCTCAAACCCTCTGGACAAATCAATTGACCTAATCAGTCGACTAGTCCTCATTGTAATCAACTGGTTGATAATTCAGTCAACTGATTCTGTCGATCTCGCAATTGCAAATTCAAATTTTGAATAGACAAAAAGGGGGGAAACGACTCTTTTTGAAAAATAGTAGACATATACTTTAAAGGGCTATAAATAGAGGTTCTCTAGAACTTTCTAAGCCATCACTGACAAGCTTACACTTTTACATCCTTGTTATCAACTTTAGATTTGACATTTTCCAAATCTATATCTTATGTACTATCCCGACCCGGGATACGGCACGTGTATCGAGGTAAGTCGGTTAAATAATGTAACTTGAACGGTAAGATATGTATATCATGGTATTTCATGGAAATGAATGACTGGAAACTGTAAATGATGGAAATGAATGACCAAGGCCGAGTAACACCCGAGCACCCCCAAACATTGCATCGTAATACGTGCATGCACGTATGCCCATGCATGCATACACGTACGTATGTGTGTAGCCCGTTCAAAATGAATGTATGTATATATGATTAAAAGTAGATTTATACGCCTACACATGGATGTATATACATGTATAAAATATGTATTTTATGTGTATATATATATATACGTATAACATAATGTATTATACATATATTTATGTATATATGTATATGTATAAGAATTAAAAGGAAAAGAAAAGAGGGAAAGGGAAACTGCCAAGGGCAGTATATAGGTGCAGTGTATGTGGGTGTGTGTATGTGTCTCGGTTGGGTGAGGTGTGTGTGTGTGATGTGTATAATATAATATATATATATATGTGTGTGTGTGTGTGTGTGTGTGTACATCACAAGTCTCCCAAGCCAATAAATGCAAAGTTGCATTTGGCAGAGGGAATACCAGAACCTAAGTCAAGAAAAGAGGCCATAGAAGGGGGAGTAACCGAGAGAGAGAGAGAGAAAGAGGGAGAAAGGCGGTGGAATCTCTCTCTTTATATAGGTATATACGGGAGTGAGTTGAGAGACAAAAAGGAAACTGAGACTGAGAGGAACATTGTCAAGGAACTCAGGAGCAGAAACAGAAGGGTTTGGAGGGTCACAGTGAGCTTAAACTGAAAACCCAGGTTAGTGTTTTGAGTTCTGTTTTTATGATTTAGAGCATGAAACTTATATCTATTTATAAGGTCTAAATCAACATGAAATATGGAACTTATTGCAAAAAGAATGAATGAAAAAGATTAAGAAATCAGTAAGAAATGTTGAGTTGCAGGTTAGAGTGATAATACGGGTTCCACGAGTTTTATGCTTAAAACTTTAGTTTTAGTTTGGGAAAATGATCTTTAATGGTGCAGAAAGCATCTAGGCTAAAATTTAAGTGAAAACCGTGACCTAAAAGTCCCAAAAATTGAAATGAAGCTCTGACCGAAAAATCGGCCGGAGATATTTAAACCTATATTCGTGAAGATCAAGAGGGTCTTGATCAAAATGGAGGGTGGATTCATAATCCCCATGTGGTGGGGAGTGAAACGGCATTGAAAACGGGAGGAAAATCCATTAGGAACCGGTGACAGTCGTCGGAGAAGACGACTGTGTACAACCGGAACCCTACCGGAGTACTGGGGAAGACGACCGTGAAGTTGTGAGGCAACCGGGTTAAATTTAAACTGGATCCTGGTTCGAATCGGATCGGGACCCGACCGAAAATAAGTGGGTAAGTAATACTGTGTCGTTTTTGTTTTAATTAAAATGGAAATGGGCTGTTTGGTTACAGTGATAAGAAATGTGGAAATTGGGTTTGTGGTTATCCCAACCATGGATAGCATAGGAGAACTGGTTATCTTGTTCCGGTTCTCAAGATTTGACTGAACCGTTTGGTTCAGTAAGGGGGCAGACCGGTTTAGGGTTTCTGGTTGTAAACCAACTGGTTCAAACCGCAACTCTGAGAATTTTTGAACCGGCCCCAAATGTTTTAGAAAATCTCACTAAGGCCCAAACAGGAAAATTAATAAAATATTAATTTTTACAAAAATGCCCCTTATTTCAAATATGGGTCAAATGAAGTCCAAACGAGGCAAATGAATAGTCAAAATTTATTATCTCAGATGTTCTAAGTCCAATGATGGGGTTCGTTTTACGAGACAGGACCCCGAAGGATAAAATAACGTAAAAGTATAAAATGACCATTTTGCCCTTTTTAGTACAAAAGTCCAAATGGAATTCCGCGAAAGCCTAAACCGACTTTCTTCGGCATTCCAGACTCAATGGTAAGGTCTAAATTAGTGCTAGAGATACTTATGATAGCAAGGCATAAAATTTGTTGAATAGCATTAATTCTGAGACGAATTTACTGATATATAGGGAATTCCAAAGGCAAGGCAAACTCACTGATTTCCTGATATAGGACTGCATTAGAGGTAAGTGGATCACTCTCTCTTACATGTGGTGTTTCCACAAGCCAAGTTTATTCTTTTACTGCCAAACTCGTACTCTTGAATGTATTGATATCCTTGTGTTCCACAATTCGATATTTTCTATCTTGTGGACATTTGACTGACTGATGTATCATTGTTATCATGTTACATTGTGCCTTGAAAGGCCTACTGTTGTATCCTTATTAAATGAATGATATTCCATTTTTATATTCTATGGAATTACTTATGCTCATGGTATGTTTATGAACACGGGAGTTGTGCTCAGTCACAACACCCATCTGATGCTATCTGATTGACTGAGACCTACGGGTCAAGTCCATGAACGGACAAATGGCAATTCACTGGAATTCACTAGGGGGTATGCTGGGCCCCAAAAGATCGAGGGTCTGCCGAGCCTTGACACAGAATAACAGCATCTCTTATGACTGATAGAACTTGATTGTTGAATGACATCATCCTTTATGATTCTTTGAGTCTCGAGAGACTTGTATTATTGATTTGATTGTGATCGGTTCATTGTGGCAGTACTTCATTGTTGTTACATTATCATTGAAATTCTTGATATTGATATTACACCCAATACTTCTGATTGTGTATTGTGATTACTGTTCATTGGCCCTCGTGGCAATTGTTTCCATTGGCCCTCGTGGCAATTGTTTTCATTGGCTATCACAGCATCTTATTCTTATGATTGGCTATCATAATCTTATTCATGGATTTATTGATCATCGATACCAGTGTTAGAGATCTGCATTTACTTACTGAGCTTTGTAGCTCATTCCACCCCACTTACCCCCCATTTTAGGTGATGACGCTACGAGACCCCAGTAGGAGTCTGAGAGCGTAGGGGGACATTTTGAAGTACTGTACCAGTCTGTGTTAGTTCTCCCATGTATTCACCACCCCCGGGTGCTGGTTACGTTTAATTCTCATTTTGTCTTATGTAGAACTATGTCATGTATTTAATAGACTTCCGCTGTTTAATTTATTTAAAAGACTTCCGCTGGATTACTGTAACTGATAAAGACTTCCGCTCTTCATTGTTTAAAATTTTTAGTACATTGCATATTAGTACTATGATACAGGAATGGAAAAAGTAGGGATGGCCTTCGGGTCGGCCCCGCGACACGAGATCCGCATAGGGTGGGTTTCGGGTCGTGACAGCTTGGTATCAGAGCATACACCTGATCTATCTATAAAGAGTGAGCATCTTATTGGACCAAAATTACTCTAGAAGAGAGTGTTATTTGGTAAAATCTTTGTATCATCTCATTGTGGTGAGAGTTGTGGGTAAGTGCTACCTGGTGAGGCAAAAATGTATATTTTGCTGGGATAAGAGGGTTGCGGTACTTGTTTTGTAAATGTTTGGTCTCCATCTACAAGGAAGTTATAATAGTGGAAAAATTCAAGTAGGGATACTTGAGTTGAGGACGTAGGAAGTTTTTCGATCCTCTTAAAATTATTGTGTTTGCTTTCTTTCTCTTGTTTATTTATTGTGCATTTACAACTTCCATTTTTAAAGATTAAAAAAGAAACCAATATTTGCAAAATAATTTATTCACCCCCATTTTAGGTAAATATCTGGGCAACACACACACACACACATATATATAAACACACATATACAAACATGTACATGGACACATGTGTAAAATAGGAAGAAAGATATGTGTATATATGCATATACAAATACACATGAAATATATATAATGAAATTTGTAAGTGAATATATATATATATATATATGCATAGAGGAAAATAGTGCATGTATGTGTGTGTAACAGTGTACTGGTGTGTTTGTAACAAGGTGGTGATCTGTGTATATGATTGGAAAATAGGATGGCAACCCTTTCTTAATTGTGGCAAAAGAGGAGAAGCTTATTTGGGAACCTTGAAGGGAGGGGCGGTGGACAGTTGAGGGCAATCTTAAAAGGCTATATCAATTAAGAGAGAGAAAGAATAGAAACCAAGAGAGAGAGAGAGAGAGAGAGAATGAAGGAAAGAAGATGAGGGAAGTAGCTGAGCCAGACCTGTGTAAACTGCTAGGAAGGATGAAAATGAAGCTTTAAGCTGAGAAAAGACATGGAGTAGCAAGAACGGAGAGGAAATAGAAGAGAGAGAAATTTTTCTAGGGAGAGAGACAATCGTGAGGTGCCAAATAGGTAACAAACTAACTTATTTTGATCTTAAGTAATGTTTTAAAGTTATATTATGTTGATTTAACGTGAATATGAGAAGAAACCAATGAGAAAACCCCATACCGCTATTAACGACTACCAAGGAACTGGGTTTGAACTCGACCTAAACTAAACCAAAATCTAATGCTTGGGGGATGAAACTAGACTTCACAAGGATCATAAAAATACTAAGATTCGATCGAATAAACCAGGAGTGACTAAGAAATGTTCACTGATAGAGGATGGGTCCATAATCGAACCTCACAGATAGACCCCTAAACCTAGTTCTATGAATGGGGAATGAAATTGCATGATTAAAGGAAGCATAATAGGCTAAACCACATGTGAAATGGTGTAGAAACGAGCGCGAACAGAATGTCTTACAATTGATGTTATCACAGCTCAAATTGAGCCTACTTCTTGTTTCAAGACATGAAACTAATGAGGAAACTTAAATTACAGGCTTAGGAGTTGAATGCGAATGAAAATAGATCGAGAAGAGGAAAAAACTAGATGAAATCGTGTTTAAAATTTTAGGGTTTTTCGCACTATAGTGACGTCTTCGTGAAGAAAACGATGAATAGTAGTGGTTGGGTCATAGGTTGGGTCAGATACGGGTCAGGTCCTGATTGACATGCCATCATGATGACGCACTAAGCCGGTTAGAACAATTGGTTCTCCGCTTGATTGGACCTGTTCACTTAGTCTTTGACTGGACTGGATGGTTTTTTATAACTTCCCATAAATTATGTTTTACCCCAAAATTTTAGGTTAATTACAGAATTACCCCAAAAATTAATTTTTAAATTAAAAAATTACTAAAATGCCCTTAAGCCAAAAATAGGCCAAACGATGGCCAATTAAAATGCATGAAGAGTCTAAGCCAACGTTTTTAGGCATTCCGAATTCAGTAGCAGAGTTTGATTTATGAAATTAGATCCCAAAAAATATGAACGAAAAACTTGAGTAATTTTAATTGTGTCATAATGCATTAATTAAGTTACTAATTGAACTTTGATGACTATGAAAATACATACCTTAACGTTTTTCGACGTTCCGAACTCAACAGTAGGGTCCGTTTCATCAAATGAGGTACCAAAAATACAGGTACCTAGAAATGTGAAATTTTTAAACTACCTTAGTGTTGTACAACCTATTAGATAGATCGAAAAGAATATAGAAATTGAAATATTTAACATTTCTGGACACTCTGAACTTAAAGGTGAGGTTAAATTAAGCACCTAAGTACCCGACCATGGTCCCGCATGAAAGAGTAAATTTATGAAAATACCTCTAGAACTTAATATAAGCCACAGATAGACAAATTAAGATCCAAAAAAGCTTAAATTTATTATCTTTGACATTTCGAACCTAATGGTGATGTCCGGTTAAGAAAAACAGAACAGTAAAACAAATAAAAATGACGAATACGTCTCTAAGACTTAACGAAGTTACCAAAAAAGTATAAAAAGTAAAGAGAAACCTATAGCATCGTATATTGGAGCTTCTAAGTCTGAAAATGAGTTTTGTTTGAGATAATTGAGTACCAGAGACATGAAATATGAATAGTAAAATTACTGGAATACCTATAAGGCAATTAGATGAACTTAGAAACTAAAATAGAAACTACCTTACAATTGAAAGACTCCCTGGACTAAAAAATGAAGTCTGTTAAGGTAAATAAAATACCAAACAATATAAGATATGTAACACCCTGACCCGATTAAATGATAATTAAGTCACTAATTATTAATTAGTGACCTTAAAAGGAATAATTAAGAAATTTAATCGGGAAATAAATGACAATTCTAAAAATATCGAGACCTTAAAAATCAAGGCCGACTCCGGGAAAATAAAATACGACTACGATTTATAAAGTCGGTACATGAAAAGAGTAAATATTTAATTTAAAATCACAAAGTGAAAATAATGCAAAAAGTTAAAAAAAATAACTTATTTGGCCAAAGAAGGCCTAATGGAAAAGTGACAAAAATAAGCCAAGTTGAGGCCAATGGGTTTTGAACCCTTGACCCAAAAATAACCAAAGTCTTAAAGTCCAAAAAGTAGCCACTTGGGCTGCCCACCTAATTGTGTCTTATATTGCAAATTATATGTATATATGTAAAAAGTAACAAGGCCCCACCTCCCAAATTGGCCAATGGCCTTTCATGCACCAAAAGAAATATTTTTAAAAACAAAACAAATATTTAAAGTGTATACATATCTGTGTGGCATGTGAAGTGAAGGGAATCAGAAAATAAGACTTGTGTAAGTGAAGTCTGAAGTAGAAAGAGAAAGTTAGAGTGAGAAAGAGAGAAAGTGAGTTAGAGAGAGATCTAGAAAGAGAGAGAAATTGAAGCATGGATGAGTTCATGTATGAGGTTTGAAGGAAGGAAGGAAGGGGCTAGCCGTACCTAGAGGGGCAGAAATTGAGCCACAAAAGAAGAGAGGAAAACACACTGCTGAGGTAAACCCTACACTTAAATTCTCCTTTTCTCTCTAAAAATCTCCCATTTTTGCAACTGTTTAAGCCTTTTAAGTGCATGCATGGCATTTAGGGAGTGTAGGCATAGATAAGGCACAAACATTGGACCCTAAAATAGCCTTAAAACCCCAAACCTGTACATATCTGCCATTATTGAACTTCCAAGGTGCAGGTATGAGATGACTTTCGTAAAACATATTTTTGTTGTGATAGACCCAAAATAGGTCTTGTGAGAGTATCAAAAACCAAGTTTTGCGATCGAGAAGCCTAGAAAAAGACCTCCAAAACCTGACTTGCAGGTTCGGGTTTTGGAGATCAATCTCACAAATCGACACCAAAACTGGGATTTGAGAATGGGGGCTTGAACCTCATGATGAATGGGTCACAACAGAGAAAATCCCATGCAATTTGGGTAAAAAATGAACCTGTATAATCGAGTTGCAGGTACTGGTCTTAGAGAAGAGAAACTGAACTGTTGAGCACGATTTGAGCTCTCAAATGGATGCCAAATTGTTCCCAAGACACCCAGAAACTCGAATCACCCAAGAATACAGAGAATGTCACGACCCGAAACCCACCCCATGCGGATTATCGGATCGCGACCGCCACCCTTCAGCCCGGGGGCCTCGGGGCAAGGCTCTCATGAGTAGCGGTATCGGATAGACATGCTACATGTGGTTGCGGAAGCGTGAAAAACTTTTTCTTTTCTATTCTCATTTTAAAATTTGCACATTCGTCCGAGATTGCCGCTATTTACAATGGTACACATGATCATACATTCAGAACATATCTAAAACTTAAAGACTTTATAAATAACACATGTTTAATTGCCCCATGGGGCTTATACATAACAAGGTACTACTTTACTAATACAAGATTTCATAATTAATGTTCGTAGTGCTAGAAAAAAACTACTTGAACATAACTTCCAAAAATGGCAGGCTCTTCATCATCGTCTTCTAATCCAAACTGCCTTTAATCACTTGAAAGGGGGATCCGAACAAAGTCCGGGTAAGCTAATCTAAGCTTGTGAGCAATTCCAGTATTCGTGATGGGGTTTTCAATTAGCAATGGTTTTTTGTACATAAGAGTTTGTAAAACATTCACTGCCAATTGCTCGTACATTTTAGAATACAGAGTATATGCATTCTTAAAACAGATAACTTTGAAACATTTAAAGTATTCAAGCTAAACTCGTACTTCGTCAGATAAAGTATATAAACTTTAAAACACATAAATATAAATATATATCGTGAAAATAAGGGTAAAACCTGCTTTCATTTTCAGAATCACTTTGTCATCTTTTCTCTTTAATTAGGTGAAATCTGTTTCAAACCAGACTCCCATTTTACTACCAGTACTGCCGATCTCATTTGCCTGAGGGATTAGATCCTGCTACCGGGCATTTACTGTTGAATCCCAAAGGATTTCAACCATCATAGGGGGTGGTACTTAGTACCGTTTATCTTGTAAAACATTTATCACATGACTTTTTCAATAGATACTTTCATGAGTATTTAAAACATGAAATGTATAACTTCAACAATAGAACTTCAAATACTTGTAACAATCAAATTCAGAATACGTAATAATAATTACATTTAAACTTAGACATGCTGAAATACATTTGAAGTAAAACTGTTGTTGAAAACCAATCACTGAGCATGTCACAATAGGGTTATAAAATAGAACAATTTAAAACTGAATCATGTAAATACTGAATTTGAATTTAAACACTTCACATCTTTTGAACTTAAAACCTTTTGAAATCCATGGAGTTAAATCTCCAATTCAAACACAGGGTTACTCACCTTGGTCCTTTAGGGTTAGTGTTAATAATGCGCTTTCCCACTTTCCTTGTAGTTCCTAAGAACAATTCATAAACATCTCATCAACTTCACATTCATTGTAATATCATCTCGATATTCCTTAACTTATGCTTAAATCGTATTAGATCCTAAAATGATCTCATAATTCATATGTACTTAACTTAACTCGTACTCTTAACCTATGACACAATTTAATGTGTTAGAAATTAAATTCATTTGAATTTATACTCTTCTGGTAGCTCTATTAACTTTAATTTAAATTTATTTACTTCACATATTTACGTGTCGTGTCTTTTCGTAATTCATTTCCTCGTATACGCCTTAGATTAGTACTTTGGCATTACTTTAATTTATAGTCATCTGACAGATGCTATTCAACAAATTTTATGTCTTTTTATTTAGACATTTCTTTTGGTCAAATAGACTCTACCATTGAGTCCAGAGCGTCGAAGAAAGTCGGTTTAGGCTTTCCAAGAATTTAATTCAGGACTTTCATATATACAGGGCAAAATGGTCATTTATCGTTTTACGTGTCACATTTTTTCGTACTTCATTTCGTAATTTGGACTCCATTATTGAGTCCGAAAGGTCGAAGAAAGTCAATTTAGACCTTCTCTGGTTTCATTTTGGCTTTAGGGGTACCAGGGGTATTTTGGTCATTTTACCCCTTTACGTGTCTTTATATTTTGGGGCCTCGTCTCTCAAAACGGACCTCACCATTGATCTTAGAATATCTGAGATAGTAAGAACACACTAATAACTTGTAAATTTGAACAAGGGGTGTAATATCCCGACCCGGGATACCGGGTTATATGGCACGCATTACGAGACAATGAAAGAAATTAGTGTAAAGGCTTTTACACTAAAGAGAAAAATTAATTAATTAAATAATTAATTAATGTAAAATATTAGAATATATTTAATTGTTAAAATTAAATTTAAATAAACACACATATACACACATTATGGTGTATTGTGTGTGTATATTATCAAGTGTGTATAAATATATATATATAAATACATGTACACAAGGAAGGATATATATATATATATATATATAATATATATATACATATGTGAACAGTGTGTGATCAGTGCAGTGTGTGTGTGTGTGTCGGCTAGTGTGTGTGTCTCCATGTGTTAGTGTGTGTGTTATATTATATGTATATATATACAAAATATCTTGCCAAATTGAATGCAAAGTAGAAAAGAGAAAAAGTAAAATTGATGAGATGGGAGGGCTAGTGTAGGGCTACAAATCAGAAAGAAGAGAGAGAGAACAGTAGAGAGAGATTTGGAGGAGAGAGAGAGAGAGAGGTCGGCTACTTTTCTTTAAAAACCAAAACATGCAAAGCATGTTGTTCTCTTACGAAAGAAACTAAAGGAAGAGGAACTGAGGAGATAGAATAAGAGAATCAGAGCAAGAAAGAAAGAGAAAAACAGTGGTGAAAGGTGAACCCATGAAAACTCTTAAATTTCTCTCTCTAGAATATATTGCATGTGTTAAGAGATTTAGGTTATGTTATGTATATATGATGCTTAAGATATGTCTAGAAGTGTATCAAGCACGAAAATTTGCTATGAAAATGACTAAAAATATGAAACCCACAAAAAATCTCCATTGAAGACCTTTCCCATGGCAGGTCTGAATCGACTTCCTTTAAGCTTGATTTGGCTTATCAAGACTTAAAGTAGATATTATGAGCATGCTAAAAACATATGACCGCGACCATAAAGCTCAAAAAATGACCCTCAAACACCAAGTTGCAGGTTACGGGTTTACACCCCAAACCTTGAAACTCATGATTTAATCTATTCCTTTAAATGAAAACTGAAACCTCATGAATAGAGGATCATTATGGAACAAACCGTAAGTGATTTGGCTCAAGAATGAGCATCTAGGACCGAATTACAGTTCGGATTATCATATCCTAAACCGAACATATGAAGAGGTTTTAAAGTCTAAAATGAATGCCAAGTTGGTCTTTTATACCTTAGAATCAATTTGGGACCAAAACAGAGGGATTTAGTTAAGTGAGAAGTCACGAAATAGGAAGAAATGAAATTCGGAAACTAGGGCAACAGTAGAGTCGACGTGGGGAAGACGAAGATGAGTCAACTCGGTTTTTAAAATAAGGCTGGGTCGACTCAGACAGGTGGCAGCCTCTGGGCTTGCCACCGAATAAATTAGACGACGGCGTTTTGGTCGTGGTTTAATTTAAATGAGAGCTAGGGCTGACATCATGATGACGTCAGCCAAACACATATAAACCCATTGAACCGGTTGGTTTTCAACTAGACCGGACTGGTTCATTTACAATCACACTGAACCGTTTGGTTTTCTAATTTATTTAAAAATAAATAAACCAAGACTTTTCGTTATTACGGATTGACCCCTGAGCTTCAGAAAAATTATACTGAGGCCCAAATGAATGAAAATTTATGCAACAAAGCCCCTGAAAAATAATTAAATAATTAATTTAATTATTTAATAAATAAAATAAAATTACTATTTTGCCCCTAGGTCATAAATAGAGCAAATGAAGTCCAAATTAAACATATGAATAGTATATTTTTACTATTTTGGACATTCTGAGATCAATGATAGGGTCGTTTTATGAGACGGGGCCCGAAAAATAAAGACACGTAAAGAGGTAAATGACCAAAATACCCCTTGACCAAAATTAACAAGTTATTAGTGTATTCTTACTACCTCGGACCTTCTGAGTCCAATGGTGAGGTCCACAACACGAAATGGGGTCCCGAAAAATAAAGACACGTAAAGGGGTAAAATGACCAAAATACCCCTGGTACCCCTAAGGCCAAAATGAAATCAGAGAAGGTCTAAATTGACTTTCTTTGACATCTCGGACTCAATAATGGAGTCCGAATTACTGAAACGAAGTACAGAAAAATATGACACGTAAAATGGTAAATGACCATTTTGCCCTTTTACATATAACAGTCCGAATTAAATGTTAGGAAAGCCTAAACCGACTTTCTTGGACACTCCGGACTCAATGGTAGAGTCTATTCGACCAAAAGAAATGTCTAAAATAAAAGACATAAAATTTGATGAATAGAATCTGTTAGATGACTATGAACTGAACTATTGCCAAAGAACTAAACTGAGGCAAGTACGAGAAATGAAATACGAAAAGACACGACAAGTAAACATGTCAAATAAATAACTTTAAATTAAAGTTAATGGAGCTCCCAGAAGAGTATAAATTGAAATAAATTCAATTTCTAACACATTAAATTATGTCATAGGTTACGAGTACGAGTTAAATTAAATACATATGAAATTATGAAATCGTTTTAGGATCTAATACGATTTAAGCATAAGTTAAGGAATATTAAGATGATATTACAATCAATGTGAAGTTAATGAGATGTTTATGAATTGTTCTTAGGAACTACAAAGAAAGTGGGAAAGCGCATTATTAGCACTAACCCTAAAAGACCAAGGTGAGTAACCCTGTGTTTGAATTGGAGATTTAACTCCATGGATTTGAAAAAGTTTTAAGTTCAAAGATATGAAGTATTTGAAGTTTCAAATTCAGTATTTACATGATTCAGTTTTTAATTGTACTGTTTTATAACTCTATTATGACATGCTCAGTGATTGGTATCTATCATAGTTTTCTTAAAACATATTTCAGCATGTCTAAAGTTTTAAATGCCAAATTATGTTAAATATCCCGAATTTGATAGTTACAAGTATTTGAAGTTCTATTGTAGAAATTATACATTTCATGTTTTAAATACTCATGAAAGTATCTATTGAAGAAGTTATGTGATAAATGTTTTACAAGATAAACGGTACTAAGTACCACCCCCTATGATGATTGAAATCCTTCGGGATTCAACAGTAAATGCCCGGTAGCAGGATCTAATCCCCCAAGCAAATGAGATCGACAGTATTGGCAGTAAAATGGGAGTCTGGTTCGAAACAGATTCCACCTAATTAAAGAGAAAAGATGACAAGTGATTTTGGAAATGAAAGCAGGTTTTACCCTCATTTTCAAATACATATTTATGTGATTTAAAGTTTATATACTTTATCTGATGAAGTACGAGTTTCGCTTGGATATCTTAAATGTTTTCAAGCTAATTGAAATGCATATGTTTCGAGTTATATACTCCATTTGACGAAGTACGAACTTAGCTTGAATACTTAAAATGTTTCAAAGCTATCTGTTTTAAGAATGCATGTACTCTGTATTCTAAATTGTATAAGCAATTGGCAGTGAATGTTTTACAACCCTTATGTACTAAAAACCACTGCTAATTGAAAACCCCATGACGAAAACTGGAATTGCTCACAAGCTTAGATTAGCTTACCCGGACTTTGTTCGGACCCCCCTTTCAGGTAATTAGCAGCTGTCTCTACTTGAAGACGATGATCATGAATCTGCTGATTTTGGAAGACTATGTTCAAGTAGTTTTTGTCTAGTACTACGAACGTTAAGTATGGAGTTTTTGTATTAGAAAAACAGTACCCTGTTATGTGTAAGCCCCACGGGGCAATTAAACATTTATTGTTTATAAAGTTTTAAGTTTTAGTTATACTCTGAATGTGTAACCATGTATGTTATGTATGGAGTGGCAGTACCGGACGGATGTGCGTAATTTAAAAATAAGAAAAGAAAAGAAAAAGTTTTTCACGCTTCCGCAATCATGTGTCGCACATCTATTCGATACCGCTGCCTATGTGAGCCTTCGCCCAAGGGTCCTCGGGCCTGAGGGTGGCGGTCGTGATGCGAGAGCCGCACAGGGTGGGTTTCGGGTCGTGACAAGGGGTATTTTGGTCATTTTACCCCTTTACGTGTCTTTACTTTTCGGGACCCCGTCTCATAAAATGGATCCTACCATTAGTCTCAGAATATCCAAAATAGTAAGGATACACTATTTATATGTTTAATTTGGACTTCATTTGTTTAATATTTGAATTAGGGGCATAATAGTCATTTTACTTTATTTATTAAATAATTAAATTAATTATTTAATTATTTAATTAATTTTCCAGGGGTGAGATTGAATAATTTTTCCCCCAGTTGGGCCATAGTACAAATCAGTAAAATAGTTGGGGTCAAACTGTAAATACCAAAAGGTTTGGTTTATTTAATTGAATTAAAACTAGAAAACCAGTGGGTTCGGTTAAGTTTTAAGTGAACCGGTCCGGTTCACTTGCAACCCAACCGGTTTGGTCGGTTCTTGACATAATGCTGACCTCATGATGACGTCAGCCCTAATGTTTTAAAAATTAAAAACAAAACGTCACCGTTTACATAACCTGTGACCTGTTGGATTCGGTTTTGACCCAAGCCTATAACCGACCCGAACAGTGTCGTCTTCCCCAATGAAGCCGACACTGTTCATATCAAAACCCTAATCTTTACAGTTGAGTTTCGTGGCATTTTAAGCACCCATTTTCTATGCTCTCTTCTCCAATCACTTCCTAAAACCCTATGGCATATTTTTACATTGATTTTAAGCTTCGAATTCAACTCAAAGGTGGAAGTTCGTAGGGAATAGTTCTGACCTGCAAATCTGTTGTAAATGCTCATTCCTGAGCCAAATTTAATGGGATTTGTTTTGTTGTGAAGCTCTTGACCTAAGGCTTTATATCCCATTGTAATAACCCGAAATTTTTTTTTTTTTATATATATATAAATTTTCTCGGTTATTAAATAATTTTATTATTATTATTATTGTTAAAATTTTGATGCATGTGTTATATTTATGCATGGTGTATATATGTTATGTGTGTTATGTATATGTAATATATATGCATGTGTGGGATATTACATGTGTATATGTGTATATGTGTAAAATGATATATGTACATGTATGTGTGAATATGTATATGTATGTATGTATGGCAGAACAGTGTGTGCACTGTGTGTGGTGTCGGTGGAGAGTGTGTGGGTCTAGTGTGTGTAATGAGTGTTATATAGGTGATATATATATATATGTATAGGTGTATAGGGGCAGCTTTGCATTTAATGCAAAGCTGCATTTGGGGAGAAGCAAGGTGGCTGGTGCAGGGTGAGAGAAGTCAAGGAAAGGGGCTGTGAAGGGGGAGTAACCGAGAGAGAGAAGTGGATGTGTGAATGAATATGTGGTCTCGGTTGGGAAGGAAAGAAAGAAATAAGAAACCGTGGGCAAGGGAAAAGCTGAGAGGCGACTGTGAAGAAGGAGAGGAAGCTCGAGGAGTGACCCAAGAGGAGAAAAGAAGAGGGGAGTAACTACAACAGGGAGAAATCCGAAACTGGGGTAAGTAGCTTAGCTACTGTTTTATTTTTTTAAAGCACTATATTTAAATCTGATCTTAGGGCCTTATAGCACGTGAGATATGGAACACATTTCAAGAAAAATGAAAGAAAATGGTTAAGGGGAGAGAGAGAACTTCCCAGTTGCAGGTCTCGGGTATAAGAGATGGGTCTTGTGATTTTATGTGTAAAACTTGCTTTAGATGATAGGGAATGAACCCTAGGAAGTGCAGAAAGAAAATAGAAAAAAGAAATAACTTAAAATAGTCAAGAACCGAGCATGAAATTAGAAATATTTAGCTCACCGAAAAACCGGCCGGAGCTATTAAACCCCATATTCGAGATAATTGAGAGGGTCTTGATGGAAATAGAGGGTAGATTCGGAGTCCTTGGGAAGAAAGGAAGGAAATGGCATTGAAAATAGTAGAGAAAAATGATCGGAAAATCTCGCCGACGCCGGAGAAGGCGCTGGAACCCTACTGCTACGTCGCCAAAAAGTAAGGGAAGAAGGGGGGTGACCGGGTCGGGTTTCGGGTCCGGTTCGGGCGGGGCAGAACCGCCCCTACCACGTGTCGCTCCCATGTTTTAAATTAAAAACTAAATAGGGCTGTTTGGTTACAAGATTAAGAAATTGAGAAATTTGAATTGAAATGGGAACAGGGGTATCTTATCCCTGTTTTGGATTGGCCACTGTTTGGCTATCCAAATTGAGAATAAGGAAATTGTAAATTACCAATTGACCCTTGAACTTTTGGAAATTAAACCTTGACCCAGAACTTTCAAAATTACAAACTGGCCCCCCCAACTATTGGTTATTATAGTTTGACCCTCTTGAATTAAATATTAATAAAATAATAATTAAATTAATTAATTAATTAAATTAATTAAATTATTTAAATATTCAAAAATAACCCGGAGTCCAAAAGAGACAAGTCATTAGTGTATTTTGACTATCTCGACCATTCTGAGACCAATGGTGAGGTCCGTTTTATGAGGCGGGGTCCCAAAAAATAAAAGACCCGTAGTAACCTTTAAAATTACCAAAATGCCCCTGAATTGAAGTACAATCAAACGAACTCTGAATTAAGTAAACAAATAGTGAAACTTTATTATCTCGAGCATTCCGGACTCAACCGTGGAGTCTGATTTGTGAAAAGAGGTCACGAAATGTAAGGACCCGTCAAAAGTGCAAAATGACTGTTTTGCCCTTTTGAACCCCGGTGTCCGAATTGAGTTCTACGAGAACCTAAACTTATTTTCTTCGACGTCCTTGACTCAATGGAAGAGTTTAATTTAGCAAAATGAAAACTCAAGAATTAAAGACATAAAATTTGATGAATAGCATAAATTCAAATGACAATAGACTGAGTTGTAATTTAGGCTTTTGGGGACACTGACAGGACATGAGAGGGCGATCTGATCTTCCTGTATTTTCATTGACCAGTTCAGTTACATATCGTGCACGATCATCTAGGGTTGAGACTACCCGACATGTATGGTGTTTTGCTAATGTTAGAAATGAAGTTAAGTTAGGAATGTTCTGTGAATGACTCGAATGACTTATGTGTTTATGTGGAATATGTTTACTTGATGATTTGGAGTTGGTTGTTCACATGCCTACATGTTACTTGTACTTTATGAATGTTTAGTGAATGATGAACGTAAATCATGACATGTGTATATGTTGATTATATGAGATATGCTTGCATGTGGAATCAGCTGGTGATTTATGTATATATTGTCTCGAGCATGCTATATTGTGGAAACCATGTTTCATTGACATTGTATTGGCATATTGGCATATGATGAATCCTTTGAGAACATGGCGTGGGTAAGCACGTGGTGCTTTGCATTATGAGGGTGTAGATCCTGTGGTGAAAAACCCAAAATTGGCCATTGCATTGGTACTTCGTGCCATCGGGGAGTACCCGTAAACGAGACACGGGTGTGGCATAGAGTTGTGCATGGGTGCGTCATGCATACCATTCATATATTACTGTGATGCTTTGAATGACATTTAGATATAAATGTACACTTTGCACATGCCACGCCTTAGCTTTATTTCTTGCATTAGCACTTCATCATACCAGCAGTTGAGCAGACCCATTCGTGGGCAACATTTTTCAGATGAGGACCCTCCAGCTACTTGAGACTTCATGATACTCTGATAGGGTAAAACAATTGTTATATTTTTGGTCCTTGGAACTTATGTTGTGTAATGTAAGGGCTTAAGCCCGAATGACCTATGAACGATGTATTTTATGTTATCTTATGTATTGATGGGAATGGATACATGTTTAGTGGATTTATTTACCTTGTCCTTTTATTTATTTTATTTTCTGTCTCGTCAGTCGCGTCCCGGGTTCGTCGGGAATTCGGGGCGTGACACCCATTCTTTAAAGTGGGATTTAAGTCACGGTTGGAAGGTTGGATCTTCCACCCCGAACCTGCAACTTGATTTTTGATAGGCTTCCCTTGGGCTTTTTGATCGCAGGTATATGTTTTTGGGATGCTTTTAAGGTCTACTTGAAGTCTTGATAGGCCAAATTGGGTTTGGGGAAAGTCGGTTCAGACCTGCTCTCACCAAGCTCAACAATGGCGGTTTGGTGTACGGCTTGTGTTTCTTAGGTGTTTTAGGTCGAAATTTTCATGCTTATTCATGTTTCAATATCCTAAACATCATACATGCATAGATAAAATTTAAACAGCCTAAACACATGCATGATTTCTAGAGAGAGAAATTTAATAGTTTTTGGGTGGGTTTACCTCTAGCAGTATCTTTCTTCCTCTCTCCCTTCTGGTGTTCTTTCCTTTCTTCTTCTTAGAATTCCCCCTCTCTCTTTCCCTCTCTTTCTGTCCGTGTGTCATGGGTGTGTATATATCATATATGTATATATGTATATTTCTCTCACTCCCATACCCCATCACAATCAACAGCCATACTTCACAAATTTTGGCCATCCCTTCTCCCAATCCTATTTCAAATCAAGCATTACCTCCCTTCACTTCCCACCATACCTCCTTGTCTCCATGTATATATAAAATATGTATATATATATAATATATACCACACACACACACCCACACTCACGGTTCCACACACACACACACACACACACATATACATATATATTTAATTAATTTTTTTTATGTTTAATTAATTAATAAATTAGTTATTCAATTAATTATATTTTATAATTTAATCATCACATTTTATATTAATTATAACTAATACTTAATTTCTCATATTAATAAATTAATTACATTAAATTAATTTATCATATTCTTAAGGGCATAATGTTTACACTCTTTTTTTCATAACCTCGTAAAACGTGCCTCATTACCCGACATTCTCGGGTCGGGGTATTACAGAGAAACACGTTCCAAAACCTCATGAAATTTAAGAAAAAAAAATCGAGAATTAGGGCAACACGGGGGAAGAAGAAAGGAAGAAGATGAACAGTGCGTGGGTCGGTTCGGGTAGGATCTGGGTTCGGGTCGGGACCCGACCCGTTGCATAAATGGGTTTAAATGAAACTACGTCGTTTGGATAAAAGGATTTTAAATTTTAAAATGTAGGGCTGACGTCATCATGACGTCAACATTACGCATTGAACTGGCCGAACCAGTTGGTTCAGTGAAATAGTGGACCGGTTCAGTTACAAATCAACTGAACCCTTTGGTTTATTTTAAAAGTTTTAAAGAATTGCAATTGAACCTCCATTATTTGGGAAAATATTACTAAGGCCCAAAGTCTTAAAGAATTATTTCAAATAAGCCCCTGGAAAAATAAATAATTAATAAAATAATTTATTTAATTATTTTATTAATTGGATAAAATTACTGTTTTACCCTTGGGCACTAAATCAGTCAAACGAAGTCCAAATAAAATAAATGAATAGTATATTTTGACTATTTTGGACGTTCTGGACCCAATGGAAGGTCCGTTTCCTGAGACGGGACTCCAAAAAATTAAGACACGTTAATGTATAAATTACTAAAATGCCCCTAAGACCATACGAAGCACAATGAAGTCCAAAGTGGACGAAATTGATACCAATAGAAGCCCAAATAATAGCAAGCTTGTATATATGATTAAATAATGATTCGGGGTCAGAACGTCATAAAATTTAAATGATCGATGTGTCCTTATGATCAAAAGCAAGTACCAAACGAAGTCCAAAAGACCTAAAAAATTTACATATAAGATATGTAAAATATTTTGAGGACCATGATAGGTCCGGGGGCAAGAAAAATAAATTACCATTTTTTCCTGCATATGCCCGAAGCCAAATAAAAAGCTGAGAGGGTCTAAATTGACTTTCTTCGACGTTCCGAATAGAACGGTGAGGTCCAAAATACCAAATTAGGTACTGAAAAATAAGTCATGTGAAAAATAAAGCTTATTAATTTACCATGAGTAGACCGATAAGACCAATCCTAGGAAGTTAGGATACGTCGGGCCTAAGATTAAATGAAGAGCATCAATTTAGAGATGATTTGAAGTAAATGAGGAATTAATTGAAGTCTTGATGAATTTGATTTTTAGGAATTTCAAAGGGAAAGGGAAAGCCACCAATAGTGCTGACCCAAGAGAACAAGGTGAGTAATCATGGACTTTGAAGTAGAGGTTTTAATCTCTATGGATTGTGAAAAAGTTAAGTTCAAAATTTTTGAAGTATTACGAGTTCAATTTCTGAAGTACTTTAAATTCAATTCCGTATTTATATGACTCCTGCTTTAAATATTATTGCTTCCCTTTTTAAAACTCTATTATGATATGCAAGTTAACTTGGTTATGTTTCTGGCCTTCTGTAATCATGTTCTAGTATATCCATATTAAATGACAATTTTATTAAATGCCTTTCTAAAAATAAATTCCTCCATTTTGTTTAAATGCTCCTGTACATCGTGATTTGATACATTGAAGCTTATGTTTTAAATGTCCTAATCGCTGTGTTCCAAGTGTTGAAGACTCTGTTGAAATGTTCTCGTTTAATTACTCATGCAAAACATCCTTTTAAAGAAGCCATGTTTTTATACTCATGAAAAACATCTATTTGAAAAGTCATGTTTCAATCGCTTATGAAAAGCTTATATGTGAAGAAATCATGTTCTCGATGCTCATAAAAAGCATTTATTTAAAGAAGCCATATTTCGATGCTCTTTGAAAAGAATCCAATGAAGAAGTCACATTTTTTTAATGCTCATAAAAAGCATTTCATGAAGAAGTCATGTTTTCGCAAGATAATTGTGCGTAAGCACCAAGTAATGATATTGGGATTCCTTCGGAACTCAATTGACATGAAGAATGCTCGGTAGCAGGATCTGATCCCCCAGGCATGAGATATCTCCACGAGAAGTAAAACTGGAATCTAGTTCGAAACAGACTTCCACCTAATCAAAGTGAAAAGATGACAAATGTTTTTAGAAATGGTAGCAGGTTTTTAACCCCCATTTATCTAAAACGGGTTTTTATATAACCCCAAGTTTTAAAGAAGAAGAAGTTTGCATCCTTTTATTTTCATAGAAAGGATTTCAAATTATTTCTTGGTCTTCAAATGGCCACTCTGCACATGTTTATAAATTCTATTACATATTAAATGCTTTGTTGAATGCTTTAAAAATGCATAATCCTATGTGATTTGAAGAATTCTTGTATTCTACGATCATTGAAATACATGCCTAGCTTGAATGCCTTGTATGCTTCACGCTATCTTTTTGAAGAATTCTGTCTTTTGTATCTGAAGTATATGTACAATTGGTAGTGTATGTTTATATGAAGCTTCTCTTATAACTAACCCACTACCAGTTGAAACTTATGACAAAGTACTAGAATTACTCATTGGGCTTTTTGAAGCTCACCCCATTCCCTAACATTTTACAGGTGATGATGATGGATGAGAGCCTTGCCCAATTTGAGGATTGGTGATTGGCAGCTCCATTTTGATTAGGAAAATTCTGAAGTACTAGGACCCATTGGTTGGTCAAATTTTGATGTAGTAAATTTTGGACTAATATGTACTCAAGCCCGAGAGGCAACGGATATGTATCATGTATAAATTTAAATTCTTAGTATGCTCTGAATGTATATTATTTGTTTATCGCTCTGAAGAAGAAGAAGAAGCGACGGTACCGGGCGGCGTGCGAAAAGAAAAAGTTTTTCCCGCTTCCGCAATTTTCCAGTTCTGGCCTTATCGCACAGTCGTTTGGCGCCGTTGCTCACGTGAAGCCTTGCCCTAAGGCCTTCGGGCCGAAGGGTGGCGGTCATGATTCGAGATCTGCACAGGTTGGGTTTCGGGTCGTGACAAGACATGTAAAGGACAAATGACCAAAATTTCCCTAAAGGCAAAAGTAAGACATATGATGAACTACCAAGTGCTAGGAACCCTAACTAAATATCATGAGGGAATCCTAAATAGTAAGATTAAGTCCGTAAGAGACTAATAACATTAAGTAAACAAAGATTTAAGTGGAAGTATGTATTGATATAGTACCAATGTGTTTCGATCCATGATTTATGATCGCCAGCAGGGAAATAGAGATAAGATGAATACCAAAACAAGTCAAGTAAGTAAGTGACTGTGGACTCTGGACCACAAGTGTGTAATCCTGAACCTTGAAGTGGTGACATTTTCAATGAAATACAATTCTTTACATCTTTATAACATTACATGCAGTTCTTTTAGCTTTATGACATATTCTAGACTATTATGTTAAATGTTTCAACTGCATGACGTTTTTTAGAATACTATGACGAATGTTTGAATTCCATGCTTTCAAGTAGCATCTCTTTGAATGTTGCATATCATGGATAGTTAAAGAATGTTTTGCAAGTATGTTTTAATGAAAAGTTACATGCCTTACAGACATAAGAACACCTTACAGGGGGTTAAGTCGGGTATGTATAAGAACCCTACTGGGGGTTAAGCTAGGTATGTATAAGAACCCTACCGGGGGTTAAGCCGGGTATGTGTATGAGAACCTTATCGGGGGTAAAAAGTTGATAGACTTTCACATAAGTCTTTATAAATGGTTATGTAACCCATGAGCTCAAAATTACAACAAGCTTATAGATGTGGCATGTATTGTTTTAATTACTGTTTTTATCGTATTAGAATTTATGAAATGATGTTTATATTACAAAACTATCTGGCATAAAGCTTTTGCATGATTTCAAGTAAATATCTTGCAACTCTCAGTTATTTGTTTATGTTTAAAGAATGTCAACAAATTTTAATACAACTTCTTTTAAACTGCTATCCATAAAAGTTATGAAAGTTTATGGAAGTTATGAAAATGGGTTTCTAGAGCCCCATGACAGGGATCGGTGTTACTCACGAACTTTTCATTAAGCTCACAGGGTTTTATCTTATATATTTTAAGGAATGATTAAGAATTTATAGATCCAGATGTTAGTAAGCTAAGATGAACATAAACTCAAGCCAAGAGAGGATTAGTATCCCAGCCATACAAATAGCAACCTGAAGTGCCAAATAGTAGATAGATGTGTTAGCTTAGTGTAAGAGTGGAATGTGAATGATATTCACTAATGATGTATTAGTTCAGATACTCTTATGTAATGTATTGATGACTCATATTATTGTAACTCTAATATTATGTTGCCTATGATCTGTCGAGTGTGACTGCATTCAAATAAATTTTTTTACAGATTCACAATTTCGCTGCATAACTTTATGTGACTCGATGCAATCTACTTGGATATGTAAAGAGGCTCCAGTCAGACATGTCATCAATATGCTAAACAAATTTAGTGTATTGACGAAGTATCTAACTGACTGGTTATTATTTTTAATCTGCATAAGGTGGGGTTTGGGAAGTGACAAAAAATTTAAAAAACTCTCGAATTAGGTCATACCAATCCTTTGTGATTTCTTTAAGTTTTTGCAACATGATAGAGTTATTTGAATTAAGGAATAAGCCCCAAAAATAGTAGAAGAGATTGAACCACCATTAGAGGAGCTTGAAATTTATCTAGAAATTGACTTAAACCAAACTTTTTATTATTGTAACTTAATCCACATGAGGAATAATTCATGAAACTGAAGAAATCAAGCGAAAGGCCCAAAGACCAACCAAAACTAGCCAGAAACTGAACCTTCAATTTTGGAGCATACAAAAATTGAGCACTAAGCTCAATTTTGAAGATGGGAAATAAAAGCCCATTAGAAGAGGGTCACACAACAACAAACCCCATCTAAAACAATCAAGGTATGGCTTTGTGAAAATTCAATCTCCATTATCGGGCTTGAGATTGAACTCTACAATGAGTTTCAAACTTGGAAATCAATGAAAGAATCTAAATTAAAGACCTAGGAATGGGTTAGGATTGAAAATGGATCGAAAACACTACTAAAACAATGAAAAATTGGATCTAAAACTTTTAGGGTTTTAGTGCAACAATAGCAGTGGCGAGGGAGAAGATGAATAGTGTCAGGTTGGTCGGGTCGGTTAACAGGTCTGGGTTAACCCGCATTAAAACGGATCTAAAGGCTATCTGAATGACATCGTTTCAATAAGTGGGCACTGTTGTCACCTTAATGCCAAGATGACAGTGGTGTGCTGTCGCAGGCAACCAAAAATAAAAATAAAAATAAATCCTAAACTCCCAAAAATATCTGTAGTAGTGGAAGTAAGGATCGTTCCCACAGAGAGTGTTTAGCCTAGTTTTATGCTATGTGAACAAAGATGAGGGGTTTGAGTATAACGAAAATAATTTTAAAAAAAAAATCTGAGGAACAATTTAAATTAAATTATCAAATTCAATCAAAAGAGCAAGCATTGGTCTAAGTCAACAACCACCATCGAAATTTTACAACTGATCATCGATGCAAGTATATATCAATTCACACTTTGAATATTCACTATTGAAACTATTTTCCTATCTCTCCTTAATCGTAGTTAATTAGAAAACAAGCGATCTAATTAACCCTAACCACTAAACAACCCAAGACAAGCGCTAAAGGTTTAATGTTATGACATGAAAATTTTTTTTTTATTTATTATTATTATTCTTGATTAATTAAATTTTTATTATTATTCTTATTATTATTATTATTATTGTGATGGGTGGAAGTATGTATATGATGTGCATGATATATATATATACATAGATATATATACATATATACATATATTGAATTAATTGTGAAATGTGTGCATGTATATGGGCATGTATATATGGATGTGTGGGAGGGTGCATTTGGCAGAGTGTGTGAGGTGTAGTGTCGGCTGGGTGTGTGTGTTTGGTGTGTGTCTAGTGTGTGAGAGAAGTAAGCTACATATATATATATATATATATATGTGCTAGAGTAGAGCAGCTTTGCATTGAATGCAAAGCTGCATTTTGGGAGAAAGAAGGTGGCTGATGTAGAGTGATAGAGGTCAAGGGGAGAGAGACGTGTGAGATTGAGTTGTGATGCATAAGTGGTCTCGGGTGGGAAGAAAAGAGGAGAGAAAGGCAAGGAAAAACTGAGAGAAGGAGCAAGAGAGGTCGTGTACATTGGGAGGAGCATAAGGAGCTTGAACCAGAAGTGAAGCAGAAGAGAGAAGGAGAGGTCGGCTAGAGAGAGAAAAAGATCCAGACAGAAAAGGGGTGAGTAGTTCCAGTTCTGAATTCTCATTTCCTTGCATATTAAATTGTTTTAAATATAGGGTCTTGTAATGTATAAAACGTAGATTATCTTGCAAGAAAAACCAAGTGGAATGACCAAGAAATGAGGGAGAACAGTAGGGTTGCAGGTCACGGTTAGTGGAAATGGGTGGTGATATTTTATGTGTTAAATTAGACTAGAATGATGGGAAATAACCTCCTAAGGTGCAGAAACCATTTGGGGTTTGAACTAACCAAAACCAGTGAGGGAAAATGGAGAAATAGAATCGGCCGAAGTTTTGACCGAGGGTTTGACCCTCTATTTCGTGAGAATCTAATAGGTTGAGTCCAAAACTAAGCCTAGATATAGAATCCTTGGGAGAAAATGAAGAAAACTGCATTCTGAAAAGTTGAAAATGTCGCCGGAGGTGGGTCGCCGGCGCCGGAGAAGGCGCCGGAACCCTACTGTACGTCGCCGGAAAGTCGGGGAAGAAGGGGGGGGTCTGTCCGGGTTCGGGTCGGGTCGGCTCGGGTCCGGTTCTGGCGGGTGTGAACCGCCCTGCCACGTGTCGCACGGAGGTTTTAAATTAAAGACCAAATTGGGGCTGTTTGGCAACCGGATTAAGAAATTGAAATTTAAATTGAAATGGGAATCGGGATACCCTATCCCAGTTTTAACCCTATCCCCTGTTTGGTTAACCGGATTTAGAATAACAAATTAAACTAGTTTTAATTTGGACCTTTTGGAATTTGAACCTTTGGAATTTGAACCTTTTAGAATTTGAACCTTAACCCTGAACTTTCGGAAATTACAAATTGACCCCCCAACTGTTAAGAAATTACACTTTGACCCTCCTGAATAAAATATTAATAAATTATTAATTAAATTAATTAATTAATTAATTAATTAAATTAATTTAATTATTTAAATATTCAAAAATATCACGGAGTCCAACTGGGACAAGTCATTAGTGTATTTT